>CM031235.1:246126028-246687175 GCA_018340775.1 Taxus wallichiana var. yunnanensis | reverse complement strand
CTCCCTCTCACTCTCTCAAACTCTTTCTCTCTCTCTCTCATTCTCTCACTCTATCTCTCACAAACTCTCTTCTCTCCCTCTCTCATCACTTTCACCCTCTTTTATCTCTTTCTCCCTCGATCCTCTATCTCATATTATATTTTAATAGAAACAATATATTTATTATTATATTTATCTATAATATTAATTGACATTCATAATAATATTAACTATCTAATATTTTACATATTAATATCTTATAATATTTTATACTTTACTATTAATATTTTATATATGACTTGTAGTTACTAGTAAAATGTAATATTAATCCATACCATGAAACTATATATTTTAATATAATACATATTTATATAATATATATGTCATTTCTAATAATATTAATATATTATAAAATTTTTATGTTATACTATTATATAATGATATAATTATTTGATCATATAACATATATGTAATATAGTATATTTTAGTATTATATATAATACATATTTATAGTATATTAATTATGCATTATTATGTATATATAAGAGTAGAATACTAGTAATTATTATGAATATTATAATATTATTAGAATATATAAAATAAATAATGATAGATATAATAATATTATATTAATTTAAATAAATATGCTATACTATTATATAATGATATAATTATTTGATCATATATGTTATATGTTATATGTATAGTATATTTTAGTATTATATATACTACATATTTATAGTATATTAATTATACATTTCTATGTATATATAAGAATAGAATACTAATCATTATTATGAATATTATAATATTATTAGAATATATAAAATAAATAATTATATGTATAATAATATTATATTAATTTGGTTCCTTCTTTTACCTCTAATTTTCTAACTTCTATTTTAATAAATACATATCCCAATTCACATTAAGTATTATTTAATTATAGAAATAAAATTTATGTCAAACCTTTGTAGTGAAAGAATAAAAGATTAAAACATTACATTACATATTAGGAATAAATAATAAAAAAATAAAAGGACAAAACAAGTCTCAAGGATGTCCATGGCCATTGGCCATCCTCGAGGGTTTTGGAGGGCTTGATCAGCCCCCTAAAAATAAAATTTTATTTATTAAAACTATGAGAGTATTGTTTACAATATATACAATGATTCCATGTTATTTCGAACACGGAAAATGACATAAAAAGATACATTTGTGAATATATAAACCTACAATGGAATACATAATTGTAAACATAAATACCAAAATGGGTATTGCAATCATTAAATCCTTGTTTCAGCATTTTCATGAATCAATGACAATTTGACATCCAGTTCAAAATGATGGTATTAGTGGGTGCACCTACATAAATACAAAACAAAATCAATTCAAAATGTCAAAAGAGAATTAAAAAGTACAAAACAACTAAACTAGATACACTAACTTGTCAAACAAATCATCTTTTAAGATATAAAACAATCACAAATTAAAATAGAAATGCAAATTACCTTTTACCAATATATCATGTGCCCGAACTAAATTCAGTTGTATACGAGGATTAACAATGAAATTTTAATTAAAAAAACTAGCTTGTACTACAACTTAAACTTTTGACTCAATCTCTCCCCTATCTTTGACTTGTTTTAAAAAAGAGTTACGTACAAAAACATATTTGACAAATATGAAATTAAACATAAAATCATGGTTCTGATTGCACATCTAGAACCCATGTCCGGTCCATGCATGTCCATTAACTGAAGCATAAACATATGATCAACTTTTCATAGCTTATTAATAATTCAAGCTTGTGATTGATTAGTAATGTTAAGATATCTTGAACTTTTCAGCAGAGATTATACACATCATAACAATTATACGGTCCATGCATGTCCATTAAGCTGAAGCATAAACATATGATCAACTTTTCATAGCTTATTAATAATTCAAGCTTGTGATTGATTAGTAATGTTAAGATATCCTGAACTTTTCAGCAGATTATACACATCATAACAATTATACGGTTAAATAGTAAGAGAATCCTAGACATCTCGTGTACAACTAGTAGACAGGTTTCCATTGACAGAAATAGACATTTTTCGACAAGTGGCAAATTTAAATTACAAGGAAATCTGAACTGAGCAATTCATCTGGTTTCTTGGTGTAAATTTTGCTCAAAATCCAATCCATGGATCCCATATTCTAAGGCATCTTATATGATCAAAGTATACTTTCAACGATTTATAACACTAGGCTGGAACAATGGTAAAATACAATTATAAATACAAATGCCAACTACAACTATTTCATACGACAAAGGAATCAGAAGCTCCAATGCTTAAAAAACACGTGGAGCTTCTTCAAGATCAAGATTGAAAGATCTCAAAAATTGTGTAAAAAATGACTGCCGATTTTTCTGTGTTAATAGAGAATTTGAATATAACCTGGAAACTATAGTTGATGAAACTAAAGAATCGGACCCATGGCCCAATACATTTCACTAATAAAGTTGTACAAAAAAATGAGAGAAAAGTTATAAGCTATGTAAGGAGCGCACAATAATATGAGTGAGCTAGGATGATGACCAACGCAATACAAGATTAATATAGTTTTTAGAACTGAACAAAAAGAAATAAAAGTGGTAAAACCTAGTTACACATCAACTTAGCCATGTAATCAAGACTAGCAATAATTAAAAGCACACTTATTACCTGTTGATAAATTAATAGTTTAAACCACAATAAAGACTTTTCAATAACTTTCAATAACTTTCTCAATCAGCTAGCTAATTGAAATTTGTCATCAGACATCAGACACTGGCAAACTTCATAACAAAACACTTAAGGCTTTTTTAAAAGGAAATACACAACGTTTTTCATGAAATTTGTGAACCCAATTCCTCACAAACCATGTCAGTTAAATTTCTAATTCGGTGTTGTTGTAAAATCGGTCTCTTAAAAATTACCATGTGATCTGAACACTTACTCTTAAAAGTAACAACCACCATCTATTGCACTCGCCTAAGCTCGTTACTAAGTGCAAAAACTTCTTATTGAACCTCCTCTGCAATGAGCTTTGATGTGAAGCTAATTACCTATCCATAGCTGACGGAAAGAAGATATACTATTAAAGTAGTGGATAAGCACAATCTCAAACAATTTGTGTAGCTATATTTCCTTGAGGAAGGACAACAGATCTAACAAGCATGCAAAACTAAAAGCTAATCAAAACTGCATTTTGCAAAGCAGTGTTCATTTCACCTAAGACAGGCCTGGACTACTTACATATAAAAAAGGAGCACGTCCTTGGTCAAATAATCTCTAATTCTAGTATGCTCGGGTCCATACCATGGTTATGTTTTGGAACAGGAATAGCAATGGGTTATGTTTTATTAAGGAGTACACAATGTCCAACAAATTTGTAAGATACCATTAACTGTGGATTACACAAAAGTAATACATGAACATATTTTATATACATTGACTACATAATACATTTGAGCAGACCTTAAAATTTCTGCAGAAATGCCCATATTGTTTTTAGAGCAATGTGTGAAAACAATATAATGTTAATCATGCTTAAGAGCTAAATTTATGACTTTTCCTGCCTATTTCATCATGATAAAACAATTCATTCAAGTTTAATGACATTGTCTATATGGAAAGCAAAATGATCTGGTTTTTAATAATAATCGGGAAACAATTAAGTGCAGACACAAAAATAATACTGATACGAATATTGTCTTGTAATGGATAAGAAAATGAAGAGGAAAACAAAAACCTTGTAAGCTTCATGATTAGCAACGATCCTTTCACTTGCATTCCCAGCAAGTGAAAGGGATTTGAAGCCAGCCTGCTTCAACTGATCCCTCCAGTTCTCAAACTTGACTTCCCCTGTCCTCGCAGGCACACCCACAGAATCAAACAGAGCAGAGTAATGATGAATGGCTTCCACAAACCTCTCGAGGAAGGACAATGGAAGTTGCTCCAGCTTGCCAGAAGGCCAAGGCCATGGGGTGTGATATAACTGACACGCACTGCCAATATATTCTTTATTTCATGGCTGTAACTGACACCCAGAGAATCAAACAAGGAAGAGTAATGATGAATGGCTTCCACAAACCTCTCGAGGAAGGACAATGGCAGTTGCTCCAGCTTTCCAGACTAATGTAGCGAGGGGCTTGAACACAGGCTGCCATCATGGCAGCTACTCCAGCTTGCCACAAGGCCAAGGCCCGTGGGGTGTGATATTTCTGTTATAAGTATTACTGTGGTCCATAGATTTTAAAATGACTGGCAGGGACTTTCCCCTTATACTGTTGTACAGTGTACTGAGTTCAAATCTAATGGAAGACACGTGAAGCACTCCGAAAAGAAGCTGCCAAGATGAGAAATATTGAACATGGTCTCTAGTGTTAACTGCAAACCTGTGATTATTAGGACACCCTAATTTTAGGCTCGACTATAGAGAATTTCAACAAGAAATCACTCGTTCAAATGCTGGTATATGTGTATACCCAAGAAGAGGTTTGCACTCTGATTTGGGAATAGTTTGCACAATACAGTCCAGTCACCAACAACACACAAACTACAACTTCATAGCCTTCTGTTTTTAAACATAGCTTATATGGCCTGAGTGGGAAACAGAAGGGACAAAAAAAAAAATAAAATGAAATAAAATTAGGCATTTCAAGCTGAAAATGCCTGTAAATCGGATTATGGTAAAATGATCAGATTATGGATAGATTATAGATAGGGTACGGTCTGCTCTTCTCTCTCAGACCCAAAACAAAAATTAACACGAAAAATACATAAACCCATTCACAACAATAAATACAGACAAAAATCAAATCAGTTCAAACCAACAAGAGCATGACCGTGCATTAAATTATGAAAAAAAAAAAAAATTGCAGAGCCAAAAAAACAAAACAAAAAACTGGCAACAATTGATCTCTTCTTCCCATTAGCCCATGCCTAATTCCATATCTGTCGTCAACACTAATAGCAAATCTTATGTCTATCTATATGTCCCTGTTGTAAACTGACAACAATGGGTTTGGTATTTATATCATACACAGAGCACACCTGTTTCACAGTATTACTTAGATTTAATATGCAGAGCAAAATTTATGAAAATTTCAGTTCAACGTAAATAGTACTCAGTATCAGTATCCGTATCCGTATCCACCCCCAGTAATCGGTATTTTACTCCAAACAATACATTATAGAAAAAATGGGGTTACAAAAAATAAAAAAATAGGAGTCATGAAGCAATAAAAAAAAGTGTGGCTGCATAATTCTGCAAGTGCCGAAGACAACTTATATTCAGTCAAACGTATTTGAATACTTGAGAGTATTGAAGAGGGCCTTTCTGTTAGGGAGGATCTCCAGGCGGGAAAAATGGAGGATTTGCAAGACGTCATCAAAATGCCTGTAAACCCTTACCAGGAGGATGCAGACCACGTTATTACACACAAATATACAGAAAACAAAAAAATACCGTGTGTTCTCTGCTCTTCTCGGCTCGTTCGAACAAAAAGACAAAAATATAGAAAACCACTCGGACCACATTATTACAGACCTCAGAAGAATACCCATTACAGACCAAGATCAAAACGATTTAGACCCAAAAAAGAGAAGCACGACCATCCAATAAATTATGAAGCCAGATTAAGATGCAGAGCCACAAAAATAAAATAAAAAGAAACTAAAAAAATAAAATAAAATAAAAGCTTCTATGGAGAAATGAGAATCCAAATTTTCCATTAACCAATTTCCCTGTGGTTTGGGGCTACTAAATATGTTATGATTAAAGTTACAAAAGGGGCTGCAGCCAGGGTCTTGAACACAGGCCATGGCGACGGATATTTGTCATTATAAGTATTACTGAGGTCCATAGATTTCAGAATGACTGGCAGAGACTTTCCCCTTAGGAAGTCACGTATTACCAGAGCGTGATTCAATATGGTTTACTATAAGGTACCAACTGATTTAACAATCGTTTCTGAGCATGAAGACAAGTACAAGATCAGCTAGACAAGACGTGCACTTCTCCGAAGAAAATAGAAGGTCAAATTCATTCAATGGTCAAAATTGCCTGTGGGTCAAAGAACCTTACAATCAAACAGTAAAATAATTCATTAATATTAAGATGTAATGTTATAAGGTTGAAGTGACATGGGAGGATGAGGATTGTGGCCATTTTTTTGTATGATACCTCTAATTAATACCCAGCACGTCTATACGGAGTCCCAATCAAAATTGAACTAGAATTAAACTCAAATTCCTATTTATGAGAAAGTGTGAGCCCATACTCACTTGACAAGATCAGTGAAGAACAAAGAACAAATTGAATGAAAAGTAAAGATGGTCAATAGTCCCAAATGAAATGGGCCTTGTCAGGGAAATTTGATAAAGGACTTTTGGTTAGGGGCAACAGAGGGAATGATGGAATGTTTGCTGCAAAATGTATATTTGGTTTGATTTGAAGTACGCTTGATCTGAAATAATATGTGTTCTCTTCGTCCATTTGGCCCTTAAAATTCGACAATTCGAGCAAAGCTAATGACTTTGCAGAACTTTCACAGTGGAGATCATGAGCCTCGCTACCTAGTACACATTCAGTATAATTAGATTGTATGTAGCAACTTGCCAGCTCCGTGACTCAATTTTTAACGCACTTTTAAATGTTTAAATGCATATAAATATTGCATGAAGAGATAGGACATCTACTGTTTCAATGTTTTTTCTACTTTGGTTGGATTTTCAATGCCCTGGTTTACTGAACAAGGTGAAGAAATTCATTCAAGTATGCCCAGACAGTACATGTACAGTGTACAGAGTTCAAATCTACTGGAAGGCATGTGAAGCACTTCGGAAAGAAGCTGCCAAGATATTAGGACAAACCTGTGATTAAATGCAAACCTAAGGCTTAAATGAAAACATGTGATTATTAGCACACCCTAATTCAAAGCTTGACTATAGAGAATTTCAACAACAGGAATTAAGCACGCCTGGCTAGAGAAATCACTCGTCAAATAGGGGATATATGCATACCCAAGAAGAGGATTTGCACACTTGGACAATGGTTTACGCAATAAGTCTAGTCACCAACATCACACAAACTACAACTCCATAGCCTTTTGTTCTTTAACATAGCTTATATGGCCTAAGTGGGAAACAAAAGGGACAGGAAATATGATGAAATAAAAATAGGCATTCCAACATTTTAATCATGTAAAAATATATAAATATCATTTAACTCTACGCAAAAATGCCTGTAAACTGGATTATGGTAAAATGGTCAGATTATGGATACTTGCGAGGAAGATAATCCCTTGGGTACAGTCTGCTCTGCTCGCTCAGACCCAAAACAGAAATTAACACAAAAATACATAAAATCCACAAATATATCATGCACCAACCACACTTTTTCACGGTATTACTTAAGATTTAATCTGCAGAGCAAAATTTCTTAAAATTGTAGTTCAACCTATATATTATTGATACTCAGTATCAGTGTCCAAATTTTTTTAAAAAGGAGTAAACAAGCAAGGAAAAAAAAGAGTGGTTGCAAAATCCTGTAAGTGCGGAAGACATCATACCTTCAGTCAAACGTATTTGAATGCTTGACAGTATTGAAGAGGGCCTCTCCAGGCGGGAAAAATGAAGGATTTACAAGACGTCATCAAAATGGAACATACCTGATCCTGCGGCGCTTCTTCAGGGTTTTAATCAAGTCTTCATTTTATTTTTTCTTCTTCAGCTCCTTTCCTGAAACGCATAACTAAAATTAATCAAAAACTAAAAGCTATAAAGCCTCCGATCTATTTAAAACCGAGATAAAAAAATTTGTAAACCCTTAACAGGAGGATGGAGACCATATTATTACCCAAACAAAAACACAAAAAAACCCAAACAAAAAAAAAAAAAAAAAAACAGAAAACACAAAAGTATTGTCTTCTCTGTTCTTCTGTTCTCTGCTCGTTCCAAAAAATAAACACGTAAAATACAGAAAACCACTTAGACTACATTATTACAGACCTTACAAGAATACCCATTACAAGCAAAGATCAAAACCATTCAGACCCCAAAACGAGAAGCATGACCGTGCAATAAATTATGAAACCAAATTAAAATACAGAGCGACAAAAATAAAATAAAAAGAAACCATGAAAATGCAGTCCATTCTCCAAGCAGGCGAAATGGATTTGCAAGATGTGCTTGAAATGCACCATTCCCATATGGCCCACCATTTCCCGAGTTTCAGTGTCTCAGTCGAGGAATTCATCCTCTTTTTCTTCAACTCCTGACCTGAAACACATAACTGATATTAATCAGAACAGAAATAGGAGAAGAAATAAATTCTTATCTTACAAAAAGTAAACAGATATGAAACAGAAATAGGAGAAGAACTAAATACTTGATTCTTACGAGGAAGATGTGTTATCTTCTCTGCTCTGCTTGTTCAAACCAAATATTAAACAATAACACAAAAGTACAAAATAACTATTCAGACTACATTGTTTCAGACCTCCGAACAATACCAATTAAAAATTGATATCAAAACGATTCGTAACGGAAAAAGAACACGGCCGTGCAATAAATCATGCTAAAAAAACAAAATGCAGAGCTAAAAAATCGAGACAAAAAATAAACAGAAAGAAATGATGGAAATGCAGTCCGTCACAGGGATTTATAGTTTTTTTCCATCAACGGCTCTTTACTTTTTTAAACGGCTCCAACCTTCATCCGCTCCTCTGTTTCTCCATGGATCTTCTAGAATACCCCCACATTTCCACCGCTATGAATTTTTTGTGCTTTATGTTTCGCCTTAAAAGCAAAAAGTAAATTTAATTAAAAAAGCGGAACTTACCTTTAATTAAAAGCAAAAATTACCAACAATTAAATATCTACCTTTTAAATGGAAAACAAAAGTCAACTTTGTTAGCAAGTGCGGTGGAGTACCTGGCAGTGATTAAATTTGAATTCCCCATATTTTAATTTGAAGAGCTCCTATATTTTAATAAATGAGAGATGAAACAACACATTATTTTGGGATAGAAAACATAAAAATGTTAATTTCCTTTCAATATATATTTGAATATTTTAAATAAATTAAATATGAAAAAAATAAATTATTAAATATAAAACATCTAATATTAATCTTGAAATTTATTTAAATTAAAAGGATTCAAAAAAATAATTACACTAAGTTATAAATTTAACAAATCCTTTATTAAATTTATAAACTTGCATAGAGAAAAATAAAATTTTAGCATTAGATATGAATCTTATGCTCACTAACTTAGGTAATTGTAGTGCCACATCTTTGAAATAATTTCATTCCCCGTAAGTTGTCTTAACCATAGAAAATATGAGGAGACTATGAGGAATCTCTAAGTTAAAGATTATTGCTCTCAAACTAGATTGTATCTTCCTAAGGAAACAAATTAAACATTACATAGGAAATTGTTCTAAAATTCAAAATGCATTCAAGTATTTTATCAAAACCAATCGTGACCAACACATTTACATTGATACTATTTTGAGTAACAAAACTCACTAGGATTTGACTTCACTTGTTTCTTGTACAAATTCTCACTCATGGATAAGGTTGTGGATTTGGTAATCAAACATTTATGAAACAAGTAATATTTAAATGACCTTTTACAAAATAAATAAGGATATTGAAAATAAACCACCAAACTCCAAACCTAGCAAAAGATAAAAGAGAATATTGCTTTTTTGAAATAGAAAGAGTAAGGTAATTAGTTATTTTCTAGAGATTTATCCTTTTTCCTAGTGATTTTGTGCATGATTGTGTGAAGTAAATGAAGATTATTTTTAACATAGAAAATAGAAAGCATGAATTTTGTTGCTCTAATTATTATTTAATATTTTATTTATTAAAATTAATTTAACAAATTATAACATTTAACTTAGCATACAATTTACATGAAAATGATTGTTTTAGTTAGTCATTCTAATAAAAATTTATAATATTTTAATGTCTTTTAGTATTGAAGTGTAATTTTAAATGTAATTTTGTTTTGAAGTGTAAATTTTTAATCGCCCTTTTATGACAAGGTAAAATACATTTGAAGGGCATTGACAACTTCAAATTTGATCCTTGGTAACTAGTACTTATTTGGTTTTGTACCTTGCCAAAAACTTTAGTTACACCCATAGGCATTTATTTTAGTGAGTGTTAAGATCAATGACAGAAATGCTTTTTTTTTTTTGCAAGACCATTTGCCGCATTAGAACCAACAATTACGAAACAATGCTTCTCTCCTTTATCGTAGTCCCCTACCATTTTATTGCACTCATCTATCATTGCCTCCTCGAAGGTCATCGACGGGAATTAAATGATGTTTTTTTGTCATTTTCTGTTGTCGAGGATGTGTCGATCGAGAGATTGGGTTTGTGAAGGGGATCGAGGGTTGACAATCATGGTGCCAAATAACTTCACCCCATGCTCACCCATACCAAATTCAATGTTACTATTGGCAACTTGTCATGGAAAATTGTTTTAAAGTTTGGTTTTACGCCTTGACCGATCATGTTCTCGTGTTCATTTACGTGCGATCACACGCGACACAAAGGAGGCTTCTCTTCAAATCACAAGTATCCCTTGAGAATTTGGAGAACTCGCTTTATTTCACACCGTGTTTATTTATTTTCTAGATGGAAAGTGTGTTTTGTGGAGTGTATTATCTGTTTTAGCTCAAAGAATGTTTCCTTCTGCGTGTGAATGCATTTTGTCTTTTATTTTACTTTGCTTTTCTATCCTGCATTTGCATGCAATTTGTCTTTTATTTTGTATGGCTTCCTATACAAACTACAGGGGTTTATAACCTTGTTTAAGATATGACTAAACAAAGGGTTTTCTTGGTTCACCAATTTTTGACAAAATGTGTTCAACTACCTTGCATATGTCAAAATTTTCATCAAACAATAGCTAATTCCTCTTTTTGATGAACAACAATTGATTCTTATTTTGTAGTCATCCACTACGTTGGTCAAGCCATTCATCTCATAATGACATTTTGATATGTACGATAAATAAAGTTACCTAAGTTCTAGACAATTGTGTTGAAATCGTGAAACATAGTCCAATAAAAAATCTTACGCTTTTCAAGTAATTTGCACACATCTTGATAAATTTTCCCAACTCAAGGTTGGAGCACAAATCGATGGGGAAGACCTAATTCTACTAATGATAGATTGGATTCAACATCGGTTTAAGGGTCTTGTTTCCATTCCATATAATTAAAATCACCAAACATTAATTCCTAGCATGATGCTAGAGTACCATTCCCTACATTTTACTTTCAATTTCGGACTTTCAGTGTGGTAGGTTTTCCTTGATGCAATTTAGAACCAAGGTAAGTACAATAAGATTTCCCCTATCCTTTAAACTTGCAATACATAATAAACTAAGCCATAATAATTCTACCACAAGACTTTGCAATGCTTTAACTAGTCATGTTCCCATGTTTATTTGTGTGGACGTCGTGTGCAAATCGGAGGAGGCTTCTCTTCAAATTGTAGGTATTCCTCGATAATTCATAGAACTCGCTTTATTTCTCATCGGTGTTTCATGTTTTTTAGATGGTAAGTGTGTTTTATGGAGTGTATTATCTTTTTTTTTTGTTCGGAGAATGTGTCCTCCTACATGTGCACATATTTTGTCTTTTATTTTACTCCGCTTTCTATCCCTACATTTTCATGTAATTTGTCCTTTATTTTGCATGGCTTCGTATGTGGCTTGTATGGGTTTATAACCTTGTTTTAGATATGCCTAAACAAAGGGTTTGCTTGGTCACCAATTATTTGACAAAATGTGTTCAACTTCCTTACCTACGTTAGAATTTTTATCAAACAACAACTAATTCCTCTTTCAACGACCAATAATTAATTCCTATTTTTATAGTTGTCCGTTGTGATGGATGAAGCCATTCATCTCCTAATGACATTTTGATATGTACATTAAATGAAGCCACCCATGTTATAGATAGATGTGTTGAAATCATGGAGCATAGTCCAATACAAAAATCTACTGCTTTTCAAGTTATTTACACACATCCTGATAAATTTTCCCAACTCAAGGTTAGAGAACAACTTTGATGGGGAATACCTTAGTCTACTAATGATATATTGGATTCAACATCAGTTTAAGGGTCTTATTTCCATTCCATGTAATTCATACCACCAAGTACTCATTCCTAACATGATGCTAGAGTGTCATTCCCTACTTTCTACTTTCAATTTTAGTATTTAGTGTAGTAGGCCGTTCTCCTTAATGTAATTTAGAAGACCAAGGTAAGTACAATAATATTTCCCTTAGCCCTTAAGCTTGCGCATAGATAGAATAACCCAAGCCACACTAATTCTACCGCAAGACTTTCATGACTCATTAATCTTAGTGAAAGTATAGTCACACACTTTCCAAATTAATCAAGTAGATAAATTCATAACCCTATAATATAAGTAAATATTCATGTTGTGATAAGTTATCATTCCTAACCAATATAAAGAATGCACTAAAGGTACAAAACACATTCTTACATGAACAATGAGAGATTTCTTTCCATCCAACTCAAAGTGCAAGAACCTATTTATTTCGAAAAACAAATAGACATTGAACTAAAATGCAAAGACAAGACCATGTGTCTCACTAATTAATTGACACAAAAGGAGCCACCCAAACAATTGATTTCCATGTTCCCATGTAGGAAAACACCCTATACTTATTGAAACAAGTTGTCATGCTTTAATGGCTTAGATAAGATAAATAAACTTATGGCAATGATTATGTAAGCACCATTGGATTGTAACAATGAATACCCAAGGTAATAAAATGCAAATCTATTCTTAACATATTTTTAGTCTTTCCATGTCGTGATGAAAGTTCTCATATGCATTTTTCCCCCTTATGTTCTTTGTGAGATAAAGCAATGGGATTTTGACCTCATGTTGTTGTTTTTCTTGTTTTTTTACATCAAGAGATTTGGTTACATTTGCATCATTATCTCATTGAATTTTAGTGGTACTTCTCTAATGACTTATGCATCCATGTTTAATCCTGTAAACAGGATTATGTTTGGAGTGAGCAACCTCTAGCTATTGGGTGTTCAATGGATGGTGGTCAGTTTGTTGGCCGTGTCGCTCCATTACGTCCGTGGATAAGTTTATTCTTTCCTCTACTCAAAAAATTTGAGTTCATACTTTAAAGATAAGTCATAAGTTTATTCTTTCTTTTTTATGTCAACATGATAAGGTTATAGCCTTTATCACCATTTTCAAGCTTCTTGCATATCAAAATAAATAAAACCCTTGTATCTCTATTATTATGTAAATACTTTATTTTCCTGGTTTCATTTGTATAATTTGTTATCCATTGAAGAACTAATAAATCTAGAATGGAAAATGTTAAACACTAAAATATGTTGAATGCAGAATAATGGTTGTTTTCCATAATCTAATTTGCATGGTTCATTCTTTTTTTTTTTTTTTTTTCCATAGCCTCGTTTACATGGCCCCCGAATAGCGTCATTCTTGAACATTTTTAAGCACTTTGAGTGCATCTTTTTGGAAATGCATTTTGAATGTATAGAAATTAACGAACCTATCACGAATGTATTTTCAATTGGTTGACTTGATCTTGTCAAAGTTAGATATGTCTCTATGAATATTTTTATTCGTTTATGGACCGCTTGGTTTTCTTGGGTAAACTGCCACACTTTTTACATGGTTTTTGCAGATTTGATCCTAGGGATTTTCCTGTGCTATAATATTTTCTTGTTGCATTTGAAGGAGTAACAATGACTATAGAATTTTTATTTTTGTGAGGAGTGAGAACCATGGTTATTGTACTAATGCCATAGCTGTAGTGAGAGTGGGTAGTTTTACCATCACAATTTAATGTCCACCCACCACTTTGGTGTATGTAATCCCCATTGTGGAGGCTTCTTTGGGGGTTCTTCTTTACGGTAATTGCTATTATAGGTCCGTAGAGACTTTCTTAGAATGGGGAATTTGTTGAACCAAATCCACTTATCCTAAATTTTCTACGTCAACATAATAAGGTCGTAGCCTTTTATTGTCATTTTCTATCTTCTTGTATATCAAAATAAATAAACCCTTGCATTTCTATTATTGTTTAAATGTTATGTTATCTTGGCCTCATTTACATCATTTATTGCACGTTCAACTAAAAAAATTGAATAAAAAAATACATCAAACATTGAAATATGTAAAAGGTAGAGTAATACGTGTTTACCATAGTCTAATTTGCTTTGTGCATTATTATTTGTTTTCCATATCCTCATTTACATGGGCTAAAATAACATCGGTTTTTAACATTATTATGACCTACAAGAAGCTAGAAAATGATGAGAAGCTAGAAGGAAATAAGGCCTTTTATTTTTGTGCATTCGTTCGTGCATATTATAAACTTGTAAATCCTAAGCACAATGTTCATGCATAAATACCCAAATTGCAGTCCAACCACCGCATTTGCAACAGGTTTGAGCCTTTCCTAGAACCCATTCTTTGCTCCACAAATAGTGTATGTGCCAACCTACAAAATTTTATGGAATTTTAAACATAAGATACATTGTTGAATAATTTGATGTTCTCTAACATTAAAAAATTAGCTCTAAAAACAACGGGTTTGATTCATATCCCACTCAAAATCCTCCAAGGAAAAAAGGTTGGAATAGATGATTCCCTTAATCACATGGAAATCAAAAGATTAGGGATGAAAAATTCCCCTTTGAATTCTATATGAGCTTCTCATTTTCCTTTAAATATTTTCACTTCAATGCAGAAAAAACAAATATCCTTATGTGTCATTATGTTCCATCAATGACTTTCCCATTAATATAGACATTAGTTAATTTGATTTTATGTCATCTTTTTGTGTTTTGTGTTTTTCATTTTGATCAAATTTAATTGCAACTCATTTGTTCTTGACTTATAATAAATTATGCTTTGTTTTATAGTTGTTGACTTTCATCCTACCTCTGTTGTTGTTGACACTGGTCTAGAAAATAAAAGGTGCATGCAACAATTTTTCCATGTGCTTTTGGAAATCCTCTATTGCATCTTTATTCTTGTTATTTATTTAAAAAATAGGTTCCCTTTACATATATTTTCCATTTTTAAGGTTTTCTAATGTATTTCATTCATGTCCATGTGTAGCTTGTTGGGTTTTTTTCATTTTTAAAAGTGGGGGATGGGAATGCAAATGTATCCTTTCCATGGGCTTCAACCATTCATATAGTTAGAACTTGTAAACTTGGTGCAAAACTTAAGTTGTCTGCATGCTATTTTATACAATTTTTGACATATCCTTACTTTCCATTAGTAACCTTTTCCTAAATTTTTTACAATGCATGGGTTTGCATTTGTCTAAAAATACTCTTAGATGGAACCATAGACCTTGCTTCGTGCCTTCAAGTGCTCTCCTTAGAACCTATCGCTGCTTTGCGGTACTCCAAACTAAAATACAAGGTTTTCCTTTCTAATGGGGTTCACTCTCACCATGGGCTCTGTCATCTAAATGTAATGACAACATCTAAAAAGGGGAGGTACAACAAGGCTCGATTGTCAAATTGAATTCTTATTCTTGCAAGTAAAAGGATACGTGTGCGAGATTGAGACCACGTATCTTCTTTTTATCTATGTCTCCTCCGAATTAATTCATAATTCTTGTGATTTCCCAGCTTGACTACACCTTTTAATGTAGGAATGTGATGATATTTGGAATGGAGATTATTTTCCATTACCTTAAAACTATTGTTGCTCCAACTCCTTTCTCGCTTTGACATGATACGTTGTATTGATATGCATTTCCGACTTCTTGTCCAGATGAGTGTACGAGTAATCAAGAAACACTAAACAACGTCGAGTATACAAGGGCTTAGTACCTTGGAGATGACGATGGATGATACGGGTGCAAATAAGATAGATGCATGATATAAAGAAGCTAGATCTGCAAAACTAAAACAGATAAGATTATATCATAATATGCGGGGTTTCCTGATAGGATGTGCCCGATTCCAAAAGGATTTTAACTCCTTGGAGGATGTCAACCCCATTTCGAGACAAGATAATAACAGATCATGAATAGTAGTAATGGAATATAAAATGAAAAGTAACTAAAATGACGAGGGAACTTAGCTTGTGCTTTGTTATGGAGATGAATCGGGCATCAAGATGGCAAGATAATTAACCTCGGAAAATATTTTTTCGTTAAACCGGCGAACTTAATTAACCTCTCCCTTCTCTTCTCTTGGCCTAGGTATCTCCAAGTCTCCTTGAAAAATATATACTCCTCTTTCTAAGTCTTCGGTCCTTTTTTGAAATATGGGAAAAAAAACCATATTTATAGCTTAGATGCGAGGTTAGATTGGGGTTAACAAGTAACTGTGGGGTTGAGTAAAGTAACCCGAGTTAGGAATATGATGTGATCACGTGGGAACCACGGCTTGAATTATTAGATGGAGTGGGGAGCATGATTGACATGGTTGGTGAGATAAAGATTTCATTTTTAAAAATGGGTGTCAGATGGGTGTATTAATACCCATGGATTAAATAAAATGTGAAGGATGGGGATATGCCAAAAGTTGAATTATCAAATGGGTCTACATGGAGCCCATTTGATAATTAATCAAATAATGTGAGCAAATAGATAGGATTTTATTTAATTTAAGAGAAAGAGATGCGAGAATGGAAATTTTGTGAAAATGAGATGATAGAGGGCGCTATAACCAAAAATAGGTGTCTACATTTGCCCCTTTTTGTTGAGTGGTTTGTGATAGCAAGCCACGAGACAAAAACAAAAAGGGTTAGATGAGATATGTGTTTGAGGATGGATGAAGACATGACCAAAGGCAAGATGCCCCAGGAAAAAAAGGATCACAATAACAATGAAAAACAAAATATATGGCGGTGACTTCAATATCACATCGGTAGAGGACAATTGTGGTCTCAACGGAGACAGACGACAACGTTCTATAGACCAGTGAGTGGGTGAAGACCACTGCAATATGGATGTAAACCAAGATGACCAATGGGTCATAGGAAAACATCAAAATATGTGCAACTGAATGCAAAAGATGTGCGCAATCCTTTGTTTGCGAGGAATCGTGTAAAAAATCATGCGTCCAAAAATGGACGAGAATGAAGATAATGATGCCCCAACATAGGGCACAAGAATGACACAAAGTGAGTTATATGTGTTGACAAGTACATGGATGAAAATGTGCCCCAACATAAGACATAGATAGAATAATCATAAATGTGGACAAGATGAGCAGATAGGATAGAAAGGTGAGATAAAATGCCCTAAAAGAGTAATAAATATGATGGCAATCATCTTTCATAGGAAATATGCTATAAGTGTAGGCAAATTAGAAGGTGAAGAAGAAAAAAATTCTCATTTCTTCGATACGTGTGATAGAGATACTTTTGTGAAAAAACAAAAGTAGAGCAAATATTCATGGAAGAGAACAAGATTAGATAGGTGATGGCGCTATGGTATCTTCCAAGACAAAAATGTCAAAATAAGATGGGAAGATATTATTAGAAATGTATATGATGATGTCCTGTGAGAGGAATGATGAAGATAAAATATGTGACAGGGGTTCTCAAAAAGAGAAGAGATCAATGTTGCAGAGAGAAGAACAAGAACGGTAATGAAATAGATTGGTGGTGGTAGATGTAGATAAACGAAGAAACATATGCAGTGTAGATAGAGAGTGTAAGGGAAATCCTTAATTGGGATGCCCACGTGGTGGGAGTGATGATGCAAGAGTGTTAAGTGGAAAAGGAGGAGCGGAAAGACATTTGTGGTGGTGATTGTCATCTGTTGAAAGAGGAAATGGGAGAAGCTTCTCACAACGGGAGGATCCAAGGAAGAAGATATACCTTAACTAAGATTTGTTGGTTGTATAGTTGATTAAGTAATATTGTTAAACTGAAAAAAAAAAAAGTAAAACAGAAACCCAATAGAAAATACAAGTAAGATATCTGGCGTCGTGCAAGGGGATAGAAAGGTGAGAAGGATGATGTGGAGACAAATGGTGATGAGTGGAAATGGAGAGCGAGGAGAAATGGATCAAAGACATTGTTGAACATGTTGAGAGATAAGGAGCTGCAGGATAACGAACTTGCCTTGAGAAGGATCCTCAAGTAGGATTCGCAAACTGCAACGGTGATCAAGTAGAATTCACAAACCGAAAAGTGTATTTGCAAACACATTCATGGAGATGATGGATAGATATAAAATTCATAGTGTGAAATTTGATGTGATTTTTATAAAATATGATTTGGATGAGATGAATGGAACATAGTTGTAGCAAGGGCGTATAGGGAAACTATGTTTCGAACTGGATTGGATATAAATAAGAAAAGGTTACCACTCAAAGCATTGCACTTGTAGCCAATAGCAGGTGTTAACACATAACCAATGATAGTTAGTTATACCAAAAGATCATGAGGGAAATATGGATGAAATATGCTTGTAATCCTAATATTGACATGACAAAGGGATCAAAGATGTGACTTGTACACGGGAAGAGGGATCTCCAAAGGTGGTGTTCCTTAAGTCTATGCCCCAGCTCTAGAAAAGGGAAATAACAATAGCAAAAAGTTGATCAATGCGGGAAGCTTTCGGAAAATGTTGATAAAAGAAGGTTGATCAAATGCGGAAAACCTTCCGAGATGCCATAATAACATAGTAGCCATCCTTCGAGGGAATGGTCTACATAAGATAGATGACAAGAATAATATGATAGCCATCCTTCGAAGGATCGGTCTATCTCTTTTGATTTTGCTTGGATTTTGATTTGTATACTTTTCTTTTTTTTCTTTTGTAGTTTGCATTTTGTATTCACAATTGTCCTTCGAGGGTCATCTATTTTTGATAACTTTGATTTTACATTTTACATACATGAATTTGAGCTTCACATGGGGAGAGCTAGGAATAGCTAAGTAAATCACTTAAGAGGGGAAAATGAATGTACAAGAGACACCCTAGACCCTTCGCATGGCTGCAATAGGAGAACAAGAAGGTGACAGATGTAATGGTTACACGAGGGTCACATCAAAGTAGTGAAGGCGGACCACATAATTCAGATTATTACAATGACAAATGGAAGGGGCTAAAGATGGCAAAACAATCTAAGGATGTAACTAAGTTCTCATTGGTAGATATGTTAACAGATGAGAGAGTCGCAAAGTGCAATGCATTAAGAGGTTCCATCTTTGGTTTACCACCACGAGAGAGAAGACAAGTGTAGTTGCAATAAGATGAGATGATAGCCAAGCAGGAAACAAAAATATGTCCTGAAGGAAACAAACATATGACCATAATGGTGGATTTAGATGAAAATAAATGATGCCCTAAGAGAGACATAAACATAGAAGGACAATCATGGCCTCAAAGGAGGGCTTGATGAAATAAACAATGTCCCAAAAGAGACACACATATAGCCACAATGGTGGACTTTGAAATAGATGGTGCCCCAAAAGAGACACAAATATAGCCACAAAGGTGGACTTGGAGAAAAAGGTCCCTCAATGGAGAGACAAACATGGCCTCAAAGGAGGGCTTTGATGAAAAAGATGATACCCCCAAAAGGAGCATAAACATAAAATAACAAATATGGCCTCAAAGGAGGACTTATGAAATAAACGGTGTCCCAAAAGAGACACAAATATAGCCACAATGGTGGACTCAGAAATAGATGGTGCTCCAGAAGAGACAAATATGGCCACAATGGTGGACTTTGAGAAAATGGTCCCTTAATGTAAGAACAAAGATGGCCTCAAAGGAGGACTTAGAATGAGATGAGGATTTGGATATAATTAATTTAGATTGGATGGATGTGAAGGAGGTAGATAAAACAATGTCAAAGAGCAAAGTCCCCTAGTAATAAGGGATTTCTATGGATGATGTGTTCAATGGTGAGGGAAGGTTGTTCCCCCAATGAGTTAAATGTGAAGGAGGTAAAGGATGTTGAAAGAGCTTAGATGAGATTATTTTAGATTTGGATGGGGTAAACGATCGGATACCACAAGAGTGCTTAGTAAGATAAGTGGTATTGATGAACAATGGAGGACATTCCTTAGGAGGAATGACATGGGCTGGATGAATATTAAGGGATGAGGTGGATGGAGGAATCATAGGAGATCCGACATATGGGATATGGATTGGATTCAAAGTAGATGGAGAAGGAACTTTCCTCTGAATGAGGAAATAATATTTCTCGATAAGGTTATGGACGATTGACCGAAAGGCCTTAATAATCGATGTCATGACCTAGGTACGATGATAAGCACAACTACAAGTAGGATTGAACCATGATGGTTTGGGACCATAGGGATTAAAGGCTTTAATATGAGGAAGTTTTATGGCATATGTTTGAGTTAAATGTCAAAATATATCTACGTATGACCCCATTGAAGTGTCATGGGGAAGGTGACTCTTATGGGTTTTGATAGGATATATCAGCTTGGAGTTGGGAGAAAAAGTGGATGTAGATTGGATGGGTGAATTTTGTTTTTTGGAGGACAAATCAAATTTGGTTGAAGGAAGATATTGTTTGGATGTGGATTGATTATTACAAGATGTCGTAGATGGAAAAATTGATCTTGACATGGATGTTGTGGCATTAGATTGTTGAGAAGAGGGAAAACATTAATGTTTTTGAGGAGACTCAGGGGATTGTCGGGTATGTTTTCCCCGAGCCTTAGACTTCAACCGAGAAGATTTACCTCTAGTAGGGATGACAATAATTTCAACTAGAGGATATGATAGTAGTGGTATGGTTATTAATGGAGAAACTGTCCTGAAACAAGATGAAGATGTTAATGAATAGATAGGTGTTTGTATGATGCCATTAATGATATCTATGTGAGATGTGGATTGTTTCGGTTTTGGCATGGGAAGAATTTATTTTTTAGAGGGAGAAGGTAAAGCATATTTATTTGATTGAGGTGGATGTGTTGGTATAGTAGGTGATCCAAAGGGTATCTTTGATAGGGTTAGAGATCGAGAGGATTTGGTTGGTGTGATAGACAAATTAGGAAAAGAGTATTGGGATAACACTGGTGATGTGGCCATGAGCAAAGATATAGGTAAATATGTCAAGGTAGGGATAGGTGTATTTGTTGGTATGATAGATATAGGGGTCATTGGCATAGATAAAGATGTAGGATTTGTTGGAAGATGTGGGTAGTGTGATAACCGATGGAGTAGACCTTATGGGTATGGGTAATGCAAAAAAAATTTAGGAGCATTTTCGGATGTAGAAGTAGAAGGGGTTGGTTCTTTCATAAATGTTTCTAGGGGTAAGAATGATATTTTTACTAAAGGGGTTGATTTCGAATGTGGGGTTACAGGGTGCATATTGTAGAACTAAGTTTAGTTGGGATGGTTGTGAGTAATGTAGGTGTAGTAATAGGTGTATTTGAGGAAGATGTGAATGAAGAAATAGATGGGAGAGATGTAGGGATATGAGTGGGGCTGAAATAAGTGCTAAGGATGAATCTAATGTGGTAGATTGAGGTATGTTTGAAGTGGCAGAAGTGGATGGTATAGTTAAATTTGATGTGGACATGATAAGGATAGGAGAAGGTGTAGGTTCAGGACAAATAGTGAAAGTTGATGTAGGTGTGATAGGATCTAAATAAGGGATGGGAATAATGTCTACTATGGGAACATGCAAAATTGGTGATAAGATAAGATCTTGATTGACAATGTCAACCATACAAGCGTTTGATAGTTGAGATGTAAAGGGGGTGACGTGATTTGTTGGTGGTTGATTAGTTTGCGTAATGGAGGTATCAATTTGGATATACCCTTGATTGAAAAGTTATTGGACATGATCTTTGAAGGAATGACATCTCTCAATGTCATGACCTTTGACTCGATGATATTTACAAAAGTGGGCCTCGTGATACCAAATAGGCTTGGCTTGCGAGTTGTCCACGGGTCGTATGGGAGGAAGTTGGATGGAGTTTACGCTCATCAACTTATCAAATACAAAATTGTATGATTCTCCTAAAGGAGTGTAGTTGGTTGTTGATTGAGGAGATTGTTGTTGAGACCATGTGTTTGGTGTAGATGGGGATGAGGGTTCAATGACCACAGTGTTGGCTGTAGCCTTGAACTCGCCATTATGTGTGAATGGTTTGGTGGATTCAATTTTTGGTTTATTTGAACTTAGTTTAAGATGACTCTGCTTAATGGCACCAGGTTTTGAACTTGCGAGCCATTGTGAAAGATTCATCAAAGGTTCAGAATGATTGGATCTCAGAAAGTGAATGATATATGTTTGGCACAACCTGAACGTGAGAATAAGTCAATAAGTTCAATTTGTGGGATAGTGAAGGATAGTTGGTTTATAACATCATGCCAACTTGTGACGAAGTCAACGATGGGCTCATCTTCATACCGTCGAATGGTATATAGATCAGCAATAGTGGTCTTGCGTGCGATATTGATAGAAAAGTGTTCTAAGAACAACTATGCAATTTGAGTGAAAGAGAATATGGAATGTTGTGGGATACTATTATACCAGTCCAACCTGGGACCAGACAAAGACATGGGGAAAGTGCGAAGAAGTAAATCATGATCATGCACAATAAGACAACATGTGTGTTTAAATGCGAGGAGATGTTTTTGGGGATCTTCTTTATTGTTGAACTTATTAAATGCAAGAAGTTTCCAATGAGGGGGATAGGATTTAATTGGAGGGTTCATTACAATTTTTTTCATAGGATAAGGTGTTCTTGGGTGCTATGGTAAAGGTTTCTAAACTGGCCAACCGATTCATTAAGGCATGAATTGAATCACTCGAGGTGTTGTAAGGTTGAGATTGGATTGGTTGTGTGGTTTGAAAAGTAGTTTGATAAGGAAAATGATGTGTTTGTGGGTGTGTGGGTAGTTGGGGAATCATCTGATAAGGTGGTTGATAAGTTTTTGGATAAGATGTTTGCGGAATGGTTTGATAAGACAATTGATTAATTTGTGGATATGTAGGTGTTTGGGGAGCTGCTTGGCAAAGACTAACATGTGTCACAGGTTGGGATTGCTGCATAGGTTGGTGTTGAGCAATAGGGGCATGACGATAAGTGGGGATATGTGTGTTAAGAATTGGATATGGTTGGAGCATATGATGGGAAGGAATACAAGTGTGAAGAGTTTTAGATGGTTGGACGAGCCTATTAATGGAATTGTCCAAATGGGATATGGGTGGAATGTGATCCACTAATTTAGGAGATTGGGAGGATTGTGAGATTGTAGGATATTTTTGGAGTAAGAAGTCATATGTGGGGTTAGGAGGAGATTTGAGTGTATCTAGAGGAGGAGGAGATAGTGGTGCGATCGATTTAGGCAGACTGGCTTGATGAGGGATATGAGGGTTGGTGTTAAGGTGGGGATAATTTTGTATGACATGGTTCTTATAAGGTGAGACTATGGAGACTGGAGGTTGGGTGACTGACGACATGGTTTTGAGTTTAGAATATTGTTGAGTGAGATCATCAGAGGAAGTAACTTTATTAGATAGAGCATATTGTTGTTTTTTCTTGATTTGGGAGAGAGTGACAATAGGTGTGAAATAGAGAAACATTTGTTTATGTATGTTGTTGACAAAAAAATCAAGAAAAATATTTTTTAGCCTCATGATTAATTTATAGGATGTGAACAGAAAAGAAAAGTAGGTAATGAAGGTGCCTAAAGGAGTCTAAAGTCAGTGGTTGCGGTAGTTATGGATTGGGAGATGTCTGAGACGGTTTCCTGTTGTGTGTTTAGGTCCCAATCAGTTAACCAAGTGAGAGGAACTTTTGATGTGTTAATTATGTTTATGCAGTCTCAGGAAGTGTGTGATAAGTGAAATGCAGAGAGTTAAATTCTTTTATTAAGCTATGTGATCAGGCAGGATGTAGAAGGTTTGTTTTAGACCAAAATGAAATGTGACATTCGATGTATACAGACACTCAGGAAAGGGAAATTTCGATGCAGAAAAGAGAAAATAGAGAAAAATGAGAAATACCTGGAGAATCGCTTATCGGTGTTATTTGATTACACGTGTTTAGAGGTATTAATCATGGACCTGGAATGTCTAGTGACCTTAAAAGTGCATCGTTCACGACTGGAAGAGGGATCCGCTAATCCTTTTCTGTTTGAAAGTGCCACTCAATGGTTTGGAATGTCCGGGTACTCTAGAATGACACCGTGCACAATTGTGAATGAGGTCGATGAAAATGTTTTGCATGGCATGTTTGATTTAAATACTGGTCTTTGACAACGTAACATTGTTATCGTGAGGTTATAGACATTATCCTGTAAGAAGATAATAAATGCTATTAGTTAAGGTAGTTACAAACATTACTTTATAAATTTTAAACATGGTGTCGTCGTAAATAAATAAAAATAAAATAATTAATTAACGAAATTGTAGTTTATAGTCAATTAATTAGCTATGAAATGAACTATAGAATAAAAACACAAAGGTATAAGAATAATTTATGAAGTAAATTATTAACTAAAGAGGAAAGGTAAATTGAAATTATTAAATAAATATGTAGTGTGTGTGTGGTCAAGCCATGTGGATTTCACATGGAGGGGTCGGTTTTATCAGTGTGAAGTGTGAATGGAGAGAGTGAGTCGATGTATGTTGGTTGGGGTGTAGGATAGGGTCGATTCGTAGGTGGTGTGAGATGGAGCATAGTTGAGAGGAAGGGAGAAGGGAGGCAGCTTGATAATTGCGAGTGGAGGAGTGTTGGTCGAAAGAGCTCGTGAAGGGGGAAGTCGGATGAGATCTTGGGAAGAGAGAAGGAGGATGCATGTGTGTGGTGTGACAAGTGCTTTCGTGCTACAAGAACAGGTTGCGTTGGCTTGAAGCGGGGGCGAAGATAGTGGAAAATAAGTGTGAATGATTTATGGTAAAAATACTCACCAGTCAGTATCCCTTAGTGGATCTGGTCATTTTGTTTTTTTGACCTTTGGTATTATGAGCCCAACAAGATTTAAATACCATGAGAAGGGGAGCAAAGTGGTCATAAGAGCAAGATTTTACCTAGGAGAAGATAGTTGGGAGTAGACGGATGAAATAATTCAAGGTGCGGTTGTGACAATGATAGTAGGGAGGAAACCTGGATAGGAGCTCGAGTAGAGGGGAGTTGTGTGGATCGGAGGTGGAGCACATGGGGTGACTCGATGAGAAGGAATGGATAATTGAGTGTGCATGGTGAGGGAAGCGGTGGGGACTAGGATGGAGTGGAGAGAGATAAACGTGATGGAATATTGGGAGGATGGAAACGAAGTGGTTGGGTGGAAGTCGGACAGAGTGGAGAGAGTAAGATCCTGTGGATTAGTGGAATGACTCGGTGAGGTGGCGCTTTGGGGAGGAATGGCGGTTCCAAGTAGACTAGAGTTGGGAATGGAATAGAACGGAGAGAGGAGGTGAGTCACATAAAAGAGGAAAGGGGTTGTGTAGAGTCGTGTGGAAAAGGGGATAAGAGCATGGGTAGAGGAAGATGGGGAGCAAGCACGGGCGGGAGTTGGTGGACGGGGGAGGGAGGTGGTGAAGATAGAGTCACTCGAGGTAGAGGAGATGGGGATTGGAGATGGAGAGCAGACAGGAGGGAAGGTAGGTTCAAGAAGAGAGAAGGAAGTGAGACGAGGAATACAGGGTAGGATTGAAGAGTATGGGTGGCGAGAGGATGGATCAATCGAGGAGCCGAGTCAAACATCAAGGATCGTGAATGAGGAGTGGGTTGAATTCACAAGCCCTGACCGTGTCTTCACCAGATTATATCGATTAGGTCTATAGGTTGTATAATATTTGTGCTTTCCATGAAAGACGTTAAATTGTCTTCAAACAGAAATCGGAGGTTCTGGTCTCAATTTACCGTCAATATAAGGGTTTAAAGTGTACAAACTTGTATAATTTCCACTGTTCTATTTCTGTATCGGTATGCTGAGATTTCATGGAGGTAGAAATAATGGAGCCGAACTTGAAGAAATTGAAGTGCATGCCGCATATATTTTCTCAAATGGTTACGCTTCTCGTGCCTTTGCAGATGCTCTGTGGAGAGTGAAGAGATGAAAGAGGCATTTGGGTTTGTAATAGGGGATCCCAAAGTGGAGTTTTGTAATAGGGTCGAGGATGGTGAGTGTGTGGGAGATGGTAACGAGTGGTGTGAGTTCGGTGGGAAAGAAATGGTGAGCTAAGTAGATGGTGGGATTTGTGGGAGAGGTGGTTAAGGAGTAAGGGGCTCGGTAAGGTGGAGAAGGATGGAGAGTTGGAAGACTCGGTGGGAGAGCTACTCGATGAGGGAGTGGGAAGTGTTGAGTCAGTGAAGAGAGGGGGAAGGTAACGTGTTGGGAATGGAGGCTCGGTGGGGAGCAGTGGGGTGAGATGGTTGAATGGTTGAGTGGTGAGGAGAGAGGTGGTGGATGGGTCGTGTGGGTTGAGAGTTGGGATGTGGGGTAGGGAGATGTGAAGGATGGAGTGGATGGGTTGTTTAGATTTTCAGAACTTAAAAAAATTCCATTTTTTAAAAATTATTATTATTATTATTATTTTCTAATAATAACCATATAAATTTATACCAATTATAAATAACTGGATCACAAACCCATGAAAAACAAGAAAATCACATACCTCGAAGGCAACCTAAATGACTGAACATACTGAACTAGTGAAGTCAATACGAAAACCTTGTAAACAGGTGAGTAAAAACAATGAAAGATGCAAAATATATATCACATGACGATAACTAGGTAAGTATGGTTAATTTCTAGATTCCTATCCCATGCGAGTAGATTTCAACAGAAAACAAGAAGAGCATGTACCTCCTAGTGATTTCAATGAGTGACCGTACTGACCTGAAATCAACAAATACTAAGATGTTGCAAACAAGCAAGTTAGAAAAGATGAGTAAAATAACAAACAAAATGACCAGATCTAGGATCTAGTCCCACCAGGCGTGCCAAATGTTGATATAAGTTTCCAGCTTCCTGTCTAGATGAGTGTACGAGTAATCAAGAAACACTAAACAATGTTGAGTATACAAGGGCTTAGTACCTTGGAGATGATGATGGATAATACGGTGCAAATAAGATAGATGCATGATATAAAGAAGCTAGATCTGCAAAATTGAAATAGATAAGATTAGATCATAATATGCGGGGTTGCCCAAGCAAAGGCCGATTCCAAGAGGATTTTAACTCCTTGGAGGATATCAACCCCTATTTCGATAAGATAATAACAGATCATGAACAGTAGTAGTAGTGGAATATAAAACGAAAAGTAACTAAAATGACGAGGGAACTTCGCTTGTGCTCTGTTATGGAGATGAACCGGCATCAAGATGGTAAGATAATGAACTCCGGAAAAGATTTTTTCCTTAAACCGACGTAACTTAATTAATCTCTTCCTTCTCTTCTCTAGGCCTAGGTATCTCTAGGTCTTCTTGAAAAATATATACTCCTCCTTCTAATTCTTCGGTCCTTTTTTGAAATATGGAGAAAAACCCATATTTATAGCCTAGATGTGAGGTTAGATTGGGGTTAACAAGTAACCGAGGTTGATTAAAGTAACCTGAGTTAGGAATATGATGTGATCACATGGGGACCACAACTTGAATTATTAGATGGAGTGGGGAGCATGATTGACATGGTGGGTGAGATAAAGATTCCATTTTAAAAAAAAGGGTGTCGGATGGGTGTATTAATACCCATGGATTAAATAAAATGTGAAGGATGGGGATATGCCAAAAGTTGAATTATCAAATGGGTCTACATGGAGCCCATTTGATAATTAATCAAACAATGTGAGCAAATAGATAGGATTTTATTTAATTTAAGAGAAAGAGTTGTGAGAATGGAAATTGCGTGATTGTGAGATGACGGAGGGGTGCTATAACCAAAAATAGGTGTCTACAGTTGTGTTGTGCACTTACTCGACCATCAAGTTGTGTTGCATGTACAAAAGGAGCCTTGCGCTCTATAGCTAGAACTATTTTTCCTTCCTCATAGATGCCAATACATGCTCTTAGCCCCTACTTGAAACAATGGTCTATGAAAGGCCGGGTTGTGTAGAGAATTTTGCTTAGTGAATACATAAATGTGAAATGGAAAGGTTGGTTCTTTGGGTTCAAATTTATAGTCGGTGATTGTAGAAAGGTCTACGTGATCTTCTTTAATGAGCCCCGTGAGGATTTTTTTGATAGGATTCATGTTGGAGAGGTGTATATTCTGTCTAATGGGTAAATCAAAGCACCTAACAAGTATTTCAACCATTTTAATGCCTTGTGTGAAGTTTTCTTGTGCCACACATCTGTGGTTACACATTTCTCATTTGATTCATCTTGGTAGCTTTCCCACTTCATGCAACTAGGGAGATTGCAAGTATTCCCTCCTCCACATTTCATTTATTTTCCATCTTTGGTCTCGAGAGTGTTTTTCACATGTAAAACATATACGATCGAGATAAATAAATGAACTTGCCACCTTTCTGTGACATGTAAGTGTTGGGATGAGAAAATGAATAAGTATTAGAATGGGCGAACGCACACGCACATGCACACGTGAAGCGTAGATAGCACATGGGAGGATGAGAAGGGTTACATGTGGGAGTGTGGATACAGGGATGATTAAGGACTAAACCATTTTATGGAAGCAGGTTAAAATAGACTTGGAGTGCCCATCACACAAAGGCTACCTTTGCGAGCAAGTATTGGCTATTTTTGGAGAAAGCACATGCAAACTAAAGATGAAATCACATGCACGAGTTCAACTATTAATAGGATTAAATTTGGATATTATTAGGAAATCTATTATTATTAGATGTTTTGTAAAGCATGCATGTAAGTACACATGTTTATTTTTATCACACCTATTATTAGGAAGTGCATTGGTGGTGAAGGGAAAGTCCCCACCCTTTAAATACTTTGTTTAAGACTGGTTATGGTACCATTGATATCACCATTGTGTTATTGTTATGCTACTCTGATATAGTTGCATGCATGACTCTGTGAACACATGTTTTGGATGTTATTTATTAGCTTCTTATTATGTAAACGCTTATTTCACTAAATCAGGACATATTCCAGTGAATTTAGACTCCAATATTTCAAGTATTGGAAGAAATCCATCTCCATTTTTACATATATTGGATTCTATTTTTGTCTATATTGATTCCATTATTACTATTATTAGAATCCAATAGTAGCAATATTGGATTCTAATATTGTCATTATTGGAATTATTCTAGTTCCAATATCGCTATTATTGGATTCCAATATCGCTATTATTGGATTCCAATATCGCTATTATTGGATTCCAATATCACTATTATTGGATTCCAATTTCACCATTTTTTAGATTTTTAATGTTGAGAGTATGTAAGGCTAGAAATTGCTAACTATTATAAGGCATGATCCCATTGGATTAATAAAAATAAAAAATTAATAATAACTTCCTGCAAAATCTAGTTCAAATTCATGAGCGGATGCTAACTATTATTTGTTGATCCCGTTGTATTAAGGTGAGTGGTCGCTAACTATTATAAGTCATGAGCCTCGATGTAAGGTGAGAGGTCACTAACTCTTATAAGTCATGAGCCTTGATGTAAGGTGAGTGGTCACTAACTCTTATAAGTCATGAACATCGATCTAAGGTGAGTGGTCGCTAACTCTTATAATTCATGAGCTTGTTGTATTAAATGAAAGTGAAAAACCTTGATATAAGGTTAGCTTCCGGTAACTATTATAAGTCATGATCTCATTTTATTTTAGTTTGATCCTTGCACTCACGAAAGTGTGAGCCTCACACTTTGAAAGTGCGGGGCTCATACTTATAAAGTCCGAGAGCCTTGCAGTTTCGAAGTGCAATCCCCATACTCTTAAAATTTTGAGAGCCCCTTAACTTTCTAAGTGTGAGCCCACACTATGAAAATTCCAAGCCTTGCACTTTCAAGTGATATCCCTATACTCTAAAGAATCTAAGCCTCACACTCTATTAGTGTGAGCCTCACCCTCTAAAAGTGCAAGCCCCACACTTTCAAAGTTTTAGATTCACACCAATGAAAGTGTGAAGTCTCACACTCAAACTTTCAAAGTGGGAATCTCAAACTTTGAAAGTGTGTTGCACACACCTTCAATGTTTAGTATGTACATATCCTTAAATTTGACATGGTTCGTAAATGTTAGTGGTGATAATTTGACTTCTAGTGGAACTCACAATAAAATTACATTCTCACCCCAAAATATACCTTGTAACAACTCAAGTATTATTTTTTTAGATTGTACAAGTTCACTAGTGTTTATTATTATAAATTTTATCTGCAAGTAATCATTAACAATAAATAGAAATTTTGGGAGTTTATTTATATCACAAATTCTATTACTCTAAAAGATAGTAGAATTTATGCTTTTAAATTGTTTCATTCTCCGTATAAACAATGAGTCACTTCCGTGGGCAAGAAAATCAAATAATCCTTGACACAATGTAAACAAAATGTTTGTGGCAAATGCTATCTTACGCCCTCGGAGATACACTCAAACATTATTTTATAGTTTACATCAATCAAAGAACTCATTGTGCCATAATTGTATTTTTTTGAGTCAAGAAATAAGAAAATTGATCTATCATCATCTTTACATTGAAAGGTTCTGTCTATACATTATAAATTTGTTACAAATTCATACATATACATTGTAAATCTTATATGAGAAGTCGTCACCTTTTATGGACAATTTTATTTGCAAAAACATGAATAAATTTTCTTCCTCTAGAACGAGACTCTCGGTTTGGATACAACTAGTGTTGAGTAAAGTAGAATTATAGGTGCTAACAAAGTAGAGACTAATATTTATGAGCAGAAGAAACAAAAGAGAAAACTACATATTTCTTATTCAAACTTGATTTTCTTGCATATTATGGGTCAATGTAACAAATGGTACCCATAACATAGGTAGAGGTGTGGTGTTTGGCCGAGGAAATACAATTGGAAATGCCAAAGTATGAAAAATTTGCATCAAAATTATAATCCAAAAGAATGTTATAAGTCTTCACATCCCTGTAAACAATGTGTGGGTTACAATCATAATGAAGATATGACTATCCTTCTTTAGCACCATGAGTAATATTTAGCCGATCATTCCAATCTAGCTTAATATTCTTTGATGATCCTATATGAAAATAAAAATTAATAAAACACTTGTTAGATTTTCCAAATATCCATTTTACTATGAAGGTTAGAGGTTGATTGGACACTTCTATTTCAAAAATTTAATCTACAATGTATAGATTCATTTTTCTTCATAACATAATGATTTTACTCACCATGTAGGATGTCTCATAGACTTATGTTTACTATGTAATCATAAAACATTAGGTTTCCAAGTGGAGAAAGTGAACATCCATCTGAGACTCTCAAGATTCTCGATGCATGATGCTTCTAATTGTTTCCACATCAATTTCAAATACAAGCAAGTTTAGTGGATAATGACTGTACATTCACTTTATAGAAATTGGCTTAGAGTCCTTTAGATCACATTTATAAAGATTTCTTGTAGCACCATAGCCAATTACATATTTCTCTTTAATATTTTTTTTTATCGTCATTATGTTGTTGTACATGTAAAGAGCCATGTTTATGTGCAAAGATGACAAACATTGGAGAACCTAAATGTAACAAATAGATGTGTTAATAAAGAAATTGTAATATGATATTGCTTTCTGATTTGTCGTCTGATAATCTATACAATATGAAATCATGTCTTGCCATGTTAGTTTTAACACCTTGCTCCATGTTAGTTGAAAAGCCTTTTGTAAATACCTTTGGACGATTTGAATGGTACAAAGCTATAATTATGCACAATAGTAGTACTGAACCCTAATAGATGCAATTAATTTCTAGTTTTTAGATGGATGTTGTTCATTGCATAGGCCACAATTTTGTTAGACAACATCATACATATCCAAGTTTGCCAAATTTTTATAACAATAGAAGAATTTCTTTGGAACCCGAGCTATTTAAAAGACAACTACTATTTCTTACATCAATTAATTGGTGATATCCAAAAAACATAAGAAACAAAACTGAATTTGTATGCAGAGAAAATTTGTGTTTATATCTACTATCAGTATGGAGGAAAACATGAAAAATTGTTAATGATAGGAATTTCCCCAGACAAATTGTTGTAGGAGAGATTTCTATAAAAGAAATAGATCCATTTACGATCTTGTATTATTATTGCAATATAATTAAATTTATTCCTTTCTCAAATACCTCCATAGCTTTTGAAAGTGAAGACCTACAGTTTCCACAATGATGTAGTGTAACTCAATTTTTTTAAAGTGATAGGAAAATAGCTATCGATCCACTATTAGCTCCTCTATCCTAATGTTGTACAAATTGTTTTTTTACATTGATGAAAGATATTTTATAATATATTGACGCTATCGGTCTCTAGTCTTCACTTCTAGCAACGAATTGACATCTTCAAACAAACCAAATTTAATAGCAATTAATTTTTGAAATTACATAGTGCAACGCACAACAATTTTTTTTTATTAATGATTTCTTAATTTTTATAAATGAAGGAGGGTTGAAGGGTCCCTTTCCCTCTTTACATTACGATACAATGGTAGGATCAATCTAAAAACCCAAATGATCTAGCAATACTTTGGTGAAAAATTCTTAAGGGCATATGCCAAAAACACAAGTGATTGGGAATGCAAAAAAAACCCAGACCAATAAGATATACAAGATGATTTTTTAACAATGCAACTGGTAAGGCTATATAACAACCAGAACAAAGTTATAGCCTGATGGATTTTAGAAGCACTTATTTATTTGAATTAGATGACACCTCCAGTAACCTCCACCTTAACGATCCTGAAAACAGCCAGAAAGGGTTCTTGAAAAAGATTATCTTTTCCAATAGTAGCGTGACTTTTTAACCAATCGTATGCATCGAGACCTTCCCGATGAATAAGATCATAACATGTTAGTTCCTATTACAGTAGAGAAAACATATCATCCAGGTCAAGAAAGGGGAGCAAACGATCTCCCGCCCTCGGTGTCTCAAAGACATTTGGACACATCGACACAAATCACATTAGGACGTCAAACCATTTGTATAACTCTGTAAAAATGGCCATGTCCAAAAACCTTTTGGTTTATAACGAACCATAGATAGAAAGGGCCACAACGCACTCGTATTTTTTTCCATTTCCACTTCCACCCTATACGCCGGCTTGATCTAGTGATGACCCATCTTTAAATCCCAATCCTTTGTCGGGTGTATGATGAGAAGATGACAAATGAATGTCGAAGTAAATTATGCATTTACCATCATACATCCCTCTAGAGAAATATAATCATCTCCAAGAGCAACTTGGTCCTTCTTTGTTCAATTCGAAAATGGATTTCAAATGGTGACGCAAAATTTTGGTATAAAATTCCATTTCACATACCAACGCGAAAAATTTCATAAAAGGAAACATTCGAAAGGCCATGATAGACAAAATGCGAGCCAGTGAAATAAAGATGAAAGGTGTGAAAATAAGGAGGAGAGCATCGGTAAACATGTGGGGCAACTATGTCATTGCATGTTTGTAATTAATAAAAGCTTGTTAGGGGCTTTAATATCGACCTATATTGGAAAAGGTGATGATTTCGGAGATCAACATATTTATTTCTAATCTTATCACGCGATTTTCTATAAAATCTACCTTTTTAGTAGCTTCCACATATATAACATTTAAGGTCCAATATGTAATTAATGAAAGAGTAAAAAAGGATTTTTATTCACACAAGTTTTTTTATGGTGACATTAGTAATAATATGAGAGTCGCTCCAATAATTAATTCATTACTATTCAATTCAATAAAGAATGACCAACAATGTTCCAACACTTAAATTTATTGATTCATACATTTATTAATTTACATTGGGTGGTATCGGGTTCCATAATCTATAGTTGGAGACAACCCTATTAATCAATATCATGATATCTTTAGCAATTTAATCTTCAAACTATTAATAATCATCAAAAATTAAATATTCTATATTTGGTACTTTTAATTTACTAATTTGGGATTGATGGTGTGTTTTATTTATGAATAACATCTTACATTCTATTAATAAGTAAAATGATATAAGAATATTCCCCAAAAATTGGCGGTATGGAAGCACACCCCAAAGCCACAAGTTCAAACTAGACAGACAAAAATCCTAGGAGTACATCCAATTACAAAACATCACAAGACAAAAATAAAAAAATGTAAGCATCGACTATGAATTACTAATCAAGAAAGGCACAAATTTTGATCATCCATCAAGAGCGATAGAATTCTCAAGGATAGACATTTCCCTTCTTTCTTTTCTTTGAAATAAAAATATCGGTGTCGTCTTGAACAAAAAAAAACTCATTACTTTAAATTTAATGAAAAGAGTTTTAAACTTCCATACTTCATCTTATTTCATGATACAAATCATATGTCCGAGAAATACGAACCCGTTTATTGGAAAAAATTGATCGATACAATATTATATCGATAGGGTTGGTTAAAGACAATTCCTTCTACACAAATTATACACAACATGCTTTCCACTAACATTTTTTTCTTAATACTCTCTTCAACATTATCTCGTAATAACACCTTCCACATTTGTGAAATGACTTCTCAAAAATTACTACATATCTACATAACCACACTTCTCTTACATCAATCAACATTATCAACTTCTATCAATCCAACAAACACATTCCAAAAAAAATTCTAGTCGTTTTTCATGTTATTAATTATGCGATTAGCATCTGGAAGAAGGTTGTGCACTTTTTTGTTTGCGGCTATCTTGCCAAACTAGCTTCGAGGATTGGAGAGAGTTTGACATGCTCATATAACACTTAGACCTAGTTTTTTTATTTTCTTTGGCCTACAAAAGTTTGTTTATTTTATCAAACACATCATTGGGCATACTATATTAAAAAAAATTGATCAATGCAATAGAAGTCTTTCATTTAATACTACACCATAATCTTGTTCACCTTCTCCCTTTGTATGTGGTTGATCCTTTAGGTATATATTCTTTGAAGGATGATTTTAAGAAAACATGCAAGTCCAAGATGGACAAACATGTATTCAGTTTAAATGATGCACTTTTTTACGATGTTCTACCATTTCCACACTACGGCTATGTTAATTACAAGAAATTGTTGATTGTAGCAATAACAAAGCCTTCCCTTTCACTAACTAATGATGCTTATCAGTTGCAAAAATTCTATTCAATATCCATTCTTCTCAAAGGTTTGTATTTAAGAACCTAGCTCGACAAGAATAGTCCATATAATATAATATAATTACAAATAATGAATTCAAACCTCTTTGAGATTGTTTGTTTTTCATGTTTAAAATAGATTCATTGACAATATATAGGATAATAGTTGATAACCTTCTAATCCACAAATAATTAACAAAACATGCATTGCTCTTCACGACTCGTATCAATCATTCTTGAGTAAGACTCGTGTTTGCCTTAAATTTTTATAAAATAATTAGGACTATTTTGTTTAACGGGTTATTTCTTGAAATATTCAAGGCCAAGATATCGTGGATACATCTTCACATTTAAAATATGTACTTCAATTCTTATCCTCTAACTATTATCTTCGTCATGAAGACAAACAATGAAATTTATTAGCTTGATATTTAAAAAAATAGAAATAGTAGAGCCTAGTGAGCGCCAAGCCACTCCTTTCATTAAGTAATGTAGCTTACACAAATGCTATGCATTATATTTGATACGAACCAACATGAAAAATTCCTCATGATGCCATTTCATTCATTCATATACTTTGTTATCCGAGCACTATGTTCTCGTAAGTATTATAGCTTAACGGCCGCTAAGAATTTTTGTAATATGAACTATTTTTATTTCTATTTTCTTAATTAAGAAACAACTTAGCCTAGAGGCAACTAATTTATTCCTTTCTCATTTAACAATAAACAATAAGTGTAGAGCACTATGTTCTCGTAAGTATTTGAGCTTATTTGTCACTAGGCATTTATTTTATATGAACTATTTTTAATCTCTATTTTTGAAAATAATAAAAAATTTAGCCTTGAGGTTGTTAATCTATTACTTTCTCAAAATACCTCCATAGCTTTTGATAAAAACAAATTTTATATCTCAAGTATTTACATCTAAAAATTTCACAAAAATGCCTAGCGCCCAATAATATCTATTACTATCATCTCGTTATTAGAGCGCTATGTTCAAAATAAGATATTGTTTAGTTGAGCTACCAAAAATCATTCCTTCCTAAAAGTAATTGAGCTTAGTGGTCATTAAGAATTTGTTTTAATATGAACTATTGTTTGATCTCTATATTCAAAATAAAAAATCAATTGAGCCTAAGTAGCCACTAATCTAATACTTCTAACAAGTAGTGGAGCTTAGCGGTCACTAATCATTTTCATTGATACACACCGATGTGTTAAAAAATAAAAGATGAAAAATTGTGTGTCTAGCAGTCCCCATGGTGTTATATGAGCACCATGAAAACATTTTTAGTAATAATCTTTGTTCCCAACTATGCAAAGACCTCCATAGCTTTCGACATTAAAAATTGTCCATATCTCACTTATCTGCCATCAAAATATATTATGGAAAATGCCTAACGCGACGCTAATATCTATTAGTATGATTTGTTCATAAATCATCTATGTTATCAAAAAATTGTTTAACCTATTTTCCACACAATCATTCCTTTTGATAAGTATTGAAGCTTAGTGGCCGCTAAGCATTTTATTTCACACCTACTATTTGATTGATCATGTTCAAGTAACGGAGCTTAGCGGTCATAAGTATTTTACTTGATACGAACCGATATAAATTATGTGTTAGACACAAAAGAACTTGTGAGTAATATAAAAGTTGAGAAATCCTTCAATGGTATGTAGTGCCACATTTCATGCGGAAGGAATGTATAATCAATAAGATAATATTATAGTTAATGAAAATACTAGTGATCAACAATTGTAAAGATATTTATTTACATTGTTGGAAAAGAAACCTAGGAGTTGTAGAGCCTAACGACCACTAGTCTTCTCGCTCAACAAATAAACAAAAAACATACACCATACGTAAGGTGTTCATTAACACGTCTAAAGAGAATACCCCGATCCCCTATAAAATGTAAGTATTTATTATTTTAGATTTGGTGTTCCAAAATATCATTCTAATGGAGCTTAGCAGTCACTATTTTATTTCCTATCTATAAGGTACTCTCAAATTCTAGTGAAGCGTAAAATTATGTTTTATTTTTTCTAGAGTAAAGCGTAAATAACTCCAAAATATTGATGATCACAAGATATATTAGAAATTTCATGCCACGTGGAAACATTTTAATGGATTATAGTTACAACTTAATAATGCAGATTTTTATATGTAAAAGTATTTGTTAATTCTATCGCTAATTAAAAATTTCTTAATAAATGTGTCAATTATATAATTGCATAATTAACTAGTTTAAACTTGCAAGATGCAACATTTTATTGGATTTTTTTTTGAATTAACGCGGATGATAGCTAAAAAATATAAAATTCACATTTGATAATAATTAATAATAAACGAGATGTAAGTCACTCTCTTAAAATTTAATTTTTTGATTTGTAGCGTTCACTTCTATTTTCTAAAATGTTTTTTACTATGCTTAAATTAATATTTGTCATTTTCCCGTGAGTTCACAAAGAAACTTTTGACATTCTCCCAACAATTTATAAAGTAAGTAGTATTAATAAATTTGATTTCCTTATATCCCACGCTATTCCCTGAATTAACAAGAATTATATCTATTAAATACCAAATTTGCACTAGCTAAAAATTAATAATTAACTAGGCGTATATCGCTCTCTTAAAATTTAAATTTTTGTTTCCTAATGTTCACTTATGTTTTCTAAATGGGTTTTTATTATGTTGAAATTAACAATTGTCATTTTATCGCGAGTCCACAAAGAAAATTTTGTCGATGTCACACTTGTTTCTAAAGAAGGTAGTATTAATAAATTTGATTTCCTGAATCCCACATTATCCCCCAAATTAACACGCATTATATTTATAAAATACCGAATTCACACTAGATAAAAATTAATAATTAACGAGGCGTATATCGCTCTATTAAAATTTAATTTTTTTGTTTCCTAATGTTCACTTTTGTTTTCTAAATGATTTTTTATTATGCTTAAATTAATATTTGTGTTTTTCCCGAGTGTTCACAAAGAAATTGTTGTCATTGTCCCACTTGTTTCTAAAGTAGGTAAATTTAATCAATTTACTTTCCATGTATCCCACCATATGCCTCAAATCAAATGCAAATATTGATGACAAATTAATTCAAAGTAAGATATTTGAAATATCCAAATCCCTGCACTTTCACTTTAAGAAAGGGAAATTCAAATTTTAAAATTTCCTATTCCCATTTTTTTCAATTTTAAGAATTTATTTCATTGAATGCATTTGGAAAAAACTAAATAAATCAAAGAAATATATATTAGGGTTTCTTTTTTATTTTATAAGCGTAGAAAAGGATCTCTTCAAATTAGAATATAAAATGCACAAACACTAATTTCATCGTCCAAGTGCTCGATTCTGGAGGTTTTTTTGATCGATAAGCTTAGGCAACAATCGTAATCATGTTTGGGGGTGCACAAACAAGACATAAAATAGTGATAGTGGATAGATCATGGGTGTGAGTGCATATCAGGAGGTCTGCAATGGACATAATCAAAAGAGACAAGAAAAATAGGTTGTAGATAGAATCTCATTAATATTGTGTTTTAGAGAGAATACGGAGCTTTAACAGACATTATCAATCACGTTAAAATATCATATACAACTAAAAAAGGCATTTATCAAAATCATCTATGGTATTGTATGTGTACCATAGTTGATGGCGGGCACTTGCAACAACTCTGTATTTGCCTAGTTCTTGTGTTTTACACCGCAACCTATCCCTGTCTTTCCCTTTAGCACCTTTGCAGTTATGTTCCATCTTCTTGTCAAAATGTGTTGCTCTATCTGAAACCTCATTTTTGTCCACCCATGACTGAAGATTTTGTAATCCCTTTTAAAATATTTATTCCTTCCGAAAACCCATATTTTATGTTCACCGTAGCTCAAATATTCATGTCTATTAAACGGGTTCCCTTTTCAACCCTTCTATTTGTCTCTCTAGGTTTTTTTTGTTTATTTTTTGTTCTTCTTCGTCTATTTATTTTCCCGTAAGTGTTGGCATCTATCTCTAGTAGCAAAACACGAGTCGCATATTCTTTTTTATAAATCATAATGGTTTGCTTTTGTATAGTTTAGGTAATCATTTTGACTTCCTTTAATGATTTTTTTAATATGAAAGAAATAGTCATGACTAATTCTTCAATATTCAATTCTCACTTGATTTCCACGTTAATATACATAGTTTTTTATATTTGTTTTTCCACGTAGAAATAATTAAATGCATTGTCTTTTCAAAATTTTTATGTTAAAAAGTAAAACACATTATATGTTCTTTTAAATATTATTAAATATAAATGTTAATCATTTTATTTACAAACATATATTCCATTTATAGTTTGTATCGACTTACTTGATAAATGAACCAATACAAAGTAACAATTTTTAAATTCTAAAATAACATATTCCAAGACTAGAGGCCGCTAAGCTCAATGTTTATGACATTTCCTAACTATTACAAGACAACACAAGGAAACAAATATTCCAAGACAAGACAAATATTAAAGAGTTTCCTGAATACATTTTTCAAACAAGAACGGAGACTAGCTACTACTAATATTCTAGTTGATTTTCTTATGATATAACTAGGACGGCTCACCTGAAAACCGAGCTAAGCACCATTATTATATTTAGATTTCCATATTAATTTAATAGAATCCCACCATGATATTAGAAGCCTAGTGGCCGATAAAGTCTAATATTAGTAAATAACATTGTACAACATAAAAAAGACTTGAGATTAGCTACGCTAAGATATTTGTTTTCTTACATACATGACAATTAGTAACGACCTGAATGAAAAACTAACTAAGCTCCTTTATTATATTTGGATGTTACTATACTACCAAGTTAGGAAATAAGGGATAAAATATGTGGAATAATCCCTCACATAATCGTAATAGTAGAAACTAATATGTAGAAAATATTACAGATCTCAAATAAAAGTGTAGAATAAAATAACATAACACAAAGAGACAATATTTAACGTGGTTCACCCAATTTGGGCTACGTCCACCAAGAATCACTTGCTCAAATTTTATTACAAGCCACCGCTCTCTCAATACAATACCCAGATCTGTTTGGAGCTATGCTCAACAAACTCTACAGAATTCACACCCGAATTCAAAACACATCTGCAATGTTACTATGTTACTACCATATGCATAAAACCATATAAGTAGACAACTGCTTAAGTAGTTTTACAAAACCGTGGGTATCAAAACCATGGGAAAAACAGTCCATAAAGGTCTATGAGAAAAATCCTACCCATATGAGAAAAAATGTTTCCCGGTATATCGGGCACATTTTAAGGCCAAAAAAAAATTTCTTGGGACTGCGCCCCAAACCTTACATCGGGGATGCCACCCCAAACCCCCAGCGAGGATACATGAAAATTGTATAGTACTCTTAGTGTACAATCTTCACACTTTCACACATGAAAACAGGCTCCACAACCTAACAACTACCTTCTTTCATTAATGTTCCAAGACAACAAATATTCTAAGACAATATTACTTTTATATGATTTTCCGTAATACACATATTCCACAACAAAATTTTCTGCATTGGGGCCACCGAGTTTAATATGTTATTATAAGTCTATTATATGATATTCAAAGCCTAGTGGTTGCTAATTTTGTAGATTATTCCACTATGTTTGTGTAACATAATAAAGACTTAATTTTAGCGGCCAATATGATAATTCTTGTATTTTCATTCAATATATTGATTAACGACGACTACAAAATTTAAATTGAACTAAACTCAAACACCAATTGTTTAGCCAGTGGCCTTCAAGTACAACATGTTATTCAAAGTTTATTGCATGATATTCCTAGTAGTTGCTAAGATATTTTTTGTCTTGCATTCAAGATAATTTATAATGACTCAACTAAAAATATAATTATGCTCCCCGTAATTATATTTAAAATTTAAAAGACTAGTTTTAATGACTGATGACCATGAGTGTGGTTGCTCACTACATTTCTTTACTGAATACTCATGATTCTAAATGAAAATTTAATCCTAGTGGTTGTTGAGCTCAATAGTATATTTGAAGTCTATCGCATGAATTCCAAACAAAATTTTAAGTGTAGCAGCCACTAGTTTCAATATGTTATTCGAATTAGTATTGTTACAACATCACGAGGATTGAGGTTATTGGCAACTAGGATAGTTGTTTTCTTTCATACAAGACAATTAGTAATGACTTGATGAATATTCAAATACACGACTAGACAAAAAATATTTGAAGACAGGATGAACCCAATTTCTTAGGCTAACACTTTTAATTGCTCCCGATAAATCAATATGAGAAGAAATAAGAATATAATACCTACACTTACCTACAAGATTGCACAAATCCTCCTTTGTTGCATTTGGATGTGCTCTTGATTGCTTAATTATGCTTCAAATTAGTGGGATAATTTTGACAAAGACCTCCCTTTGATTTTCTTTATCAAGATGATGATAGATTGAATATAAATGCGTAAAAGATGAATGATAGATTGATTGAGTGATAAAATGGTAGAAATTTGATATGAATTAGTGACTTGCTTTAAGCTAGCTTTCATGGAGGAGAGCTCAATTTATAGTTTGTGGGTGGAGGATTCAATGGCTAGGATGAAGCCATGTTGGATTGAGATCAAGGGTGGGGATTCATCCGAGGATGGAAGATTATAGAGTTAGAGGATTATAGAATTTGAAAGAATATTCAATGAATCATGAGCGGTTTATTTGAATTTTTAAATAGAGAGATGTTTAGAGAGGCTTATAGAAATAAACGTCTCTAGATTTAGATGTGTGAAGATGCGATTAGATTAAGATTAGATTAGGTTAAATAAATATGATTAGGGATGTGATTTGATGGAAAGGTTAGGTGTAGGGATGTGTAGGGTGTTGGGAATTCGACTATGGAATGGTGTTATGATTCAATAACAAACCAAATCATGCAGATACATAACTAGACAATTCCCCAAAATTTACGAAATGGAAGTATAAACTAGAAAATCCAAATAAAAAAAAAGTACACACACATAATACAACATGTACCATGGTTCACCCAATGTGTGCTACGTCCACCAAAGTTAGAGATATCAATATATATAATGAAAAAGATAATAAACCAACTCTTCCATACAAGAGTATAATGCATCTCTCTAATAATATCTCCTCTTTCGATCTCTAAACGGATCTACATTAGTGCACTATAACCGTGCCTCCAAACCACCACCATATCTCACATAACCAGAACTATTACATCTATGAACTATAACCAAGCTCTCCCGTGAATTTGAAACAATACCTCTTAAATGGGTCTACCACCGTGCAACCATAATTTTGCATCAAAAAGTAATTCTCTCCTCCATCACCACATCAACTTGTGCAAACAAGAAGACAACCTCTTCTACAATAATAGATCTCTATGGATCAATAATACAACACAATCTCATGGATCTACAATACAAGATATCACAACAACATGTGGATCTACAAGAAGAAACCCTATGAACTTTGCCTACTATGCAAGCCATTACAATGAGACTAAACAATACAAAGGAAATATAATAGAAGACATTACATTCTTCTCACCATTCAGATGTACATGCCATTTCCTTATGTATAAATTCTCTCCATGGAAGTTATGTCTTCATGTAACCTTCTTTCTTTTCTTCTTCTTCTTCTTCATCCTCTCAACCAAGGAGAATCAAGGGTATTTTTCAATCCTTCTCAATTATCACTTCTAACCCTAGTTTTCTAGCTTATATAGGCATATACAAACTTAGGGAACCTTAGCTATGAATTTACAACCTTTATATCACCTTTATAATCAAAGGTTAGATCTAATCCCACATCTAAAATAAAAAAATGTTCATGCACAGTAATGATGATGGTTGCTCCCAGTGTGACTCGATGTCGGTTCCATGACCGATGTTGGTTCTTCCTGTGTGACTCGATGTCGCCTCTCGACCAATTTCAGCCATTACGTGTAAACGAAAAACTTATAAAGAATGTTATTTTTGAAGCAATTTATCTCCACAACTCAATAATCTCCCACTTAGAGATAAATTGTTGAGAGTGTACTTTTACATTACTATCCTCTACATACCGTGAAGAGAAACTATTCTTTACTTCAAAAATTCTCTCAAAAATAGGAAGATTAAACCATCTTCTAAAACTAATAAGATAAAAACCCGTGACTTACCATATACCTACACAAAGCTACTACTGATTCATGATACACGATCTATCTATACATCAAGCTCCCACTCAATCGTAACACCAATCCTCTCATGCAACCAAGCCACCATGAATCTCACACCGCAAGAGCTCCCACTCAAATGGAAATATTGAGATTCAATTACAACCCTAACCATACCTATAAAACTAACCATGCTCTCCAACCATCTATCCATGTCTCTATGTAACAAATAATGCAACTAACCAAAGACAAGTCAAATTGGAATATGAAAAAGCAATAAAAACAAGACCCTACGTAAAAACATCCCAAATGAGTTCTACATTCAACTAGTGGGTGATCAATCCACAATACTTGCATAGCTCAAAGAATACAAACTCTACTTTATGCAAATCCAACCCTGCATAAAAAACTTGCATGTCCAAAACAACCATTTGTAGAAAACATATCTATTATGGAGTAACATAGTAATAAGAGGAAATACATACATCCCCTACTCATGCTCAAGGGCATCTAGACCATGCTCATAGGCATCCATGTGTAAAAAAAATATTTTCATCATTATAGACTCAAAAAATAGAATCTATCCTCATGTATAAACTCACCATATACATCCATCCATATCATGAGGCTCTTCAGAAGCTTCAAGTCTCTCACCGACTAACTCCAAAGCCACATATGAATCATGTGATCATCAATGTAAAAAAAAAAAACCATGCTAATCATGCTACTAATGACTAGTGTAAATACCAACAAAAATGTCATCAACATACTACACAACCATCCAAGATGAAATCAAACAAGGGAAACATCAATAAACTATAAATACACACTGTTGTCACACCTGTAACCTATAACAAAAATATTTTCCTTCTTTCACCCTTCAAACTCTAAAACATTTCTCTCTCTTCTTAACCCAACTGAACAACCATCAACTGTCATCCCATAAGGATATCCAAGCACTACAAAATAAAACTAAAAGTGACATCATCATGCACTAAACAAAAATACCTACAAAACCGTGATTGTCCTCCACAACAACTTGTGCCTTGTGCCACTCTTGAATAGTAGCATTCTCTTTTCACTCGCATGTTGCAAAATGAAATGCTAAAAACCATGAACTCCCGTGCACTGCCTCTAATCACCAAGCTCAAAAGCTAATATATATCAGTGAGAAATAAAATAGATGAAAGAAAATATAAAATTGATTACCTTCTTATCAAAGAATAATTCTACATCATATAAGTTTAGAGATACTTGAATTTGACCCAAGTCTTACTGGACTCACCGAGCCAACTCCATCCTCTTTCTAATTCAAAAATTTAAGTGATCTAATTCTTTTCTTCTTGTACACATTGTGCAAGAAACCTGATCCTCTAAACTGGACACTAAACCTTTCATGTCCTCTTCTCGCTACAAAAATCAATATAGACTTACTCATGGAGATCGATCTTAGTCTTCCGACCGGTACCAATTCCCCTATGACCGATGTCAGTTCACCGATTGATGTTGGTGCTACTAGAATGATCATAATGCCACATATTGGCATAGTACACCAAACCAGGTGCCTACTCTAACCAAAGTTGATAGTTTTGTTGAGCTAGTCATTTCAAGAAGCACCCAAATCTTACACAAAATTTATAGCAATAATGCATGCAATAAAATTGCACCAAGATGACATACATCACCTTAACATATCACTAAGACACTCATCAACATCTTCAACCGAAGTAATTTCCTCTCTAATGGAAGTCCTCTCTAACGAATTCCATACATCTAACTACATCAAGGATGCATAACTGATCCTCTATCTCTTACTTAGATTTGTAATTCCAAACTTGCATGTGCAACCAAAACATACAAGCACTACAATACCAAGAATAAAAACCATACCTCTATAATCTAAATCTATAATATGACGAACATGCATGTGCCTCCAAGAACCAAGGAAAACTCGCAGTAATTAAGACACATTCACTTCATCTTCTCAAATTTCTTCAGATTTGTGATTTTCCGTTTAATAGATCACCAACACCCATTTCTTACTAATCGACCATGGTCACCCCGTTGACATCAGCTAAGGAATAGTGGACATTGGTATAGCATATCGACGCTCGGTCACTATCATTTTCCCAGAAATATTACATTTCCTACTCCCACTTGATATTAAATCTTTCCTATGATTTACACATCATCAGAAAACAAAACCCTCCTCTCATGCAATATTGTTAGTAATACCACTAACAAAACCCTGAAGTAAACCCTTGCCCTAAAAACTAATGCCATCACTCGATACCATTTTTGGTATCGATAACAAACCAGCTCGATACCAGCTTGTTGGGAATTTAGACTGTGGAATGGTGTTATGATTCATTAACAAACCAAATCATGCACATACGAAACTAGACAATTCCCCAAATTTATAGTAGTGGAAGTATAAAATAGAAAATTCAAATCAAAACAAAGTAAACAAACATAACAGAGCATGTATCATGGTTCACCCAATGTGGGCTACATCCACCAAATATAGAGATCTCAATATATATATATATATATATATATATATATATATATATATGAACAAGAGTACAAACCAACTCTTCCATACAAGAGTACAACGCATCTCTCTAAGAGTAAATAGATCTACATGATTGCACTACAACCATGCCTCCAAACCACCACCGGATCTCACATAACCAAGAACTAGTGCATCTATGAACTACAACCAATATCCCTTGTGAATATGAAAAAAAAACCTCTCAAATGTGTCTACCAATGTGCAATTGTAATTTTGTACCAAGAAGTAAGTCTCTCCTCCATCACTACATCAACCTATGTAAACAAGAAGACAACGTCTACTACAATACTAGATCTCTCTGTCTTACCCGATTCTTAGACTTTTCTTTGAAGTATTGATGAAACAAATAGGGTAACGGGTGTAGGAGGAATACATGTTTTAATGTTGGTTGATGGGTTGTTGCGCGTGTATGACTTTTGATTACGTAGCTGATTATGAGAGCTTCCTTTTGGCTAGGAGGAACTACCTGTAATGGAAAGCAAGACCACCGAAAAAGTTAAACAATATGTACAGTGAATTTCCTAGCATGTGCTAGATCCGGGAAGTGTGATACTTCCTAGATGGTTGTCAGTCCACTGTTTAAAACAATTTAATGAAAATAATAAAGTAAACCCTATTGTAATTTGAAATTATTTAGGTATCTCACTTAAAACACAATAAGATAGATCTAATCTAACAGTCTAGGTTAAAATAGGATCCGAAGGATAAATAGTTGGTTATGAGTCTCTGTAGGTCTGACAGAAGTCTCAGGTAGGTCACAAGTGATTAAGGGGATGTAAAATTAGGTGGATAGGTCCCCGTTCGATTGTATGAGCACATACAATAACTAATGTTGATTAAGGGTGATCGACGATGGTTAGGCATGACTGGTGTCGACATCTTGTGGAGTTCTGGGAATGCCACATAATGGGTTTTGGGTCTCCTTTGTGATTACACAAAGGATTTTGGTTGGTTGGGATGAGGTATTGGGTGATTTGGGAGGGATTTGGTGAGATTTTAATGGGTATATGGAGGGGGAATGTTGAAGGAGGTCAATGGGTGGCTAGGTAAATAGTAGGTTATAATATAATGACAAAATGAAGTGAACCAAAGAAGTAGAATGTTTTACTTACTTGGATTCTGGTCCTAAACGCCTGTGAGTGAGGGATGGGGGTGATGGTAAGAGGTTGAAGGCTGCAGGTGATCACCAATCGTAGGAGAGCTTTTGCATGGGTTGCATGTGCATTCCTCTTTGCTTGGTTAGATCAGATCATTGCTGGGGTGGATGTGCAGGAGAAAATGCTTGATCTCTTTCTTTGTATGTATGTTCTTGCTGGAATTCAATCTTAGAAGATGAGATTTCTCTCAGGATGATCTCAATGTTTTTCCAACTTTTTCCAATATTTTCCAACCTTGAAAATAATTGTTTTGAGGGTTAAAAGGGTAACGATGGCGATTCCAAATTAACCGACGATGGTTAGGGGTAACTAGCATTTGTCAAGGTGGGATTTCCTAGGTTTACTAAACTAGGGAGATCCTCTTGATTTTCTCGGATCTCGTGTTGTTAACCCACGGATTAAACTGGAAGCTTCTTGTAAGCATGCGGGAATGTGGTTAGAGGAAAGTAGGCATTGATTTTTAGGGTTTAGGTAAGTCTTAGTTAGTTATGACAACTAACTAAGAATAGGTCTTAGGTGAGTTAACTTGATGAGGTGTCCAAGTGAAGTGTATGTGTGGATATTATTTAAATTAAGATATTTAAATAATAAATATGGTGAGGATAATGAATTAATTTAATTAAATTAATACTAGTGAGGTGAAGGGGGCCATGGCTAGGTGAATGTGATGAAGGGTGCTTATTTGTTGAGGGACCAAAGGGAGTGTGACCTAATTTTAGTGTCTACATTTTGCCCCTTTTTGTTGTGTAGCTTGTATTAGTAAGCAATGCTAACAAAAATAAGATGTGGTTGCCCCATGTGTGGGTGAAGGTGATCCCCCTCAAACCAAGAATTGACGAGGCCGAAGGCAAAATCAGTGAGTGGTTTGATAAAAGGTAAATGTGATGAAAAGAAAGGTGGGAACAGGGGAAAAAGGAGCAAGGTCTACTCGGGTAATCTAGGTAATGGGTCGTGGTCAAAGGTAGTAATGTGATTAAATGCATGCACACGTATAAACCGTAGACGCTACCGGGTTGAAGAGTCATCAAACTCTACATCGTCTAAGGTCAATATGTTTATCCAAACAAGGTTGAAGTGATTCCGGTATCAAGGTATAGGATATTGTCATGACACATGACGTAGGTTAGGTTCAGAACATTTAGATATGTTCGGTACACCAAAGGTAGGGTCAAGATAAATGGTCATGGTAATAGGCTAGGTAAGGTCATTAGGTCAACAACATAGGTAATAAAGTGCTTTGAAAGGTATAGAGAACATATGAGGTCAAAGGTCACTAACAATGTTCCAAGTCCAAATATCTAGGTCATAAGATGAGTAAGGCCAAGGTATGGGTAAAATAATGAGTCCCAAAAGGAGGACAAGGGTAGGTAGCAAATGAAGAGGTCGGAAAAGTGAGGTAAATGGTTTGGGTAAAGGTGGGGTGGGGCAAATGATCAAGGTGAAGATTGGGTGAGGCAAAAAAAAAAAGGAGGTAGGGGTAGGGTAAATGGGTGAAATTTAGGGCAATGTGCAAGTGAGGGTGACCGATGCCACCAAGAATAACGACGTTGGTAGAGGTCAACCAACCACGGTTAGGTAGGACACGACCGATGCCGGTCAAGGGTAACCAACATCGGTTAGGTCGTGTGTTAAAAAACAAAAAATCATGTTTTTTGATTCATTTGTCTATTAACAAAGTGAGAAAATGACAAAAGAGAGAGAAAAGAGAGAAAAGTGCTCGAGATATAGCAAAGCATTAAGGTGTTAGTGTGAATGACAGGTGATCGGTTGGTGAGAAGAAGGTCCACAAGATCAGTGCGAGGGATTTGATTGGGTAAAGGTTACGGGTATTGATTCGGTGATGGCGGAGGCCAGAGAGGGATTGGGTGGGCCACCGGTACGGTGGCCGATGTTCCACTAAAACGGTGGCAAGTGATTTAGGTAAGCACTCTACTCTATGTGTAGTTGATTTGATAGATTAGAGGATTAGTTTATTATTATTTGTAGGTTTTGTTGGTTTTTCATTTTTGTGGGTGGTTAAAAATTGAATTTGGGAATGGGGGAATAGTGGGTAAAAAGAGGAATGGGGAGGGTAATAAATGGGATAGGGGGTGGGTAGAGGTCCAAGGGTAGTTTCATCACTTTGTAGGTGGGTAAAAGGGGCAGGGGGGAGGTTTTTTTAGAAAGGGGGTTTTGGGAAATCATGGGTTTTTCCGTGATGAAGTGACCGGCGTTAGTTAGGTAGAACCGATATTGGTCACCAAATAGGTGACCGATGCCGGTTAAGGGGTGACGGGGTTGGTAAGGGTGAACTGGTATTGGTGACTAAACAGTGATCGGCGCTTAAAGGGCGACCGAGGTCAGGTTAGGATGAACCAACACCGAGCAGAATTATTGGGCACAAGGGTCCAAAAGTGATGTGGGCTAGGTGGTTGAGATGGGTAGGGTGAAAATAGGGTGTAGGAAAATGATAATTGTTGAATATGGATTGATACATGTAAATTAATGTCGTGCTTGTATTAGATGTAGGGGAGAGCGTAGCTACATATGCGGGATAGGGTTTCGCCTCACTTTGGTGATAGTGTGCGGCGCAGTGACTCCTGGAGGAGATGTAACATGTAGAGGTAGTTGGGTTGAGTGGAGTTCATCATTATAGACATGTAGTCCGGTAGCCCAGTTTGATGGTTGCACTCATTGGTAGATGGGATTCCACAACCAACACGTTCCAGCTTATCGACGGGTGAGATTACTATCACCCTGGAGGACGTGTTCTAGATTCTTCGATTACCCATATTGGATGCACATGTCTACTTTGTCTCCTCCAAGGCCTCAGAGGAGATGATTGTGATTGTTTTTGGTGAGGAGATTTCGACCGAGATTCCATAGTTCCAGCCTGAGCTATGGAGAGATGTACCTAGCTACGCCCAGGATACGAGGCTAGTGGTTCTGCATGATGGAGGTAGTGTGCTTTGCTATACACCGCCGAGATGTAGAGGGTGGACAGCTTTCCCAATAATCGATGGGGATACTCTACGACATGATGGTGGATGAGACCCGCTTTTCCTGAGAACCCACATTCTTGGTGTAGTTGTACAGGGAGTTGTGGGCATATGGGCAATGTGCAAAATGGTGTTCAACTCTGTGTTGTACATTTTACTACATTGCTAGGCGTATGAGTACATAGTTTGTGTGTGGCCCATAGGGATGCCTCGAGAAGATGCATTCCTAGCAAGATTTGTGCGGGTGGGGTATAGGGAGATGGGTGTCGATTATTAGAGAGCAAAGATCCGAGAGGCCCACACATGATGTGGCCTATTTTCAACAAAGCTTATTGGAGGGGTTGTCTGGAGTGGACATTATCTGGAGGCCATATGTGGGATTCCCCTCATATAGGCATATGTATGAGGAGCTAATCGAGCTCCAGCCTAGAGAGATGGATACAGGGTCACCGTGCCAAGGAGTATGAGATGATCCCAGTAGACAGAGTCTGGACGATAGTTCGAGCTAGTACAGGACATACCTCTGCCCTTCCCATAGTACCAGAGAGATGATGTGGAGAGGCCCTTACGCCTCGCCACACCTCACAAGCCCACACAGTGGTAGGAGGAGCGTCAATGGACCGGTGGATAGATGATGTCGGGTGCACAGATAGGTATAGACAGTGGTGGGTGGCTCACTTACGAGCCATACCACCTAGACCGAGCAGCCGGATCTAGCCACCATCACGGTGCAGAGAGACACCCTACAGGGGCAGGTGGCTACTCTCATTACCTAGTTGGGTATATTGCAGACACAACTGGAGGGATCTAAGGTGGAGGTAGCAGAGCTACATGTACAAGTGGCCAGTACAGGTCTAGATGGCTAGTAGAGGAGATGGAGATGGAGAGGAGGGGGATGGTTAGGTGGCAGCCTTACAGGCTCAAGTGGTAGGTTTACAGGGCCAGTTGGCCATAGCCCAGGCACAGATTGGGGTCTTACAAGCACAGGGGCAAGGGGCACCACCATCATAGGCACCGAGATCGGGTCCTAGTTCATCGATAGGATCCGGACATGGCACATAACAGTAAAGGGGCTAAGACCTATGGGATCACCATAGACTGTTCCTATATCTAGGTTATAGGATGCCCTAGGTGAGACGAGATATTATCGAGACTAGCCGATGGCGGCTCGGGATAGAATTCATATAATATGTCGAGTATAGGGCATAACAGGTGTTTAGTGAAAGGATGAGATCCCACACTCACAGTGTGGAGAGCACAGGGGGTCAACGAGCTTTGAGGCCCAATCAAGCAGAGGCTACCAGCACATGGAGACCAGCTCTAGTTGAGGTGCCAGCAAGGACCTAGGAGGCCGAGGGTACTTGGTGATACAGAGATGGAGGACATCCGCCGAGATACTTGATATGCGGTCACCTAGTTTTTGATGTATGATAGTTATTTTTGTGATATATACCGTCCTGCATGCCGAGAGATAGTGAGGATGTATGAGTGGTTTTGTATATTTTGAGCATATACCGCCTACATGCCGAAGAGATTTTGTATTGATTCATTATTTTTTTGTATATATGAGACCGGCCTGCGTGCCGATGACATTTTGTATTATATATCGGCCTGCATGCCGACGATTTTGAGATGATGGACATGATGAGATAGCCATGTATATTTGAGATACACATTGATTGATTTATATGATGAGATACATGGTATTATTTGATTTTTTTATGAGATTTTGATTTTTTATTTTGATATGGATGGAAAGTAGGTGAGTTAGGCATGATGGATTTAGGTTGGTTTAGGCATGGACCGAGTTAGGTCTGTTAGGCATGGTTGAGTTAGGTTTGTTAGGCATGGTTGAGTTAGGTTTGTTTAGGCATGGATCGAGTTAGGTCATAGGCATGGATCGAATCAGGTTTATTAGGCATGGTTGAGTTAGGTTTATTAGGCATGGTGAGTCAAAGGTTTATAGGCATGGTTGAGTCGGGCTATAGACATGGTTGAGTTCAAAGTTAGTGAAGTTGTGATTTATTAATTTGTGCAATGAATGGTGATATGGGTCATGTTTATAATATATGCATGATGATGGTAGAGAAATGGTAGTTGTAATAAATGTATGTTGTGATGATGATAAAAATATTAAGCAATTTGTTGTGTATTTGGGTTAATTTCCAATTTTGGGTATAAAAGGGAAACTAAGTGAGGTGTGATGTAATGTGAGGAACATGGAAGATGAATTGTTTAGGGTAGAGAATGGCCGAGCTAACCTCCAAGGGCCCCATGCCCTCGGAGTGTTGCCTACATAGTCCCGGTGAAAAGGGACCTCAGGCCGATGTAGTTCTCCCATGAGCTAGGGAAGAATATGAGGAGGTATGAAAATGAGTTAGTAGGTTTTAGGAATGGTGTGGGTTTTAGATCTGATTAGGTGTGGGTGGATTATAGGTAAAGTGATGTAGGTGGGGTCGATTATGGTAAAAGAAGAAGATTACCCCAAAGGTAAGCATCGAGGACCAAGTCCTGTATAAGGTAATCAAAACGTAAACAAAGACAGTTAAAAGATAAGAGGGGGAAATAAAGCCACCTGATTAGGTAGAATCATACCGAATAAATCATATCTTGGAGGAGGTGATGAACGTAAGACCCTAAAGACATTGCATGATTGATTGTTCTATGGTGAAAAGTAGTCACATGATCACCAAATGTCTAAGTTCCAAGAAGTCCCTTGAGGTAGTAGGAAATGGGAGTGGGAATGGTAAGAAGGGTGAAAGGTAGTTAATTGTTATATGGTATGAGGTAGCATGCTCTTTGGGCAAGAGATCCGAGGTCACAATGGGCAAGTCCATGACTAAAAAGGTTTGTTGTTTTGACTTGTATTTGAGATAGACTTATCGATGCAGGAATTCTATATGGGATGAGGATTTTAACTCCTTGAGGTCTTCGTAAAGCTGATCGATGCGGGAAGCTTCGGTTGCTCTCATTTTTTAAGAGCTTTACATAGTTGTCCTTTGAGGGAGCAGTCTATTTATAACAGTAATTATCGAGAGGAAGATGTCCTTTTGAGGGAGTCATCTTTTGAGTGGAAGCTTGACTCAAGGAGTTATATCTCATGTGAGGGCTTTGAAGTCACGGACAAGACCAAGGTGGAATATAGGACTCTTATTCAAAAGGCTAGGTGGAATGACAATGGGATCTCATCTAAAGTTAGATAAAAAGTATCCATGAGAATCATGCTATGTGTAGGGCCGTGGTACACATATTCAAGAGAAGATAACAAGTGACGGGTACTCACATGATTCTTTTTAATCGCTAATGAGGTGTATGAAGTGAGTAGCACTCAAGGGACGAGCATGGAAAGAGACAAAAGGTGAGGTAGGACTATAAGTCAACAGTAGAATGGTTGAAGATGTAAGGCATTAAGGGGCTCAGGTTCGGGTTAACCATCGAGTGAAGATAAACGATAAGCACCTAATCTGTAAGTATGGGTCACAATGTATGGTCTAAGCCAATTAGGAGAAAATTTTCCCGTTTACTTTTTTTTGCTTTAGTTATGTGTTGATTTTCTTTCAGGACAAGGTCATCGACTTGGAAGGTCCATTCATGGACACGTTTGGCATAGGCACGTTTGATACATTTTTGGTAAACTTGAAGGTGATCCAGAGCATTAAGATAATGTTCGTCTAGTAACTCTAATTATGCTAAACGGTCCTGATGAAATTCATCATCATTGAGCATGTCATGGAGAGAAATGTAGAGTGAGGGGATCTAGACTTCGAGAGGTGGAACTGCCTCTATACCATAGACCAGATAAAAGGGTGTGGCCACAGTGGAAGTGCAAATACTAGTGTGGTATGCCCACAGGGAAAAAGGAATGTGCATATGCCAATCCTTCCCAGTATCATTAACCACTTTCATGAGAATCTTGTTGAGGGTTTTGTTAGTGGATTTGGCTTGGCAGTTAGTTTGTGGGTAATAAGGTGATGAGAAACGAAGCTGAATGCCAAAGGTGTCGCAAAGTTTTTGTAATGTTTTGTTTTTGAATTGTTTTCCATTGTCGCTGATGAGCCGATGAGGAACACCAAAGCGAAAAATGATGTGGTGGTTAATAAACTCACATATTTTCTCATCTTTTATGGAGATGAGTGGTATGGCTTCCATCCATTTGGTATAGTAGTTGGTAGTAGTGATGATCCATTGATGGTGTTGGGAAGAATGGGGATTGATTTCTCTGACAAGATCGAAACCCCATTGGAGAAGGGCCAAAGGTCATGGGTGACCTATAAGGCATGGCTAGGTGTACGATGAATATTGGAATGTTGTTAGAATTTTACACAACGTTTGACATAGTCAAAACAATCATAGTTAAGGGTCGGCTAGTAATAGCCTAGGCAAAGAATATGCTTAACAACATCAAGGCCACTGAAGTGACCTCCACATATGCCGTCATGTACTTCCTTAATGGTATAAGGAATTTCAGAACTTGTGAGGCATCGTAAGAGAATATTGTCAAAGCCATGCTTATAGAGGAGTCCCCCAAAATGACATAATGAGAGACATTTTTAAGGAAGGCACGTTATCCATTACGGGTGAGATCAGGAGGTAAGATGGAGAGAGAAAGGTAGTCGAAGTATTGTTTGTACCAAAGGTCACTTGGGTTAGGGGTAGCGGTTCTGATCGAGTAAACATCGTAAGGTAAATAAGAAGGTGATTGAAGTCATTATACGGTGACAAATATTTTAAAATAGGCGGGCGAAGTAGGTATTTGGGAAGCTAAGCAGGCCATGGTATCTAAAAATTTGTTGGTTGAACGTGGGATGGTTTGAAGGGTGTAATGATCAAAGGTGGTCAAAAGTATGTCTACATGATGTTTATACTTTTGAATTATCTCATTACAACATTGGTATATACCATTGACTTGGTTTATGACCAATTTAGAATCACCAAAAATGTTGATTGATTTGACATCTAGTGCATAGGCAGCTTAAAGGCCTAATACGACGAGTGCTTCGTATTCAAAGGATATTGTTGGTGCATTCAAAATCTAGTTTGAAAGAAAAAGGCATGGGTTCACCATCAAGGGGAATAAGGATAATACCAGCCCCATCCCCACACTGACACTTGGAACCGTCGAAGAAGAGTGTCATTTGGTAAGGGGGTTCGTCCAAGGAAAGTGTAGCGATCGACTCTGTAGACACCAAATTTGTGTCTTACGACCCCTTGTGACCCGCATCTCATCTCGCAATCTAACCTCACCACCTAAACCTTACACAATTATTTATTAATTACCTTATAATTGATAAATCCACATCACCTTACCCGCCACCTCACTTTGCCACCTCATCATGACCTAGCCCTAACCCTAAACTAACCTAATTAAGACCCATGACTTGGTCTAGACTCACATCCATAACTAATGCCTCCTTACTCGCACCCAAAGCCGACCTTCTAGCCACTTGACCAAGCCCAAGCCCAGTCTGCAACTCTCTCCTGGAGAAAAGTTAGGGGAAGGTGGGCTATTTTACTAAAAATAGCCTACTTTTTCCTTACCGATGCGGTTCTACTCGACCGCTGCCGGTTACGGTTACGTAACCGCCATCGGTTCCTCGTAAATGGGCTCCCAAACCAAAACAACGGATCAGAATTTCATTTTGGAGATCACCAAAGGATTTCTGGATCAACAAAGAGCATTGCGAGTGAGGAACAGAGTCCAGATCTTCACTTGACAGAGCAGAGACGAGTAAAGAAACCAGAAGTGTTTACAACCAAGGAGATCAACTTGCATCTTTGTCAAAACCAGTAGTCCTTCCAAGACAAAAAGGAGTTCTCCGCAGTCAGCCTGATCTTTCTCTACGGTACGCGCACACCATCTTGACATTCAACAGGTATTCCTCCTAACCCTAACCTCATCTGTTTCTAAAAGGAATGAAAGGATAGAAGCAACTCTATTCCCAGAAGCCGAAACATTCCGAGCGAAACATTTTGGCACGCCAGGTGGGACCCATTTTGGGTTTCTTTCTCTTGCTTATTTTCATTTTAGGAAGCATATTTGTTGTTGCTACTTTTTGTTATATATTTCGTAAAGAATTTGTCTTGCTTTCCTAGTTTCGCATTAGTGAAAGTCATCTCTCTTGCTTCATCGAATATAATTTTCGATTTGGGTTTAAAACACGTGCATTGCATTCCTGCTTGTTGTTCTTCAATTCTAGTGAACATAAATTAAGTAATGTGTCGTACACGGGGGTGATATCCACGGTATTGACAGGAAATTAACCCTATAGTTTCACCGCACAACACATACCGAATCACTTCACAATTAACACAACAGCTCAAACATCCCCCCTTTTCCGCGGTATTCCTCCGCCCGATTGAGGTAACCTTATAAGCCAAAACAAACTTGACATTTCCCCTAGGTCTTGTTGTTTAGGATTCTGACATCATCTTACGTCTAAAGGCATAAGCCCACAATAACTAAAATTAACCCTAGGATTAGTCTCTAGATTTGCGTGTGCCTCTTGCTTGTTTTCAAATTCTGTTTTCTCTGTCATACTTTGTCTTCTGTGATCAATAAGTTGATAAATATACTCAACGTTGCTAAAAATCAAATTAGCAGCCTTTTATATCTTCTTATCCTAGACTTTTGACACCGGCATCGGTTAAGGGACCGACGTCGTTTGCTCTATGACCGACACCGGTTACTAAACCGATATCGGTTACTGTCTTCATCAGCCCCTGACAAACCAGCAACTTGCCAAATTCATCATTCTGAGGTTGTTTTTGTTCTTGATAGATTGAAACTTTCCTGTGTGTTCTTGTCTATGGTTGTCATCACTCGGAAGCAAGCGGCCGCCATGGTTTCACATGCCTCGCTCTTTCTTTTCCCCGAATCACCCCCTTCACATTCTATAGGGAACCCTACGGACACCAGTGAGATCCCCCAAATTCCTGTAGGAGACAAGGACTTTGCCAAATTTCTGGATGCTAATCCCAGTGCTGTACAATACTATTTGTCTCATGCCCCTGACCGTACGCCTGATGGTCAGCTCCTTATTGGCATGCCTATTAGTATAGCTGCTCATTTAGCTCCCACTCCTCCTGATAACACTGCCTTACTTCCTGCATCTCTAGCCCCGTCTCCCAATCCGACAGCTTCAGAGGTTCATACGACCCCGATTAGCTTTCCTTTGGTTAACCTTGGACCCCACGTATCGTTACCACCAACTGCCCCTATCTCATCTCTCTTTCAGACCACTCCATTCATGACTTACTCTCTGCCACCTATTCACATGAGCTTTCCTTCTCAAGCTCCGCCTACCTTTTCATTCCCATACACGTATCCAGTAACCTCAACACCTTATATGGGACATCCCTATTCTGTGGCACCATCATCTCATCCAACCACAGATTTCATCAAACAAATGATGGACAAAATGCAAAACCTGGAGGCTTCCGTTTCAGGAAGTCGTAGCGCCTTGACATACGAGAAAGTTTGTCGGGAGCCCATTCACCCTTCTGTCCCCCTTCATTCATATCCTCCTCAATGGGAGTTGCCAAAGTTTACTCGTTTTAACAGTAAAGAGGATCCTCAACAACACTTGCGATCATTTAGACATGCTTGTTATTTGATTGCCCATGATGACGCCTTGTTACTCCGCACCTTCCCCATGTCCTTATCAGACCTCCTTGGAGTGGTACAAAGGTTTTTTAACCTAGCACTCAATCTTCTATTTTAACCAACTAGCCCAATCTTTCTTGGATCATTTCTCCATTAACATTGCCAAGAAAGTATCTATCATCAATTTCTATGCCATCCGACAATTTGAAGACGAATCTATCGCAGATTTCGTTGGACGATGGCGGGCCTTATCAACCAACTTACGTATGCCTTGCCTCAAACCGAACTCATTGAACTATTTACGCGGGCTGCGCTAAGCACATCTCCCCTACCCTCCAAATTCAAACTTTACCCCCATGGCTCTAAAACTAGAAATTCGAGCCTTAGAAGAAGAGAAATTACGGTTGCGTAACAAAAACCCCAATTTCTGAACTCCTGATTCTACCAACAAGCCAAACACCACCACTTCTCACGCATCCACTTATTCTAAATCAAAAGGATCTGTCCACGCGGTAATGGTCAAATCTCAAACACCGTCCAATACTCTGCCGAAAACCACTTATAAGTACAAAGCCGAGCCCACCAATTACACTCCCTTGGGAGAAACTTATGGCGTCATCATGGAGAAATTGCTCAAAGCTGGGGCTATCACCTTGCCCCCTGTTAAACCTCACTCTGGGTTTGACTCCACCCGCGCAATACCTTCCTGGTACAAAGAAAATGACTTTTGTAACTTTCACCGCGTAAAAGGACATAGTCATGAAAACTGCAAGATGTTGAAAAACATAGTGCAGGAAATGGTTGACGCAGGGGATATAACCCTCGATAATCCTAATGCCCCTGCTAACCGAAATCTAAAAATTTTCAACAAGCCATTCCCGAATCACTCGTCCAACAGTAACGTGAACCAAGATATCTTAGCCGAGGAGAGTGTTCATGAGATCCATGCAGTCTTCGATTCTCAGCCAAAAGCCTCTATTGAAAAAATTTTAAATCAAGCCTCTCCACCAACACAGGAGTTTGAACCTCCTTCACCACCATCAAGCCAAAGTGAAATCATTCCTTTACCCATAGAAGAGTTAACTGCCCGGACTTCTCTTCTCATCGACGAGTCTTCTTACACCACATCCCTACAAGACTGTGAGCGGATGCTATCTAATTTATCTATTTCCCAAACGTCCCCTTCTACCACTCTTGCTACACAAGAGGAAGGCTCGCCACTCCTTTTGACATCCTTAGATGAGAAATCTCTTACACTAACATCATCACATTCTTTAAACGTGACAGATCCCTTGAACACGCCCTCCTACCTATTAGTCCCTCATCGCCTAAATCTTTTCAACGACCGGTTGACCTCTTAACATCTATTGATACAGCCTCATCTCGCCTCCCGTGTCACACCCACAAAGGGGACTGGAATTACAACCCACCTTTCTTCCGTACAAAAATTACAAATCACACTGGGACTGTCATTCCACGAAGATGAGACAGTTCCTATGGGAACGCTTGAGTACCCTTTTTCTACTCAAATGCAAATGACTGATCCTGATGTCTCCACCATATACCCGAAGTGCTTACAGAAGCTTAAAATGCCCCTATTCTCACCTTCACCCCCCTCACCTCTACCAAATGCCCCATCCACTTCTATCAACTTAACCAGATCTTCCCATACGCTTGGGACCTCACCAATGCCCAGTCTAACGCACCCGCCTAAGCGACTCGATCTATCCAAAAATAAATCCGCTCCGCCACCTAGGAGACAAACTCAATCCGTGCCCCTATCACAATCAAAACCATCATCGTCATACCTACCTTCCATATTGGGACCCCATCCCTCTACCTTACATCAATATATCATACCTCCTGCGTTTTCTTCAAAACAACCTACGCCTTCCGCACCTATACAGAAATTCCAGGGTATAGCAACACCGTCACTCCGCGTATCCTGTCCACCTATCAACCCTAAACAAATTCCATCATCAAAAGATTTGTTTTCAGTCACTCCTATTTCCCCGTGGTTGTTTTCTGATACCACCTCATCTGTTGCCTCATCATCCGACATAGCTTCTGCGCCAAAGAAATCACGTTTAGTAAAAACCATTTATCAACACCCCTCGGCTAAACCACCACCCATGCGAACCAATCATGCCCAAGCATTACCAAAACCCGCACAACCAATACCATCATCCTCTTCCGATTTTGACCCACTCAAAGGATCTTACGCCAAAATCCTTGCTATATTGGTGGAGAATGCGACCATTTCCCTACCTCCACTTAGACCTTATGACCCGTCTAAACCCCGACCTATGGGTTACGATGAGTCTAAAATCTGCGCTTATCACCGCACACCAGGACATGATGTGGAGGGATGCCAAGCTCTAAAAACCATCCTTTGCCAGTCACCTCTCCCGGATAGAAAGATTAAGAAAGACAACTTACGAAGGGAGAGACCTTTAGTTTCCATTCCCTCTCCTATACCATCTGTCCCCGCCTCACCAAAATCTATCATTATTACAACCCCACCTCTTGAAGACCATGAGTTATCCCCACCATCTTCCTCATCTTAGGTCTACGAGATTAATATGATTAGTGTCACTACTCGAGGGCAGAAAAACAATGGGAAAGAAAAAGAAAACACACCTGCGGCATCTCTTTCTCCGTCAAACATCCCGATTGCACCACCACCTAAAGTGGTCATTCGCGGACCCACCTATCCCGTCTCTAATGGCATTGCCCACCGAAATATGATTAAACAGCTTCACCAATCGCCCGTAAAAATGACACTGTATGATCTCATTCAGACTTCTGAATCTCATCGACAAGCTCTCGTTGAGATCCTTCAAGGGATAGAGGTTTTACCTAATGAAACCCTGCCTGTCGCCTCCATTCTAACACCCAATCACGTTGCTTCTCTCACCAAACAACCCACTGCCCCAACCACTTCTGTCTCTGTACAACAAGCTGCTGCAGTCAGTTTCTCTGAAGATGAAATTGTCGACTTTGGTACAGAAGACCCTGACCCTGCCCTTTTCATCTCCGCTTACGTCCGGGACATTCGAGTACGTCGGGTTATGATTGACGGGGGCGCTAGCCTAAACATCATCTCTTCAAAATCCTTCCAACAGATGAACATCCCTTCTAGTTGCATGTGTGCCAACCCCATCATGTTGCGGTCATTCAATGACGCTATTACTTCTACCTTAGGCACCGTGATCCTCAACATTCGCGTAGGACCACGTACTTTACCCGAACTCTTCTATGTCCTTGAGGGAGAGTTCCAATATAATATATTGCTGGGTCATCCTTGGATCCGAGCCATGGGATGCGTTCCCTCAACATTACATAGATGCATAAAATTTGAGTACGAGGGGAAGTCTTACACCGTAAAAGCTGACCCTCCCCCCTTTAAAACCTGCAATATGTTATACCGCCCTAACGATGTGCTTATACCAATCAAGACACCCATACATTCAACCCAACCATCCTCCTCAAATGTACCTCAACCATCCACCTCAACCGTGCCTACACCTTCAATTGATGAAACCACCATCGCAAAAACCACTTCCCTTCCCGCAGCTAACATTCCAACCTCCGACCCCTTAGTAGATGTTTTTCAGTGCCTTACGCTGGGGGAGTACCGCCTATATAACGTTAGTTCTTTCCCTACCCCGCAGGAGTATGGACAATTACATGCACATCCCACCTACGACCGTCGCGTGGGGGAGATAATCTCTTACGGACCACCCCATTGCCGCACTAACCTAACGTATGGGGGTGTTGACGCATCCTCCATTACCCCTGAACCTCCTCTTGGTGTGGTTCCTTTCCAATCCGATTTTCAATACTTGACAAATCGTCGTTTCGCCCTCACCTTCTTGACTCGCTGTGCGTGGAAAGGCTTTGGTTTTGGCCTTTACGAACAAGGCCGACATACACTCATTCCCGTGACTACCCATAAACACAATGATCGCAGTGGTCTCGGTTTTCCCGAAACACCTACACAGGAGACACCTCCTGTCAGCTGTATCCTGGAAGAAGAAGATGTCGCCCCTACCAAACCATCATCACCCACTTTGCCATCATCACCCGCAGAATCTATAGACCCTGAATCCATCCCTCCTAACTTTTTTTTTTCATAAATGCTATCTTCATAGGTCCTCTCACTTATCAACGCGATAATGACGACCCATCTTCTTTGCCCCTTCTTTATCCAGACATGATCGAAGAGGATTCGCCTTTGATTAATGTTGTTGAATGCCAGGATGACGACTCCATCCTCACTTACCTTGGCGCGGATGATTCTTATATTCAACGAGCCTTACCATCTGAAACCCAAACTATGCTGAACGAATCTACCATAGAAATCAACATCCACACGGAGAAGGATCCTCACATTGTGAAGATTGGACAATCCCTTAACACATCAGAACAAGCCGCCTTTACTACCTTTCTCCGTGCTCACAACCAAGCTTTCGCATGGTCTTACGCTGACATGCCAGGAATTGATCCTACCATCGCCGTCCATAACATCACCCTAAACCCCGATTCCAAACCAGTCAAACAGAAATTGAGAAAAATGCATCCACGCATTGCTCTCTTGGTCAAAGAGGAGCTCCAACGACTCCTTTCTGTTTCCTTCATCTTGCCTATTGACTATCCTCAATGGATTTCTAACATCGTACCTGTCACTAAAGCGACAGGGGGACTTCGGATATGCACAGATTTCCGGGATCTTAACCTCGCTTGCCCTAAGGATGACTTCCCCTTACCTAGCATTGACCAACTTGTTGATCTAACTGCAGGTCATGAGATGCTCTCTCTCATGGATGGCTTTTCAGGATACAACCAAATTTTGGTTGCCCCTGCCGATCAACACAAAACTGCCTTCATAACTCCTTGGGGAACCTTCTGTTATCGTGTCATGCCATTTGGCCTTAAGAATGCTGGTGCTACCTATCAGCGGGCTATGACCTACATTTTTCATGACATTATGCACACTATCCTTGAAGACTATGTCGACGATCTTCTCGGCAAGTCTAAACATCGTAGTGAACATCTCGATGTTTTAACCATTATTTTTGATCGCTGTTATTCAATATTCTCATCCGCCTTCAACCGAAGAAATGTGTCTTTGGTGTTCTTTCAGAAAACTTCTTGGCTTTATCGTCTCTTTACGTGGCATTGAGGTCGATCCATCCAAATTCAAAGCTATCCTAGAAATGCCCCCACCCAAAATCTCAAACAATTGCGTAGTTTACAAGGTAAGCTCCAATCTATCCGACGTTTCATCTCCCAACTCTCGGATCGGTGTCAACCTTTCCATCACCTCCTTAAAAGGATATTGCATTCCAATGGAGCGAAGAATGTCACCGAGCCTTCAAGCTCTCAAATCCTATCTCTTGCAGCCCACCCGTGCTTATCCCACCCCAAGACGACCGCCCTTTCTACCTTTACCTTTCCGCCACCGACCACGCTGTAGGAGCCATGCTTGCACATCGTGACTCTGAGAATCACGAACAAGCCGTTTATTATATAAGTCGTACTTTGGTGGACTATGAGACTAGGTACACACATGTAGAAAAATTGTGCCTTGCCCTATCATTCGTGGCCACCAAACTCCGACACTACCTTCTAAATCACAAGACTTTCGTCATCACCAATACAGACCCCATCCATTACATGTATGCCAAACCTCATCTGAACCAACGCATTGCTAGATGGCTCATGCTTCTCGCCGACCTCGACCTTGAGTTTGTCCACCAGAAATCAATCAAAGGACAAACCATCGCAGACCAACTTGCGGAAGCTCCTTTACCTGGGGAACAATTTACCAATTTCACATTTCCCGACGAACTCATCGCTACTCTTTCCCTCACGGAGGAGTCGTACCCAATGACCCTCTTCTTCGATGGATCTAAATGCCAGCGCGGTGGAGGAGCCAGCGTTGTTCTCATTCCTCTCAACGCTGAACCTATGCCTCTTTCATTCCGACTTGATTTCCCTTGCACTAATAATACAGCGGAATACGAGGCCCTTGTTCTGGGTCTCCAAGTTGCGTTACACTTAGGTATCAAATCTATCAACATTTTTGGCGACTCTCAATTGGTAGTCAATCAAGTTATGGGCGTCTACCAATGCAAAAACGAGGAACTTCAAAAATACAAACACTACGTGGATTCACTTCTAGCCTTATTTACCCACTATTCTATACAAACCATTCCCCGCTCCACTAACAAATTTGCGGATACTATGGCTTGCTTAGCCTCGCAAATTCCCGCCGCGCCAACTGACTCTGAATTATTCGTCGTGGTCCAACAACTTTTTGCCCCATCCTATTCAACCCCGGTAGTTTGTATGATAAATACTGTGTCTACTAATTCACAGGATACCTGGTACCACCAATTTCACGACTACCTTACAATCTCTGTCCTCCCACCTGACCTTACTAGTAACGGCAAACGTGCTTTTCTTAAAAGTGTTTCGCGTTATGTTGTCATGGGGGGACTCCTCTATAAACGTGGCTTTGATGGCATCCTCCTTCGCTGTCTAACTGGCGCGGAGGCCACTCATACCATCCAACAGGTCCATGACGGTATTTGTGGTGGACATTTTAGCGGCCTTGCATGGCCAAACGAATCCTTCGCCTTGGTTATTATTGGCCTACTCTCAATAACGACTCTTCTACGAATATGTTAAGCGTTGTGTTATGTGTCAGCAACATGCCAACCTTCAACATACTCCTAGCCACCCGCTCCAGATCGCTCGAGATCTTTGGCCCTTCTCACAATGGGGTTTAGACCTTATTGGTGAGATTCACCCAACCTCTTCACAACGTCACCGTTGGATAATCACAGTGACCGAATATTACACAAAATGGGTGGAGGCTATTCCACTCATTTCAATCAAAAAAGAAAAAATTGTCGAGTTCATTAACCACCACATTATCTGTCGTTTTGGTGTTCCTCATCACCTGATAACAGATAATGGAAAATCTTTCAAAAACAAGTTGTTGCAAGACCTTTGTGACAACTTTGGTATCAAACTTAGTTTCTCATCACCTTACTATCCACAAGCCAATGGGCAAGCCGAGTCCTCTAATAAAACACTAACCAAAATCCTCATGAAAGTTGTCAATGAATCCGGAAGAAATTGGCACGATCACATTCCCTTTGCCCTTTGGGCTTATCGTACTAGCATTCGTACCTCTACTAATGCCACACCTTTTTCTTTGGTATACGGTACCGAGGCTGTTTTGCCTCTCGAAATACAAATACCCTCCCTTAGAATATCTCTTCAGGATATTCTCACCAACGATGATTTCCGCCAAGAGCGGTTAGCCCAATTGGAGCTTCTTGACGAACGCCGTCTTACAGCTCTTGATCACCTTCAAATCTATCAAAAACGCATTAAACGTGCTTATGATAAGCGACTTCATGAGCGTACCTTTAAGGTTGGTGATCTTGTTCTCAAAGAGAATCAACATGTAACCAAACTAGAAAAGAGCAAACGTGGAAAATTTGCTCCCAATTGGATTGGGCCTTATATAATCACTCATACCTATGGATCTGGTACTTATCGTTTAGCTTCGCTTAATGGTAAACCTGAGCCTGAACCCCTTAATGCCTTGCATCTTCGACCATTCTACTGTTGAAATTAGTGTTATATCACTTCTTATCTACCTGCCGCTCGTCCCTTGAGCTCACTTACCACTACATACACTCTGTTTCCTACACTTCATAATAACAATCAAGCTCACATAGTTTGATCCTCACCTCCCCTTGATGATGCCTTCCCCTTTTTAGTCTAGTCCATGACTTCAAAATATTAAAATAAGCCGTATTCTTATGGGATTTTCTTGAGTCAAACTTCCTACTAAACTAGATGCTTCACGCCAAATGAACATCTAGTCATCTAAATTAAATATAGACTGCTCCCTCGAAGGACAGCTATATGCCGAACTATTGCTGCTATTATATATAGACTGCTCCCCCGAAGGACAGCTATGCATTACAATCATATCTGCTACTATAAATAGACTGCTCCCTCGAAGGACAGCTATACACAGTCAGCCTTTATCAGAAGCTTCTCGCATTGATCAGCTTCGTGAAGACCTCAAGAATAATACAATCAATATCCCTTGTAGACTTCCCGCATCGATCAGTCTACATTCAATAAAAGAAAAGCCTCATTCAAAAGGACTTTTGAGTCATGGACTTGTCTATTTAGGGTAGGTTCTCTTTCGTCAGAACACTCACTTTGTAATAAAGTTCTCCGTACCTCAGCTATATCATCCACCTCACCTCACCATTTGTCAAAGCAACAAAACTCAAGGGACGTGACGTATATCCGATATATTGTGATTATACAACTCTTTTCACCTATCGACTTCTCGCCTATGCAAGGTACCTAGGGATTCAAGCTCATCCTATGTTAATATGTGGTTTGTTTAGCTCTTCTCAACTACGGGACACTTTTGCCTCTTTTGCTCGACTCTAGGATTGTGTGTTGACCTTAATCAGGATACGGTTCCCTACTATTTGGGTAAGCTAACTTTCGCTTTACCTATACCTACATCAACATCGCCCATACCTTACCAACACCAACAACATTACCCTATCAACATCAAATTCTTATCAACCAACAAATTGCCTAACCATACCCAAATTGCCTGAATTCGCCTCTCCCTGATCCTAAGGGAGAACTACATCGGTCTGAGGCCCCTCCTTGCTTTGTGCAATGGGCTATGTAGGCAGCACTTCGGAGACATGGGGTCTCCCAAGGTTAGCTCGACCATCCCCTACCATAATCTATCATGTGTGGTATAATAAATATTTCTGTGTATTTCTATTTAATCACATTCCTCTTTATCCTTTTTCAAAACACCAAAAGTCACAACGCAAACATTCTTATTACTATCAACTCTCTCCGCCAATACAATAGCTCCACCTCACTCAATCAAGCCTCTAATCTCAACTCTCCACGTCAGACAAGTCGATTTGGTTTACAAATAACAAAAGTGACAATGACAAGCCGTATTTTTCTTTTTATAGGTTTTTCGCCTTTCACCGATATCGGTTTCATTTTGCCCTAAGGAACCGGTATCGGTCCCTTAACCGATATCGGTCATGCAGAATCGACATCGGTTCTCTACCCAACTTTCACCCCATTCTTTGCCCTTATTTACTCCTTGCCTCTTTTTCACCAATATCACCTCTATCCACCTTTGCTGCACACCATTTGTTCACTTGTCCAGCCTGACCTAAGGCCTCAACCTACCAATCGGCCCGACCTAAGGCCTCAACCTACCTATTCGGCCCGACCTAAGGCCTCAACCTACCTATTCGGCCCGACCCAAGGCCTCGCCCTACCCATTTGGCCCGACCCAAGGCCTCGCCCTACCAATTTGGCCCGACCCAAGGCCTCAACCTACCAATCAGCCCGACCTAAGGCCTCAACCTACCTATTTGGCCCGACCTACGGCCTCAACCTACCAATCGGCCCGACCTAAGGCCTCAACCTACCTATTCGGCCCGACCTACGGCCTCAACCTACCTATTTGGCCCGACCTAAGGCCTCAACCTACCTATTCGGCCCGACCCAAGGCCTCGCCCTACCAATTTGGCCCGACCCAAGGCCTCAACCTACCAATTGGCCCGACCCAAGGCCTCGCCCTCACTATTTGGCCCGACCCAAGGCCTCCCTTTACCCTTCTGGCCCGACCCAAGGCCGCAACCCAACAACTTGGCCCGACCCACGGCCGCACCACTTCCATCCCTTACCCAAAATCAACACCATACACTTTTATCCACCCATCCGGTAGTTTTTTGTTCAATCGAGCTCACCTGTTCGTGTTTTAGCATGATTAGGGTCCTTGACTTGATCTGTCGACCAACTTTGCCCAGACCTAGACCGTGACGTTTATCTCAACCAAACCAACCTTTTGGTACTGCCGAACATGCCTAAACGTTCCTGTACCTTACCTGTTATATACCCTGGGGCTACTTCCTATGCCTTGGATACCAGGATTATATCACCCTTGTTTGGATAAACTATCGACCTTTGCCTCTGCACTGCTGGTTTGCTCATCAAATCACGTACCCTAGTCATACTATGGCATTTCAATATGCGTCTGCTTCCTTGAACCTACCCCACCATCTTACCATCCCCTCTACCCCATTTACCCGTTATCAATCCTATCCCTGATTTCCCGTTCACTCAATCTGTGATAGATTTGAGGGGGATTACCTATACCCTTAACAGGAGTAACCACTTCATATTATTGTCCGTGCAGCTTTACAAAACAAGCTACACGACAATAAGGGGCTAATGTAGACACCAAATTTGTGTCTTACGACCCCTTGTGACCCGCATCTCATCTCGCAATCTAACCTCATCACCTAAACCTTACACAATTATTTATTAATTACCTTATAATTGATAAATCCACATCACCTTACCCGCCACCTCACTTTGCCACCTCATCATGACCTAGCCCTAACCCTAAACTAACCTAATTAAGACCCATGACTTGGTCTAGACTCACATCCATAACTAATGCCTCCTTACTCGCACCCAAAGCTGACCTTCTAGCCACTTGACCAAGCCCGCAACTGATCTCTCGGGAGAAAAGCAGGGAAGGTGGGCTATTTTACTAAAAATAGCCTACTTTTTCCTTACCGATGCCGGTTCCTACTCGACCGCCGTCGGTTACGTAACCGCCATCGGTTCCCTGTAAATGGGCTCCCCAAACCAAAACAACGGATCGGAATTTCATTTTGGAGATCAGTCAAAGGATTTCTGGATCAACAGAGAGCATTGCGAGCGAGGAACAGAGTCCAGATCTTCACTTGACAGAGCAGAGATGAGTAAAGAAACCAGCGTTTACAACCAAGGAGATCAACTTGCATCTTTGTCAAAACTAGTAGTCCTTCCAAGACAAAAGGAGTTCTTTGCGGTCGGCCGATCTTTCTCTACGATGACGCGCACACCATCTCGACATTCAACGGTATTCCTCCTAACCCTAACCTCATCTGTTTCTAAAAGGAATGAAAGGATAGAAGCAACTCTATTCCCGTGCTTGAAACATTCCGAGCGAAACAGACTCATCTGGAAAATAAAAATTAGAGGGTTAATCCTCGGAAATAGGTGCATCGACCAATTGGTTGGTGATAGCTTGGCCCTTGATGGACTTTTGATGAATGAATTCAAGGTCAAGATCAGCTAAAAGCATAAGCCATCATGTGGAACACTGATTTTGATAAGGTTTGGTGTACATGAAGTGTAAGGGGTTGGTGTTGGTCACAACATAGGTTTTGTGGTTGAGTAGGTAATGGCGGAGTTTGGTGGCAAAAAAACTAAGGCTAAGAAAAGTTTTTCAAGGTGGGTTTATCGGGTTTCATAGTCTAAAAATTACGGCTTATGTAATAAACCACTTGCTCCCCGTGTTGTTCAACGTGATGAGCGAGCATGGCTAAAAAGGAGTGTGTTTCGCACATAATGTTTCCATTACTAGAATAGAGTTGCTTCTATCATTTCATTCTCTTGAGAAACAGATAAGGGTTAGGGCTAGGAGGAATACCTCGTTGAATGTTAAGAGGGTGTGCACGTCACTGTAGAGAGAGGTCGAGATCGATTGCGAAGAATTCCTTTTTGTCTAGAAAGGACTACCTGCAAGTAAGAATACAAGACCACCAGATTTTAGTTAGACAATAAATGAGGGAACTGCCTTGGGCCCAGGAAATATTAGACTTCCTTTCGAAGGTGGTCAGTTCCCCTTTTAAATACGAATTAACACAAATGATAGCAAAGGGGCTATTGCAAAATTACACTTTAATTACCTTGTTAAAAAGCAATAGAAGAAAGGCTGGTTTTGGTTTGAGTCACAGTGACCGATGCCGGTCACTGTATAACCGGTACCGGTTGCTGATAGCCGATATCGGTAGGGGCAGTGATTTAGGGGCTTTTAATAAAGGTTGGCTATAAGGCGGCTATGGTGTTTATAAGGCTGGAAAATGATTATGGATAGGCAATGGGGTGATGGATAAGACTCAGAGAGTGTGGGGACTATTCTTGGGGAATGTAAGGGTAGAGGAATGACAGTTAGATGCAGGGGCTACCGGTAGTAGATCTATGAGTGAACTTGTAATTACTTGTGATTCAGAAGTTTAAGAAATGTTATTTAAAAATGTACAAGACACTACTTACTAGTTCCTGACGAAGATACAGGTCCAAGGACTGTGATGACGAAGGTAGGGCTCAGGTGGGATGATCTGACAATCAAAAGTGAGCTATCTTCTCTCCCAATGCTTGGATGAGTGTCACTGGGCTCTGGTTACTCAGTTGCAGTCTTGGGCTCGATCTCCTTCTCTGCAAACTCTTCTCTTTTCTTCACTTGTCTCTGCTCTGCCAAGTGAATTTTGGATCCTTCAAATGAATTCCCGATCCTTTGTTTTTGGTTGGGGAGGTCATTTACAGGGAACCGATGGCGGTTACGTAACCGATGGCGGTCGAGTAGGAACCGATGTCGGTTAAGTCAAAGTGGGCTATTTTTAGTAAAATAGCCAACTTTCCCTCCTTTTCTCCCGAGGGATTAGTTGTGGGCTTGGTCAAGTCATTATTAGGTTGGTTTTGGTGTGGGTGAGGAGTAATTAGTCATGGGTGTGGATGTAGACCAAGTTATAGGTCTTAATTAGGTTAGTTTAGGGTTAGGGCTAGGTCATGATGAGGTGGTGAAATGAGGTGGCAGGTTTGGAGATGTGGATTTATTAATTATAAGGTAATTAATAAATAATTGTGCAAGGTTTAGGTGGTGAGGTTAGGTTGTGAAATGAGATGCGGGGCACAGGGTGTCGTAAGACACAAATTTGGTGTCTACATTAGCCCCTTGTTGTCGTGTAGCTTGTCTTGTAAAGCTGCACTGACAATTAATAAGAAGTGGTTGCCCCAGTTAAGGGTATAGGTAATCCCCCTCAAATCTATCACAGATTGAGGTGACGTGAAATCAGGGATAGGGTTGATAAAGAGTGAATGATGATGAGATGATGATAAGATGGTGGGGTAAGTTCAAGGAGGCAGACACACGTTAAAATGTAGTAGTGCGACCAGGGTACACGATTTGAAGAGCAAACAAGCAATACATAGGCAAAGGTCGATAGTTTATCCAAACAAGGTTGATATAATCCTAGTATCCAAGGCATAGGAAGTAGCTCCAGGGGATATAACGGGTAAGGTACAAGAACGTTTAGGCATGTTCGGTAGTACCAAATGGTTGGTTTGGTTGAGATAAACATCACGGTCTCAGTCTAGGCAAATTTGGTCGACTGATCAAGTCAAGTATCCTAATCATGCTAAAACACGAACAGGTGAGCAGATTGAACAAAAAGTTACATGATGGGTGGATAAAATTGTAATTTGCGGGTTTTGGGTGAGGTACTTAATTGGTGCGGCCTTGGGTCGGGCCGATTGATTAGTGAGGGCCTTGGGTCGGCCCTGATTGGTTGGGTGCGGCCTTGGGTCGGGCCGATTAATTAGTTGTGGCCGTGGGTCCGGCCTGATTGGGTGGTTGCGGCCTTGGGTCGGGCCTAATGGTTGGTTGCGGCCTTGGGTCGGGCCAAATGGTTGGTTGCGGCCTTGGGTCGGGCCAAATGGTTGGTTGCGGCCGTGGGTCGGGCTGAGTGGTTGGTTGCGGCCTTGGGTCGGGCCAAATGGTTGGTTGCGGCCGTGGGTCGGGCCTAAGTGGTTGGTTGCGGCCTTGGGTCGGGCCAAATGGTTGGTTGCGGCCGTGGGTCGGGCCGATTGAAGTCAAAATAAGGCTAGTCAGCAAAGCCAGGGGTAGGTGATGCGGGAAAAAGTGGAGATTGGTGGATAAGGGTGGGAGTTAGGGGAAGGAAGTTGGTAACCGATATCGGTTATGTGTGACCGATATCGGTTAGAAGACCGATACCGGTATTCTAGGGCGTGAAATAACCGGTATCGGTTATAGGTCAAAACCTATAAAAAAATATGGTATGTCATTGTCACTTTGTGAATTTGAGCGCCCAATTTTAGTCATCAGGTGTGAAGTGAGTTTGTTGAGTTTGTGGGCTGAGTTGGCACCAGTTAAGTGGAGTAAGTGATTGGTAGACCCCAGCGAGCAGGAGGCAGAGTTTGATTGGTTGAGGACCCAGCTGAGGAGATTTGGAGCCATGACACGGCCCGGGAGCGGGGGAGGTGTTAGACGAGGCTGGACCACTACCACCTATCCCACCATGACGACATGTAGTCATACCAGTAGGCTCTAAACTCCTACCTATGTGAATTTAATGAGTTTAACTTAGATGTGGGTTTTGGGTAGGAATCTTAATTTTAATAAAATAATGAATGAATGGAAGTAATTTGTAAAATGGAGTGGGTAGGTAGGCTAGTTAGGTCAAAACGGCAGGGTGGGTAGGTTTTTAGGGTTTTCTTGTGGGTAAATAGGTAGAAATAGGTCAAAATGTGTTTTGCGGGCCGTTTTGGGTTCGGCCCCGCAATTGGACAGTGACCGATGTCGGTCACTAGGCGACCGACATCGGTCACAGAAAATAGTTTGTATACATTGTTTGGGTACAGACCAGCGTCGGTCATAGGTCGACCGGTGTCGGCACATATAATTTACTTGGGGGGACCGATGGCGGTCGAGGGTGACCGGTACCGGTCAGCATGAGTAGGAGTTGTGGTTTTTGTTTGTTGTTAGAATTTTGTCATGTTGTTTTGTTTGTTTGTTTGGGGGTGAAGGGGGAGGGGGTAGAGTTGATAGGAAACGTGATTGGGGTGGGGGAAATGGGGTTGTTGGGGGGCTGGTTTGGGTAGGATAGATTAGGTGTTGGGTATGAAGTAGGAGGTGGTAAAGTGGCGGGGGTATAATTAGATGGCTAGAGTAGATCGGGGTGGTTGGTAGGGTGCGAGATAAGTAAAGGGGATATCATAGATGTATAGGGTAAGAGAGGTGGGTGTAGATGTGTGTTGTAGAGTCGGGTTGTGGTTGGGTGGGTAAGTGGGTATAGAGAGTTAAGGTAGTTGTTATTGTAAAGGGTAGGCCTAATGAAGTGGGTTGTTTTTGTAGGCACGCCAAAAGCTCACGATGCAGGATCGGATGCCCCCTCTATTGAGGCGGATGCGGCCACATGTGTCCGCAGCGTAGTGGGCCATCATGTGAGAGGTTGGACTCGCAGAGTCCAGCGGTATAGGGCTATGGATAGGGACCATAGCCTGATGGTTGCCCTCATCGAGAGATGGGATCCGGCAACCAATGTCTTCCATCTCCCTACTGGAGAGATGACGATTACATTAGAGGATGTGTATCGCATCCTGAGACTACCGATCGTAGGTGAGGCAGTGTTCCAGGTGGATGCGGAGACAATGATGGACAGCATCCTGCATGTATTCGGGGATGCAGCCCCATTGTTGACCTATCACAGCGTGAGCATTGCCTATGGCGATATGTATCGTGCACACCGACAGGAGACATGGCTTGCCGTGTTGATGATGATAGGTATCACCTACTTCGCCTCCTGACTCAGAGGGAGGCCACTTCCCACGGGCTTTGATGGGAGTTTTGCACGAGATGGTAGAGGAGCATACATGCTTATGCCTGGGCACCAGTGTATCTAGTGCAGCTATACAGAGAGCTATGGTGTTATCGCCGTATGAGGTGATTCAATATTTTCTTGACATTTTTGTTACACTACGGGCGCACGAGCACATCATCATCAGATACGACCGGAGGGCTGCCCCAACAGCCAGGGCCACAGATAGTATATAGATATGGATTTCAGAGGTGGTTGGGGGTCGTGGGCTAGCCATGAGTGGTGCTCGCAGGACGGGATGTGGCCTACTACCGTCATATGTTAGAGGGCTTGACCACACTGGACATTATATGGAGGCCCTACAGAGGCCATCAGCCCCAACGAGGAGCCCAAGCACAGATGCGCTGGATCCAATATAGTTTCTGGATAGCTGGACGGAGGCCTAGGGAGTATGAGCATATACCCCTAGAGAGGGTACGATGGCAGTTGGGCTTGCGACAGGATGAGCCACCTCCCTTCCCACAGTACTGGAGGGATGACGTAGAGGCCCCACTACCTGCACCATAGCCAGTTGACCCCAACCGGGTAGCCGAGAGACTAGTTGACGATACAGTGGATGATGCCAAGTGACAGGGGCCTTTTTGGTTTGGTGGGCTCAGTTGGTGTTGTCCATATGCCGTCCATATGTCATCCATATATGACACCAACAAAGACCCGTAGTAAGTAGTGTCTTGTACGTTTTTAAACCCAAATCGAAGATGATATTCGATGAAGCAAAGAAGATGACTTTCACTAATGCAAAGATGTGAAAGCAAGACAAATTATTTTACCAAAATAACAAAATATCTTGTGAATATTTTAGAAGAAACAAACAGCAAGTATGCTCCCTATATGAAAGCAAGCAAGAAAGAAAGAAACCCAAAAAAGGGTCCCACCGGGCGTGCCAAAATGTTTCGCACAGAGTTTTACGTTACTAGAATAGAGTTGCTTCTATCCTTTCATTCTCTTGAGAAACAGATAAGGGTTAGGGCTAGGAGGAATACCTATTGAATGTTGAGAGGGTGTGCACGTACCATAGAGAGAGGTCAGATCGATTACGAAGAACTCCTTTTTGTCTAGGAAGGACTACCTGCAAGTAAGAATACAAGACCACCAGATTTTAGTTAGACAATAAATAAGGGAACTGCCTTAGGCCCAGGAAATATTAGACTTCCTTTCGAAGGTGGTCAGTTCCCCTTTTAAATACGAATTAACACAAATGATAGCAAAGGGGCTATTGCAAAATTACACTTTAATTACCTTGTTAAAAAGCAATAGAAGAAAGGCTGGTTTTGGTTTGAGTCACAGTGATCGATGCCGGTCATCTTTGTATAACCGTGACTACCCGATTCTTTGATAAATGATATCGGTAGGGGTAGTGATTTAGGGGATTTTAATAAAGGTTGGCTATAAGGCGGCTATGGTGTTTATAAGGCTAGAAAATGATTATGGATAGGCAATGGGGTGATGGATAAGACTCAGAGAGTGTGGGGACTGTTCTTGGGGCAATGTAAGGGTAGAGGAATGACACCTAGATGTAGGGGCTACTGGGTAGTAGATCTATGAGTGAACTTGTAATCACTGTGATTCAGAAGTTCAAGAAATGTTATTTAAAAACGTACAAGACACTACGTACTAGTTCCTGCTTTGAAGATACAGTCCAAGGACTTGTGATGACGAAGGCAAGGCTCGAGTGGAATGATCTCGACAATCAAAAGTGAGTTATCTTCTCTCCCAATGCTTGGATGAGTGTCACTGGGATCCGGCTACTCGGTTGTAGTCCCGAGCTCGATTCCTTCTCTGCAAACTCTTGTTTTCTTCACTTGTCTCTGCTCTGCCAAGTGAATTTGGATCCTTCAAATGAATTCCCGATGCTTTGTTTTTGGTTGGGAGGTCATTTACGGAACCGATGGCGCGATTCACGTGTAACCGACGGTGGTTGAGTAGAACCGATGTCGGTTAAGTCAAAGTGGGCTATTTTTAGTAAAATAGCAAACTTTCTCTCCTTTTCTCCCGAGGGATTAGTTGTGGGCTTGGTCAAGTCATTATTAGGTTGGTTTTGGTGGGGGTGAGGAGTAATTAGTCATGGGTTAGGATGTAGACCAAGTTATAGGTCTTAATTAGGTTAGTTTAGAGTTAGGGCTAGGTCATGATGAGGTGGTGAAATGAGGTGGCGGTTTGGATATGTGGATTTATTAATTATAAGGTAATTAATAAATAATTGTGTAAGGTTTTAAGTGGTGAGGTTAGGTTGCGAAATGAGATGCGGGGCACGGGTGTTGTAAGACACAAATTTGGTGTCTGAGTGATCGGTAATTGAGATGTATAGTTAAAAGGTTTATCATCTTTAGGTGGAATAAGTATGGGTGGTGGAGAAGGTATTGTTTTACGGCCTCAAAAGCTTTATGGCGAGTCATCATCCCATTTAAAAGAGACATCCTTCTTGAGAAGATGATGAAATGGTTGACATCAATCGGATAATTTCGAAATGAAATGATGAATAGACTACAACTTACCTTGCAGGCTACGGAGTTGTTTAAGGTTTGTGGGCGGAGGCATTTCAAGAATGGTCTTGACTTTAGTAAGGTCATACCACGTAGGAAATGATAAATCCCGGAGATTTCCGAGAGAACCATGAAGACACACTTCTTCAAATGAAGGTGGATGAAATACTTAATGAGGCAATCAAAAATGGTTTTTAGGATGATAAGGTGTTCGAGCGGCACCTGATTTGGCTAAGAGGTCATCCACGTAATATTCCAATATACAATGCATGATGTCATGGAAGATGTAAGTCATAGCCCCCGATAGGTGGCACCAGCATTTTTAAGGCGAAAGGCATGACTCGATGGCAAAATGTCTCCCAAGGGGTGATGAATGAGGTTTTTGTTGATCCTCCTGGGGCAAGCATGATTTGGTTATAATCCGAGAAGCCATCCACGAGTGATAGCATCTCATGGCCAAGTGGTAAGGTCAACCAAATGGTCAATAGTAGGTAAGGGAAAGTTGTCTTTTAGACATGCTAGGTTGAGGTCACAGAAGTCCATGTAAATGTGGAGTCCCCCTGTCACCTTAGTGACAGGGAAAATGTTAGAAATCCAACGAGGATAATCAATGGGTAAGATGAAGGAAATGGAAAGAAGGTGTTGAAGTTCTTTGAAGAGAAGAGAAATGCGAGGGTAAATTTTCCTCATCTTTTGCTTGATGGGTTTGGCATCGGGAACGGTTACGATATTATGGAGCACTATGGTGGGGTCAATACTTGGGCATGTCTACATAAGACCAAGTGAAAGTGTGGTTATGGTTTCGAGAAAAGAAATGATGGTTTCTGTTCAAGAGCATCTAAATATTGGTGATCTTTAGGATGTTCGGGTCGTCCCGAGTATGAATGTTGATCTCGATAGTTGATTCATTCAACATGGTTTGCATCTCGAAGGTAACGGCTGATGAATATATGAGTCTTCAAAGCAACAAGGTAGGTGAGTATAGATTCATCATCCTAACATTGAATGACATTAATTGAAGGTGTATCGTTATCGATCATTTCAAGATATAGGAAGGGAAGAGTGGAAGGGGCCTCGCCTCTCGTTGATAAGTCAAAGGCCCCAAGGAAATGGTGTTTATGGAAAAAAATAGTTATGAGGGATAGATTCAGGGATCCATCGACTTCATCAATGAGGGTGGTGATGAAGGTGGAGAAGGGCTAGTGTCCTTAATGAGTTCAATGTGGGCTTGTTTGGTAGGTGGTTCAGAAAGTGATACCACTATGTTCGTTATGTTTTTGGGTGGTGCATGGAATAATGGTATGGTGGCCTTGCTTGTAAAATTCAAAACTAAAACCATTCCATGCACATCGGTGTAGTAAGGTGTGGGGAAAAAAATGATTGGTAAGCTATTGGAAGTCGGTGGAAAATGGGAAAGTTTGAGACAGTGGTTCGGTGTGTAAATGGTAGTATCAAGTCCCCCATAGGTGAGACTAGTATGAGGTGAGGGGACTATACGAGACATTGTCCTATACGGTGATCATAACGAGGGTGTTGGTGAAGGCATCCGTACTATTGTGGAGTAAGGAATGTGTTGAAACTATATAGGTGGTACTCCCCCAGAGTGAGGCATTGAAAAACACCTTCCAAGGGATTGGTGGTTTGTATGTAGGTAGTAATGGAATGGATGAAGTGTCGGAGGTTGACGCAAAGGTGGGGTTAACGGCTTGGGAGGCTAATGGGTTAGTCATGGAGGTTGTGCGATGGGTAGGAATGGAGGAGGTATGTGGCTGAGGTGAGGTAACCTGTCTTGGTAAGCGGAGGTGTAGGTGAAGCGATGGTGGTCACAGAGGTAGATGCTTTAACAGGTATGAGCACATCATTGGGTCAGTAAAGCATGTTACACATTTTAAAAGGTGATGGGTCAGCCAGGATAGTATAAGTGTGTCCTTCGTGTTCAAACTTTACACAATGATGTAAAGTTGAAGGAACGCAACCCATGATGCGAATCTAGGGTCTACCAAGCAACATGTTATATTTGAATTTCCCCTCCAAGACGTAGAATAGTTCTAGAATAGTGCGGGGCCCACGTGAATTTGGAGGATGATGGTGCCTAGTGTAGAGGTGATAGCATCATTGAATGAACGCAACATGACCAGATTTTTATGCATACAATTGTCAGGTATGTGCATTTGAGTGAATGCATGGGATGAAATGATGTTAATGCTAGTGCCCCCATCAATCATCACATGGCGTACCCATATGTCATCGATGTGGATAGAGATGAAGAGGGTGGGTCCGAGTCATCATTTTGGTGTGGTGCGATCTCTTCCTCTGAGAAGCTAAGGGAGGCTACTTGGTGAATAGGGTGGGGCGAAGATGAAGGTGGTAATTTAGTGAGAGAGGCTACATGATGGGGTGTGATAATGGAGGCTATGGGTGTAGGGTCATTGGGTAAAACCTCAATAGATTGAAGAACCTCCATGAGAGCTTGACGATGGGATTCTGAGGTTTGGATGAGGTCATATAAGGACATTTTGAGGGAGACTGGTGTAATTATTTGAGCATGTGTAATGTGTGACACCGTTAGAAATGGCGTACATAGGGCCGCGGATAGTGATTTTAGGTATGGGTGCATATGGTATGTTAGGTATAGGATTGGTTGATGGGTCAGTTGCCTTTTCTTTACCTTTATCCTTACGAGCACGTGTAGTGACGTGTATCATGTTGAGTTCAAGGAGTTGGAAAATGGATAAGGTGTAGGGTGAGTGGTATAATGACACGATGGGAAAAAACCTACTAAAGGAGAAAAACCCTGGGAGGTGAGGTGAGCGCAACAACATTTGGGTCTTTGGTGTGGCAAGTTCTCCGATGTGAACCATGTTAATTTCAAATCTTGGGGTGGCTCTAAGAGCCGTGGAGGTGTAGGTCATGGTTGTTGAATGGGGTGTGGGAATGGATGTCGGTGAAGCGGGTTCCTCGTCGAGAAGGTCGTCATGGTCAAAGTTGGATTCTAGAGGACATAATTGTATAAGGATAGTTTTCAAGGCCTTGTAATTCTCCACATTGTTCCTGGCACATGATGGTATACATAAATTTTAGTATCATCAAACCCTTCGGCCTAGGTTTGAGGGGGTCGTAAGGTCCGAGTGGCGTAATGCGATGAAAGAAGTCTCAAGGAGGTTGGTTAAAATTTTGGAATAGGACCCCGCTAGTGGATCACAATGAGAAGTGAACGTGGGTTTGGGTGTAGGTGTGGTTGATTGTTGAGGAACATTCTTTGGAGGAGGAGGAGCGGATCGAGCTATGGTTTTGGGTGCTTGGCATGGTTTTGGGTGTTGGTCGTGTTTGTTTAGGTAGAGGTATGGTGGATGAATGGGCATGAGGGTGTATGGCTGTTTTGACTACCTTATTGTGGGGTAGTGGAGTTTTGTTTTTGGGTTGCACCTTCTTGGGTAAAGGTGATATGGGTGTACGAGGTCTAGAAGGAAAGGCAGATGGGGGAATAGGATGAGTTACCCATGGGGATAACGGGGGTGCTGTGAAGGTAGAGGATGTGGGTCATGCAAGAGGTGTAAGGGACAAAGATTGAAATGTAGTGGGCAGTGAAGTAATAGCTGAGGGTATTGGAGGTATGGGTGGTAAAGATGTTGTGGGTGTGGGTGTAAGTCGTGTTGGGCATCTGGGGAGGTTAGAGGTTTGTGCGGAGGAATGGGTTGTTGTATTTTTGGTTTATTGATGGGTGGAGGTTTCTTGACCATGTTGGGAAGATGAGGTCCTAAGACGAATGGGACAGGTGTCGGTGTGATTGGCGGAGCCGAGGTATGAGTTCTATGGGTTTGGTGCTTATGTTTGGGTGTCGGAGTAGGTGTGGTGTTGACTTTGGAGGATGTAGCTAAATCTAGTTTGATAGGTGGATGAGTAAGGCTGGTGGTCGGGGTGACCCCTAAAGTGGTAATAGGTTTAGTCGAGGCAAATGTTGTAGGTGTGGGTTTGGGTTTAGATGTAGTTTGAGTTATGGGTAAGGGTGTATGTTGAGCTATGATGGGTTTCGTGGAAGGAATGGTGATAGAGGTGGTTGTATTCAGTTTGATTGGTCGGAATACTTTTGGGTAGATAGTGGAAGTATCAGTAAGTGACATCTGCATCTATGTTGAGACCGGAAGTAGAAGACACCCCCATAATAAGGCTCTATCCACATAATCTAGGTGATCATCCAAACGTGAGAACAACATGTCTATAGGTGGAGTTGATGAGGACCGAATGGAAATTCTCATAAAATGTGTCTTAGAGACGGAAATTGGCTAGCTTCAACTTCCGTGGGTAAGAGAGCCGAAAGTAGGTTTGCAGGATTTTGGGTAGCTGATGGAGAATGCTCACCAAGAGGCAAAGGTATCTCAACTGGGTCTATGATGGGTGGAGGAGATGATGGGTGCTCCTTTGTAGGTGGAGGAACGGATAGGTGCTCCTCTGTGGGTGGAGGAGGTAATGGGTGCTCCTCTATGGGTGGAGGAGGTACTATGGGTATCGAGTTCTCTAAGTGGAGAAGCCAAAGGTGAAATGGTCTTGATGTTAGCGGAAGACTCCTCTGTAGGTGATGAAGGAGATGAAAGGTGTTCCTCGTGGGTGGAGGAGTAGGTGCGGTGGGTTCTAACATGGAAGGAGGATTTCGGTGAGGATTTCCTCTATGGAAGGAATGTGAGGTAATTGGGAGGCAACAGGTACGTCATTAAAGATAGTGTGGACCTCATGGGTATGGGTATCATGAGTTGAGGTCTCACCGGTTTGATCAGACGAAGGGGCATGGTTGGGAAATGGTTTCTTGAAGATGTGTAGGTTTTGGTTGGCAGTGTGTTAGGATTATCCACGGTTAACTCACCTTTTTTCGAGCATTTCTTGGACAATATTTTTGAAAGTGATGCAATTGCCATCACTATGACCCTTTACTCGATGATAGTTATAGAAGTCATGTTCTTTATACCATGCGGGCATGGGGTGAGTAGGGTCAAAACCAGTGTGTGGTTTTATAGGTGGAAGGGTGATGGCTCTAACTTTGATAAGCTTTTCTAAGACAGAAGAGTAAGGTTCCCGATTGGGGTATATTTCTTTGCTCTCATCTGAATTGAAAATTTTGGATGGGTGAGAGATTAGATGAGGGGGTAGCTTGATTTGATGGATGAGTTAGGCCAGCCTTGAGTACCACTACATTAGCGGTGCCCTTAGCTTTTGAATAATTGTTTTGTGGTTTGGAAGAAGAAGAGGTATCATTCGACTTGAATGCTGAATTCTTATTGCGTAATTGGATTTTCTTCTCTTCGATGGCCCAAATCTCTAACTTTCATGCCATAGTGAATGCTTCATCGAATGTTTGAAAGGTTTGGACCTGCAAGGTCGGTGAGATATGTCTAGCACAAGCCCGTGTGAAGATCTCGATGAGTTCTATTTGCGGCAGTTAGAAGGTGAGTTGATTGATCAAGCTACGCTAGTGAGTGAAAAAATCTGCGATAGATTCATCCTCATACTAATGCATGGAGTATAGGTCGGAGTCATGGTAACCTTCTTGATGATATTGATAGAGAAATGATCCAAGAAGGCTTGGGCTACTGATTGAATGAGAAAATAGAGTGTCTAGGTAACCCACTATACCAATCCAATGCGCAGTCCAGTGAGGGACATGGGAAAGGTTCTCAAGAGCAAGGCATCATCATGAGTGATAAAATAACACTCGTGTTTGAACGATCGAAAATGTTGTTCGGTCTTCTTTTCTATTGAAACGATTGAATTTAGGCATCTCCCAATGCATGAGGTATGGACGAATAAGAATGGATGGGTGGATGGGCTCATTGTAAATCTCATTATAGGTAAGAGTGTTGTGGGAGCCAGAAACAGATGCCTCCAATGTCTACATCTTGTCTAACATTAATTTGATTAGGTCGCTGGTAGGTTGCGAGGGTTGGGCGCCCCCCATAGTGTGAGAGGGTTGATTGTGGACATATAATAGGGGTGGCATTCCAGTATATGGTGTTGCCATGTAGGTTGATTGAGATGAAGGTAGTGAAATAGGGGTACATACGCGGAGGAATAATAGGTGAAACGGGAGGTGGTGATAGTATGTATAGGGAGGTGGAAGGGTAATGGTAACCCTAGTGGCGATGGGGGCTAATGATTGTGGAATGGAAAGGACCACATTCTGAAAAGGGGTAGGGGTCACCGACACCGGAGGTGGTAGTGTAGTTACGGGTATGTGTGAGACATTAGGGGCAGATGAGGTTATGTTGTGGGTAGTTGTCAAGGCTATGGTGGATGTGGCGGCAGTGCGAGGCGGAGTGTGGCAACGTGGTAGTCATAGTGGGTATAGGACCTAACTATGAAATGACTGGGGTAAAGTAGATGCGGGCAGCACAAAGCTAGATGGGGCCAATGCGGTGTGGGAGCAAGAGTCGGGGATAGATACGGGCATGCCATATATCAACTGACTCGAGGCATCTTGAGTGGATGAGTGGGAAAGGTAAAACTATAAAGTGACAGGGTTTTGGTCAAGGAGTCGTGTGAACTCCTCATCTTTGGTAGTGATAGTGATAGGCTGGATGGGATCCATGGATGGTGATAAAATAGAAGGTGGTGAAGGACTAGGTGGGAGTGGTTGACAACTGGCGTGAAATACGAGTGTGCTTACTTGTTTTCGGTCAATTGACTATGTGAAAACAAGATACAAATCGTAGGGTTGCTTCTCTCCGTAAATGACACGAGAATAATTATAGAAATAGGTGAATTTGGCGAGATAAAAAGTGGATTTGGTACTAAATGTGGGTTGGGAAATGAAACAGGCAACTAGATGCCGCTTAGGGAAAATCTTTGTCGGGGGGTAACCACTACCGATCACTGTAGAAAATGGACAGTGAGTAAAAACAAGGTAGAGGTCAAATCGGCTGGTATGTCAAATCGATGAGTTTTACAATGTCAATGGGAATGATGGTAATGACAAGAATTGTGAAAAATGGAAGAAGATGAATAAAAATGTCCCTTTGGGTAGGTTAACAAAAGGACCAAACCGCGTTGGTTGGGTATAAATGACGACGGTCGGAGGGTAGATGATAATGGTTCTTGTGAAATTGAAACAGTGATGAAAGAATAGTGGTTGTGAATTAAAATTTGATGTGGAATCAGCCCCAAAATTTTGAGAATGATGATAATATGGTCCAGGCACACTCAGGTGAAGCCAGAATACACTATCTAAGGTGAGGAGCGTGTAAGGATGAACAATAAAAATGAAGAACATGATCTCTCACCTCAAAATGCAAGCCAAGAAAAACACTAAGAAAAATGTGATCCTATGAGTGCCTTTTCTATTTTTTTTTTTAGCTTATGTTATTTAAGGACTGACACATGAACTGTGAAATAGATTTTTTTGGTGAGGATGGCTTCCTACGAAGAAAGAGATATAAAAGGTGAGGTTTCAGGTATGTTATGGTGGGGGCGGGCTTCACTCTGAAGCATGACTTGACAGAGCAGTGAGCTGGGGAGTACCTACCAATCCTCAGATTAGTGCGATCATTGGCAGGAGTTCCCAGGAAATATGTTGTTTAAGAATATGTATTTGTTTTGAATTTGTGCAATTTGGAAAGACTTAGATATATATATATATATATATATATATATATATATATATTTGCTTACGGTTTGTTTATCAACCATCGATTGGTCATGACCTCCAGCGTATAGGTTGCCCTCAATTAATGTGAGCTAATGCGATAAATCGAATGTAATGCACTTTTTTTAAGCCCAAATCAAAGTGTGAAGTTAGATGACACAAAAATATAAAGAGGAATAGGGATGCTCTTTCACGACCATGTAGAAAACATGAAGAAATGGTTCTTTTAATTACACCAAAAGAAAGGTATCCTTTAGAGCAAATAGAAAGAAAAGGTGGGTTACCAAGGAAGAAAATTAATTTGTATACTTTTCGAAGGGAAACAAACACACAAATTTTCCTAGGCATGAATACAATGTAAGGAACCCTGGATGGGTCACACCGGCGTCCCAAAATGTTTCACCCGATTCTAAGACGTTTCTTTGAAGTATTGATGAAATAGATAGGGTAACGAGCGTAGGGAATACCTATTTTAATGTTGGTTGATGGGTTGTTGCGCACATATGACTTATGAATCCGTAGCTATTTGTGAGAGCTTCCTTTTGCTAGAAGGAACTACCTGTAATGGAAAGCAAAACCACTGGAAAATGTTAAACAATATGTGCAGTGGAACTCGCCAGCATGTGCTAGATCCGGGAAGTGTAATACTTCCTAGACGGCTATCAGTCCACTATTTAAATTTTTTAATGAAAATAATAAAGTAAATCCTATTGTAATTTGAAATGATTTAGGTATCTCACTTAAAACACAATAAGAAAGATCTAATCTAATAGGCTAGGTTAGAATAGGATCCAAAGGTCAAATAATTGGTTCTGGGTCTCTGCAGTCTGAATGAAGTCTCAAGTAGGTCAGAGGTGATTAAGGGGATGTAAAATTAGGTGGATATGTCCCTGTTCTAGGTTGTATGAGCACATACAAAGAAATGATGCTGGTTAAAAGGGTGACTGACGATGGTTAGGAATGACTAGTGTCGATGGGAATGCCACAAAATGGGTTTCAAGGCGTCTCCTTTGTGATTGCACAAAGGATTTTTGTTGGTCGGGATGAGGTATTGGGTAAATTGGGAGGGATTTGGTGAGGTTTTAATGGGTATATGTAGGGGGAATGTTGAAGGAGGTCAATGGGTGGCTAGGTAAATAGTAGGTTATAATATAATGACAAAATGAAGTGAACCAAAGAAGTAGAATGTTTTACTTACTTGGATTTTGGTCTTGGATGCCCGTGAATGAGGGATGGGGGTGCTAGTAAGAGATTGAAGGCAGCGGGTGATCACCAATCATAGGAGATATTTTGCATGGGTTACATGTGCATTCCTCTTTGTTTGGTTAGATCGGATCATTCTTTGGAGTGGTCAGTGTAGGAGAAAATTCTTGATCTCTTTCCTTGTATGCGTGTTCTCACTGGAATTCGATCTCAGAAGATGCGATATCTCTTAGGATGATCTCAATGTTTCGCCAAATTTTTCCAATCTTTGACAACATTGAAAATAAGGTTTCTTTGAGGGTTAAAAGGGTAACCGATGGCAACTCCGACTTAACCGGTGATGGTTAGGGGTAACCGTCGGTCAAGGTGGGATTTCCTAGGTTTACTAAACTAGGGAGATCCTCTTGATTTTCTTGGATCTTGTGTCGTTAACCCATGGATTAAACTAGAAGCTTCTTGTAAGCATGTGGGAATGTGGTTAGAGGGAATGTAGGAATTGATTTTTAGGGTTTGGGTAAGTCTTAGTTAGTTATGGCAACTTACTAAGAATAGGTCTTAGGGTGATTTAACTTGATGAGGTGTCCAGTGAAGTGTATGTGTGAATATTATTTAAATTAATATATTTAAATAATAAATATGGTGAGGATAATGAATTAATTTAATTAAATTAATACTAGTGAGGTGAAGGGGCCATGGCTAGGTGAATGTGATGAAGGGTGCTTATTTTTCGAGGGACCAAAGGGGAGTGTGACCTAATTTTAGTGTCTACACTCTATGGATCAACAATACAACATGATCTCTTAGATCTACAATATAATATCTCATAACATCATGTGGATCTACAAGAAGAAACCCTATGATCTTTGTATACTATATAAGCCATTACAATGAGACTAAACAATACAAAGGAAATATAGTAGAAGACATTACACTCTTCTCACCATTTAGATGTACCTTCCATTTGCTTCTATCCAACTTCTCTCCATGGAAGATTTATCTTCATGTAACCTTCTTTCTTTTCTTATTCTTCTTCTTCATCATCCTCTCACCCGAGGAGAATCAAGGATCTTACTCAATCCTTTTCAATTCTCACTTATAACCCTATATTTCTAGCTTATATAGGCATATACAAACTTAGGGAATATTAGTTATGCATTTACAACCTTTAGATCACCTTTATAATCAAAGTTTGGACCTATACATGTGTCTAAAATAAAAAAATTCACGCATAGGTAACCGATGATAGTTACCCAACTGATGTCGGTTGTTCCCAAGTGACCGATGTTAGTTCCTCCCAATTGAATGATATTGATTCTTCCTAGGTGACTGATGTCGGTTAATGTGTAAACCAACAAGCTATAAAACATGTTATTTGTGAAGTAATTTAGCTCCACAACCCAACATAGGGTAGGTGGTAGGTGAGATATAGGAATATAAATTTCATATAAAATGTTAATGGGGATTAAAATATGATAATATGATATAATAATGGATTAATGAGATTAATGATAAAATGGGATGAAAGATGGATTTAAAGGATTAATGATAAATGATAAATGATGATAAAATGATAGAGGGATTAATGAGAAATTAATGTGATAAAATGGATTAAATAATAATAATTAGTCTTGTGGTTAATTATTAAATGGATGATGTTGGGATGGATTAATTTTGATTAAGCATGTCATTATTTTAGATGTATACACTTTCCCCCTCTTTGAAGTGTTGTTGCGGAGTAATGTAATAGTTCAAATAAGAGAAGATTTTTTTTTTTTGAACACCTTTCACTATCCCATCACATCAAAATTTTAATCAATAAAAAAATCCTTAATCAAAAAATACCAATCCTAATCCCATCACCATCAATCCCAATCCAAAACTAATCACCCACACATCCCATCTAACCATGGCCTTTGATCCTTAATCTCCATCCTCTCTAAACCAACATACAAACCCTTATCTCTTTTCTAAATCCATCAAACCAGATTATCCCATCATCCCCACCCATCAAATCCAACCATTTCACTTTTACTGCAAAGTCCCACATACCATCCAATACATTAATAAACAAATATCAAATCTCACATCCTAACATATCTAATTCTCTCCTCACCATCCAAATAAACCATCCCATGTCAATCCTAACATCCTAAAAACCATCCAACATCTCAATCAAAAATATCCAATCTTAAATTTTCAATCAACCAATCACCTCCTAAACCATCATCTCCTAACCAATCCCATCCACAATTTCCCCTTCCTAATATTCCTACTTCTCACCCCATGGAATTCCTCCTTGAGGAACCCAAATCATTTCAATATACACCTCAACCTAAACAACATAAACCACTATCCGCATAATATAATTACATAGGCTTTGACCACCTCACCAAATCTGACCTAAACCAAGAGGACCTCCTTTGTATCCTTGTTAATCTTTCCATTAATCCCAAAAACACACAACCATCACAAACCCAAACCTATAAACCCTTTATCAATCATCATGACCTCCATCTTCATCCCATAAAAACTCATCTAAATAATCTAACCCCATCCAAAATATCAACCCCTAAATCTAGTCATCATAAAACCCACCATTGAGTCCCATTAACATATCCAAACTAATATTAACAAGTTAATCCAAAATCATCATCTCCCATATCTCATCTTAGTCCTCCATCCTCATCATCTTCATCACCCTAATTCAATCCTACAGACTTTCTCCTAGATAGTCCCACCTCCCCTAAACCATCATTGAATTTAACCTCTAAGCTTACCTCATCCCCTCTATCAACTAAGCCCAAAACTATCTCATCCATTATGACTCCTAAGTCACACCATCCCCTTCTACCCCTAATCCTAAACCATTTAATCCTATCTTAACCCCTTCATCACCTAAACCTAACACTATCCTATCCTCTAATCCTATTTCAAATCCACCATCCCCCAATCCTAAAACATCTAACATGACTCCTAAGTCACCAACTCCTAAACCTAACAAATCCAATACCAATCCAATATGAATATTATGTCACCTTCATCTACTTCATCCCCTAAATCAACCAAATCCAATGTGGTACCTACACCACACTCATCTCCCAAATCTCCTTCATCCCCAAAATTACCTAACTCTAATATGACCCGCATATCATAGCCATCCCCTTCATCTAAATATACACCATCCCATTCACCTACATCTACCAATCCTATAAAAATTAATCCTAATCCCAAACCATCTGATCTAACCCATCCAAAATCACCAAAATCTACTTTGTCCCCAAAGCCCAAACCATCCACTTTTCCCCCCAAGCCTAATCCATCCCCTTCATCCTCTAAACCACACCAATCCAATCGAGTCCTAAATCCAAATCAACAAGAACATATCATCAACCACCTAATCCTACACCATTACTTTCTATTCCTCCAAACCATTGCTTTGTAATCACTCCAAACAATTACTTCCTACTCCATCTAAACCATTTAACCTAAGCTACTTCACTCCTGTAGGAGAATCATTGACCACCATCTTCCATCATATAAAAAGCTTCAACATGATCATCCATGCCCCAATCAAATCATGTAATCAAAACCTTCCCAAACCATCTTGGTGTCCTGGAACACTACCATTGTGACTTTCATTGCACCAATGGACATTCAACCAATCGTTGCATGCAATTTAGGTGTTATGTCCAAAATCTCATTAACCAAGGAATTCTTATTATTGTACCTCTTTATCACTAATTTTCCATATCAATCCTCTCCATAAGCATTGTTAGTTCTCCAAATCCTACTCGATACAAAATCTTTGTCACCATCCAAATCCCATTGTACATCTAACCATCGATCACCTACCAAAACAAAAATAATCTCACCCCCATCCTTTGTTAAGTCCAACCTCTTAGCGGATGAAATTTTTTCAACCCCTAGTCTCATGATGATCACATGACATCATCTTACCCATACACTTCATATCCGATAGCCCAAAATATGTTCACTAATATGAAACATTTCGGAAAAGACTTAGGCATCCATGAACAAGGCATCCACGAACCCATCTCTCTTCATCAAAATCTAGGTTGTTTAGGCTTATGGTATAAACGTAACACTAACAACGAACCTCCCACTACTCCATCACAACCCATTTCTACCACTCCTTTTATTTATCCTACCAACCTAATCACTCAACCAAATCAAAAATTATTTAATCCCCTATAACTACCAAACACCTAAAAATAGTTTGAGCACATAATTCCTCGCCTATGCACGGATGTTCTTTCCTTCCCTCTCATCCTCCTTCTATCCAACATCCCAATCCCTTATCATCACATTCATTCATATCCTATTATGTTCCATTCAATTGAATACTTGAACATATTTCTCACACATGGTGTAAGCTAATAATACCTAATACAATTGTGTTACCTTGGTCTATCATTACCTCTAACATCCCAACACCATTTTCCTCGTAGAGATCTACACACTTTAACAAATTTAATCAGCTTGTGGTGAAGACCTTTGGGCGTGTCTGCATTGACACTCTATCCAATGTCATCACTACACTCATTTCCATCCCCATCAAGCCACAAGTGATTCTTAACCCCTTGAAAATTCTCAAGATAGTGGATCCTCTTTATACAAAAATTAAAAATTAAAAAAATCTAAATAAGCAAAAATAAAAAATCATATCAAAATTAAAAATATAAAATAAAATCCACCGCAAGTTTCTCTCTAGGGGTATTTCCTGCAACTCTACTAGGGCTATGGATGCTTGGATGGCAGTAGAGTAATGTTGTGACAAGAATCGAGATGTACCTCCATCAGGGCTATAGATGTCTTGATGGAAACGGAGCAATGCACATCTTAATCTCCCATGCACCTTCCATTAACCTACTTGGCTTAATCAATCACTATACATTGGCTAGTTTGTCATCACATACTACCCATTAAGTCTTCACCTCAAGCGTAATTAGCCATCACAATCACACACAATTTAATCTCGCATAGACATAGTGATCACATGTTGCCATGTATTTTTACACCTTGGTAAAAAAAAATTTAGTTTGACTCTTTCCTTATAACATGGGTCATTTGGACCATATTTTATTTATCTCTAATGTCATTATCCTTCCATCCATCACATCCTCTTAATTTTTCCCTTAGGATAGAACATCTATGGATAGACGATGATCCTTTCCTTTTCATCCAATCCTCCTCATGTCCCTTTTTAAATGTTATCCTCATGACTAGGGGAAACCCTTACTATCATCCTCTGGGGCACCATCCATTTTAGATACCCCTCACTCCCCATCCTACCCTACACATGGGGGAAAATCAAAACCATCTATCCATCCACACATGACACCCTACTTTACACTTGGGGCACACCACATCTATCCCTCAATCCATCCCCCCATATTTGGGGGCATATCTTATCATCTTCCATATTCCCCATCTTCTCCTATACCACATCCCTCAATCTATCTATATCCAATTTCACATCCAACCTATCCTTCACTCCTATAAACCAATCCCTATCAAATAACAAGGTGCAGTTGATTCATCTTTCCATGACAGAGCATCCACAACTACATTCTCCTTCCCTTTCTTATAGATAATCTAAAAATCATATCCCAACATCTTGGAGACCCATTTTTGTTGTTCTTTAGATGATATACACTGCTCCAAGAAGTATTTCAGACTATCATGATCTGTCTTTAATTTAAAGTGTCTTCCTATGAGATATGACCTCCCTTGCTTTCTTGCATGAAGTATGGCTAGCATTTCCTTCTCATAAGTCAGCTTGGAAAGATTCTTACCTTTGAATTGACAACTCAAAAGGGAAATATGATGGCCTTCTTGCATGAGAATTTCCCCATACCCACCCTTGATGCATCACATCCAACAATGAATGTTTTGGAAAAATTTGGAGTAGCCAAGACTGGAGTGGTGCACATGGCCTCCTTTAGTTTCTCAAATGCTTTGGTCACATCCTCACTCCAATGGAAGGATTCCTTTAATAAAGTTGTGAGAGGTGCAGCTATGCTTCCATAATGCCTTACAAATCTTCGATAATAACCTATAAGCCCCAAAAATCCTCGTAGATACTTTAGGGTTTTCATAACCTTCCACTCCATCATGGCTTTGATCTTATTAGGATCCACTTTAACCCCTTCATGAGAGACAATGTGACCCAAATATTCAACCTCCTTGAGTCCAAAAGAACACTTAGAGGGCTTTGCATAAAGTTGATGTTTCTCAAGGGTTTCCAAAACCTTATTTACATGATGCAAATGTTCCTCCCATGTTTTGCTATAAATTAATATATCATCAAAAAACACTAAGACAAACTTCTACAGGAATGAATTAAAAATAGAATTCATCAAAATTTGAAATGTAGAAGGAGAATTTGTGAGTCCAAAAGGCATTACCAGGAATTCATAATGGCTTTCATGTGTCTGAAAGGTGGTTTTATGAACATCCTCATCCTTGATTTTGATTTGGTGGTATCCCAAAGAAGATCAAGCTTGAAAAAAAAAAACACCATACAACTCATCAAGCAAATCATCAATTACAGGAATGTGAAACTTATCTTTGATTGTGTACTTATTAAGCTCCCTATAATTAGGACACATGCATGACATGTCATCTTTCTTCCGTACCATCACTACTGGAGAAGAATAAGCACTCTGACTATGACAGATGATTCCTGCTTCCAACATCTCTTGTACAATCTTCTCGATTTCACTCTTTTGCACATATGGGTACCTATAAGGTCTGATGTTAGGTGGTTGAATTCCTGGTAATAACTAAATAGCATGATCATGATCTCTCTTTGGAGGTAATCCCTTTGGTATATTTTCAAATACAACAAAGTGTGCATCCAACACTGCTTGCATATCTGATGGTATAATGTCCTTAGAATGATGAGCCTCCAATGAAAAGAGTTGTGCCACAAATCCCTTTGCACCCTTTTTTAGAATTTTGTGCATCTGATGAGAACTTACTATTTGTGGAGACTTTTCTCTTAAGCCTCTTAGCTCAAAATTCCTTCCTTCAGAGTGAAATCACATGAACAGTGTCTTGGAAGTTCATCTCAATGGTTCCAAAGTGGTAAGCCATTGAACCCCTAACACAATGTCTGCTCCTCCCATAGAAATGGCATACATGGGACTATTTAATATGTAATCTCCCATGGCAAGCTTAATGCTATGGAATTTTCTAGTTTTAGTAATAGTACCTCCATCAAGAATCATTACTTGACATTCAGGAGTTGGATAAATGAAATAGTTTAGGCACATTGCTAACTTATGATTGATAAAGTTGTGAGTACTTCCTTAATCAATCAATACTGTGACCCTCTATTTGTTTTAGGAATCCAACCACCTTTAGGGTTTGGGGGGGGTGCTAATACCTGAAATTGCATGGCATGAGATCGTTGGCTGAGGATCTCCTGACTCCTCCTCTGGCTCAACCAAGACCTCTGACTCTAAATCTTCATATTTCTCTGAATCTTCACTAGGCCCATTAATGTAGAACAACTTCTTTTCAACACATTTATGTCTGGGTCCAAATTTACTGTCACAGTTAAAACATAACCCTTTTTCTCTTTTTCTTCAATTTGTTGAGGTGTCAATCTAACTGGTTGAGGGAGTGCTGGGGGGAAAGTGTTGCGATATTTGGTATAAGTGAAATGTTGTCTCCTACTTGAAACAAATTTCTCCTCTGCCCTTCTTTCCATAATCATCGAATCAGAAACCTTATGAGGATTAAACATACACACCTCATGCTTAATGTGATCCTTAAGACCCCTAAGAAATAGGTCATTTAGATTCTCTTCAGTAATATTTTCCACCCACAGAGAAAGGTTTTGGAAGTGATGAATGTAATCCTTAACAGATCCTGTCTATCTTTTTTTACTTGGCTGAAGTAATTATCTAACACACTAGAACTATAGTGTAATTACAACTCTTTAGTGAAGAATTTCCATGTAACATTGATACCACTCTTCTACCTTTGAGCACATAACCATTGATACTAGACGAATTGGTCAGGTTCAAGATACAAAGCTGCCATGGTCACCTTTTGTCCTGATGGAATCTAATGTAGTTCAAATAAATTATCCATTTGGTTGATCCAATTGAGTGGATCCTTTCCATCAAACTTTCACATCTCCACTTTTGGAAACATAGTACAGACCTGCAGAGTGCTTGTATTTGTTTTGTGCACACTTGAAGATCCACTCTGGCTCATGTGTCTATTATGTTGACCTGAGGATCCACCTTGATTGACATAAGTATGATTACCCATCATATGCATACTGAATTTTTACATGAAATCCTCCAATCTTTGTCCAATCCTTTCCACATCTTCTTTGCTAGCCACCCGAGATTCAAGGTCTCTCAGGTTAAACTCAAGTTGGCTTACTTTATGGTCTGTCGATGTAAACTCTAACCCTGAGGAATCTATAGTTATATCTTCTATCTCCAACTCCTCAACTACTATCTCATCCTTTTCGGTGTTTTAGCTGGAGTGATGGGATTCTTTTTCCTCTTATGGAAGGCCCCGCCATGATGCCCCAAAATAGTAGGATGTAGGGATCATAGTTAAATTTTAGGGTTTTGGATTTAGATACAAATTCAAAAAAATATAAAAAAACTTAAAAAATGAACCAAAATAATGTTTTTTTCTTTATGAAAATGTAACGAATTTGAAAAAATTCCACAATTTTCACCCTAGGGAGTGATTTTATGAAAAACCCTAAATTTCTAATAACTTCAGTAAAATAAATAAAAAAGTATGAAATTTTTAGGGATACCTACTTAAAATGTTTTGCATCTTTGGTAAAAATATCTCCCACCAATTCTCTTTGGCTCACAATATATTTGGCCCAGATCACGGCTACGATACCACTTGTAATGAAATTACTCCGTATAATTCATATCATGAGCGAGATATAACACCAAATAACACAATATTATAGAATAATTATCTCAATATGCAATTAGAATAACTTCACCACTTCTAGGGGTAACCTCCAAACCATACGAATAAGACTCAAATGCTCTAATGATGATGAACTACTACCTACAATCCCCTATATATACTATTCATATGTTATGGCCATCACCAATGACGACCTACTAAACATGAGAAAGTATAAATGATATAATAAAATGATATGATAAAATGATATGGTAAGCCACAAGTCGGCTACTCATATCCTAATACAAGCAATAGGTTAAGGACGTAGCATCATTGGATGGTTGTGGTTCAAACTAAGAGGCTAATTGGGTGATTTGATTGCTCATTTGCTTGTAACTTGTACAATACGAATTCTTTGGATATATGGGTGTTATTCTCTCTATCATCCCATCCATGTGCAATGTGATGGTGATTTGGATTAGGACGATATGTGGGGGGTGGTCTTTGGCCAATGTCATCATTGTTGTCAGGGAGAAGACTATGGAGGTTTTCATGAGTGTAATCAGAAGGAATTTTTTCCCCCATATGATATAATTGGAGTAAAAGGGCATCCTTATTCTTTTCAACAAAATGATTTAACATCTCTCTTCATCTTCCTTCTGAAATAGATGTTAGAGTCATTGTCACTACTAGTGTTAACCATAGTCTCTTCGTCTTCTCCTTTAGGTCGGTTTTCTTCGTTATTGACATCATAATGATTGTGATTGAATAAATCATTTTCCATGTTGTGACTATTGTTTTCTTCATTATTGACATCATAGTGATTGTGATTGAATAAATCATTTTCCATGTTGTGACTATTGTTTTCTTCGTCATTTCCATATTGAGATCGGGTTATTATTCACCTTGGTGTCATTAGATTTCTAATGTTGATGAAATGTGTGGGATGAAATGTTCTTGGGGTAAAATATGTATGGATGAAAGGGAAGATTACAATTCTTTTATGTTTAACCTTGGTAATTTAGTCTTGCTTATAGGATAGAAGAACTTAAAGGAGAGAATAGAAGAAAGGATGTTCCTTGTTAGTAGAGGGCTTAAGATGTGCCTTGTTTATAAGGGCTTGGAAGAATAGGATAGGGAGTAAGGGTATTTGGCCTATATGCAAGATGTTGATTAATAAGATTAAGTTTGATTCAGGTGAAAAGGATTGTAATTAGGATGTTTTAATCTGAGTGTGATGATATAAGATTGTGGCGTGACTTAGGATAGATGAATTATGTGATTGCTACATGCCCTAGAACCTAGGTTGATTAAAATTTCAATAGGAAACGTCAAATGATTAGTAGGGTAGGCCTTAGGTAGTTTAAGATTTGTGATAACATGCTTTAAAAGTGGAAAAAGACATGAATATGGTTAGTGAAGGTGGAATCCAAATGAATGTCTTGGTTTGATTTTATAATTATTTTTGTTTTTGTATTAATGTGAAGGGTTTTGTAAAAACTAATTATATGATAAGGGTATATGTATAAAATATTATATGGGTAAATATTTGATTTATTTACAAAATGTTGTTATAATATTAGATGGGTAATGTATGGTAAAAATTTTGGATGTTAATAGTATGTGGTGTGGGAAATTATGGTGTTAGTTTATTTTGAAAAATTGTGGTCAAAACTATGATCCAAATTGATGGGTGATAAGTGTATGGTTTATTTACAATAGTTAGTGTAGGGATTCTTACACTGGTTTCGACAAAACACTTAAAAAGTACACTCATGCATGCACAATCCTAACTATTCAAGTGGGAGTACAATCAAGCTATAGCTCACTTTCAATACCACACACGACAGTGACACTCACTGAGTTAGACCACCTTTACGTCAATGTGTGATCATCTAGTGAGTGATCTTTGGTGGTTCCTTCCCCACTACTATAGCTCAATTGCAGCCGAAGGCTACCTAGTCTAAGATAAGTGAGCTCTCTAGGGGTGTCCCCTATATACCTTATGGTACGTGGGGCCCAAATCCATTTGGAAAGGATGTTTTATAAGGCTTGGATATTGGGACATGGAAGCCCCAACTTCATATCACACTTAAAACATGTAGACGTTTAGCCAATAACGATAATTTTCCTTGAATTTGTATACCCCACCAGAACACGAGTTGTGTCTACGTGTGTGGAGATGAAGCCCATGGTCACGAGACCCCTAGGACTACGGTAAGTGTGTGGATGTCACTTCCACATCACCTTACCCCCTATAAAGAGAAAAAAGGGAGGAATGTTAGCCTCTTTTGATCCTCAAGATTTTCATAGGATGCGAGAGGAGATCATACACAATGTCACCTTCGGGTTTAAACAAACAAGCACATAAAGTACAAAACTTAATAAAAACGAGTTATGGAATGGGGGTCTTTGACTTGGGAAATATGCAAGATGAAAGGTTAGTAGTTTTAATTAAAACCCCAATGCACTTGGACTACTCGGGCTGCAAGACAAAGGGTTAGTAGTCTTGGTTTGTTTTAATATCTTGCAACCACAAAATGTTAGGAAATATACATATTATTTTGATTAAGTGGAAAAATCGGCAGAGTTTCCCCTTGTTCCCGTAGTTTTTCTACAAAAACAGAATGTTAGATACTATAAAAATGTTGTGGAATGCAAAATATGCAAGTTAATATTTATTACAAAGTCAAAAATGGTCTCTGTTATAAATGTGTTGTTACATGGGACAAATGTGTTGAAACAGGGAATAAATGCGCTAAATTTTAAAACTTGTAAAATAACATGTTAGTCTTAATATGTGCTAATGCAAGTAGTATACACACTTTGAAATTCGTATCAAACACGTTATTGAGCAATCTTATGCATCGATTCTACATAAACAAAGTGTTAATGTATATGCACTAAAACAATAGCTAAATGTGATGAAAGTTAGGCAAATGCATTGTTATCCGGAACATGCACAACAAAGACGTTAAAGAATATATGTGCTGAAACAGAGTGCAAATGCACTAAAGTAACAAAAATGTGTTGAAGTTTTTTCCTGTGCAAACAAAGTAAAAATGATCAGTTAAATGCGTTGAAACAAGTGACGAATGCGCTAAAACAAGGTGTATGTGCTAATACGTCACAAAGACCCAAAAAATTCAAATTTTGAGGTTGAATATTCACTGAAAGTTTCTAAATTTTTGGGAATTTGTTCTAAATTATTAGTGTGACCTATTCCAATGAAAGTTAGGGGGTAAGCCCCATGGTGGGCACCAAAATGTAGACAAAAAATTGTGTTAGCATGCACAAATGATAAGATTATGCAACCAAACCAATACAAAATCTAACACAACTAATTATCTACCTCTGATTGAGCAAGATGAAAAGGAAGGGAAGAAAATTTACCTGTACTTACCTACAAGTGGAATTCTCTTCCTTTGCTACTTTGGATTTGCTCCTTGGATTTTAATTTCTTGGAAGTATTCAATATGAGCTTCAAATCTTTGGAAAATTTCCGAAACACCTCCCCTTGATAAATTTCTTGATTGAGCTCATTAAATTGTTTTGATGATTGCTTAGATTGCTAGAAAATTGGGCAACATATACTTAATTTTTTTTTGAGATGTTTGTCATGGAGGGTTGCACCTCTATCTATAGTTGGAGGAGTAGAAATGGATGGTTGAAATTTTTCCATGGTGGATTAGATCAATGATTGAAAATGGATGAGAGGGGAGGGTGTAGAAAGTTCTATATTTTGCTTAGAATCCTCTATTGAATTTAAAATTCAATAGAATAGTATTTTTAATTTGAATAGTTGAATAAAAGGAGGGAAATATGGAGATAATTCTATAATTAGAAGTCTCTATATTTGGGGGCTCATTAAGTGGTGATTAGGTGAGATTAATTACATTTAGTGGGGGTGATTAGATGGAGAGGCTAGGCATATCATAGGTATAGATTAGGTGGTATGTGGGTGAGTATTTTTTTAAATTAGAGGAAAATAGTTAATGAGGTTTATTTAGTATAATGAATGAAATATTAATAATTGTATTAATATTTCTAAGGGTATAGATGGGATGTGTAGAATATGGAATGATTGGAATGTGATTGTATATGATATAATAATTAGTTAAATTTATAATTAATTATTATAAGGTCGCTAGTGGGGATGGATAATTATTTAATAATTGGTGAATTATTTATTAGATGACTATGTTGACATTTTACATGTCTACATTAATGTAAACTCTTGTGTTTTATATATAATTAGATTCGACACCATTTTGAGGGAAATAACTTGTGCTTTCCATGGGGAATTGTAAAGACATGAACATGTCAAGGGGGCTCAAAATTCCATGTTGGGTCTTTTTAGCTATCAAATTTGGAAACTATAGATCATTACTAGCCAAGTGTTTTTGCACAAGCTTTATGAGAAATAGATATAACTTGGTAAGGTGGAAAAATAAAAGACTTAATTGTTACAATCTTTGCATCACCTTGATCGTCTTATATGCATAATCCTAAAGTTAGATAAAAACACGTATAGATTCTAATTAATCTACATATTACTTGATTTTTAGTTGTTGAATTTGATAACTACAAAACATTACTAGCCAAGTTGTTTTGTGAAAACTTTATAGGAAATAGACTTAACTTGGTAAGGGATGTGAACAATAGACTTAATTGTTGGCATCATTACATCATCTTAATCATCTAATAAGAACAAGTGAAAATGTAAATAAAAAAACATGTATAGACCATAATGAATTTGCATTCCATCGCATTTATGTTCCACATGGTGATTATTGGCCTTATATGCACATTAATATTTAAATTAAAATTTATTCATAAACACACTTTTACAAGCATAGATATTAATAATTGATACAAATGATTGTCTTATTTGATGCTATGTTTGTTAAGTATTAAATATGTCTTAATCACTTCCAATTTGAAAAGTGTTCCTTTTTAATGGATTTGTAACTTTTGGGATTAATGTGATTATGTTATTATGTGTTATAATAAAATATTATGTAATCAAATTACTTGAATTTAAATATGAATATCAGAAACAATAAACAACAGAGAAACACATAATTGTAGATAAATGATCACAATATGCAAGTAGAATAGCTTAGCCACTTCTACGAGGTAACCTCTAAACCATAGATTAACACTAAAGTGCTCAATATGATGATAAACTACTACTTACTACCACCTAGATATATTGTTCCTATGTTATGGCCAACACCAAGTTTGACCTAGTAAATGTATATATGAAATCATAACTAAATGACATATGATATTAAAATAGATTATGTAAGCCACCAATCGACACTACTTATCCAATATAACCTATAGAGCTAAGGGTGTAACATGCCCCTCCCTTTTGAAGAAACATTGTCCCAAATGTTGGCCAACCCTAGATGTTACTTGCATAAATGCTTCATCTTCCCATGTTACATCTTCACTATTCATAGTCTTCCACTTGAGTAGATACTCGGAAATGACTCTAATTGTCAAGATTTTGGTATGTGTTTAAAGAATCCCTTTATCCTCTAATATTATCCTTCCCTCATCCAGTTTATGAAGAATTGATTGAGTTGAAATGTACTTACCCACAAGCCAATGAATATTTTTTACTTCCTTGAAGTGAGCAGATAAAATGCATGGAAGATTTTTGGATGTGTTTAAAGAATTTTACTTCCTCATCCAGTTTATGAGTGAGCTCTACCCAATGAATATGCCACACTACTAATTTTTTTACAACACCACACTACTAATTTTTGCAACACTTGATGGGGACCATAGTATTTAGGTGCAAGCTTATTAGCCTTCTTATATTGTTTTAAGGACAACTACTTATATTGTTGTAATTATACAAAAATAAATTATCCCACTTCAAAGTGTCGCTCACTATGAAGTTGTTCATCATGTTGCTTCAGGTTGTTTTGTGTCATTTCCAAATTCTCTCTAATTCTAGAGAGTACATCATATTGGTGTTGAATGTGATATTTGATTTATCTCACCTTAGGTTTGACCTTTAAGCAAGAGATGAGTGATGAAGGATGGTACTATAAATTTCCATAAATGGAGACTGTAGACATGTAAAATGTCGACATAGTTTATCTTATAATATACATTTATCCTCACCATCAATCTTATAATAATTAATTATAAAATTAATTAATTTTTATAATCATAACATATATCTTACCATGCTCCAATATATATATTACACAAATCCCATTCACACCCTTAGAAATATTACTACACTATTAATATTTCATCTATTACACTAAATAACCTTCATTAACTATTTTCCACTAATTTAAAAATACTAACCCACCTACCACCTACCTTATACCTATTCTACACCTAGCCTCTCCATCGAATCACCCCACTAAATATAATTAATATCACCTAATCACCATTTAAATGAGCCCCAAATCTAGAGACTTATAATTCTAAAAGTCTCTCCATCTTTCCCTCCTCTTCTAAAATATTCAAATTAAAAATACTATTCTCGTTGAATTTTAAATTCAATAGAGGATTCTAATGAAATCTAAAATTTTCAACATCCTCCCCTCTCATCCAATCTCAACCATTGATTTAATCCATCATGACAAGATCTTAGCCATCCATTTCTACTCCTTTAACTATAAATAGAGGTGTCACCCTCCATGGCAAGGACCTTAGAAATTTGTAAATGAATGACGCCCAATTTTCTAGATATCCAAGTAATCTTCATAGCCATCTATTGAGCACAATCAAGCCATTGATCAAGGGGAGGTGCTGCCAAAATTTTCTCAAGAATTTGAAGCATCCACTGCATTCATCTAAGAAAATAAATTAAAGGAGCAAATCCAAAGTAACAAAGGAGGAGGATTCTACTTGTAGGTAAGTACATGTAAATTGATTTCTCTTCCTTTCATCTTTCTTGATCTGAGGTAGTTGATTAGTTGTGTTGGTTTGGTTTTATAATCATATCATGCTTGCACACTAACAAAAAATTTCATCTATATTTTGGAGCCCACCGTGGGGCTTACCCCCCAATTTTTCATTGGAATATTTCACATTACTAACTAAGAACAAATTCCCAAAATTTCAAAAACTTTTAGTGATATTTAAGCTCAAAATATTTATTTCTCGTGTGTGATGTATCATCACGTACACCTTGAAACATTGTGTATGTCATGAAACATCACGTTCATCACCTATATCATCAGCATTTACATATTGAATTTTCAAATATGTCTGTGAAGGAAAACATGTTAGCACGTTTGTAAAGTTTTAGTGTGTTCATAAACCTTTCAACACATTCATATACTGTATTAGCATGTTTATTTCCTAACATTATATCTCTGTAGGATTACGAGTGATGGAGATATATCAACACATTTGCAAATATTTTGGCGCGTTTATATCCCGTTAAAGCACATTTATGCTTGACAATATGTTTGTGCATAATTTTATGTTTCGTCTAGCTATCGGTGCACTTGTAAGAATTTTGGCGCGTGTGACTCTTGTTTTAACGCACTTGATTGTTAACACTATATGTGTAGGATTTTATACTTCAATGCATTCATAACATGTTGTAGCATGTGTAATACTTGTTCTAGCACTTTTATACTAATAATTTCTAGAACATTTTCCGATTATTAGTGCATGTGTCACATATTTTAGTGCATATAGTAGCTAAAATAGTGTGTTTGATCTTTAACACTATCTCTATGCTGTTTTTCGACTTCAATGATTATATTATGTTTCATCGCGTATACACCTGTTTCAAAGACGTATAACCTATAGTAGCGCGTTTATAATATTAGAATATTTTGGCTTCATATTAACTAATAACTTGTATATTTTACTTTTTCTTGTGTTTTTCCTAAAGCTAACATTCTATTTTTGCTAAAAATAACAAAAACAAGGAGAAACTTTGCGGAATTAATATTCACTTGCATTTAGTCTAACATTTATAATTACGGAATACTAATTTTATTTAGACTACTAACCCTTTTTTTTCAGCCCGATCACCCAAAATATAGGGGTTTTCATTAAAAACTAATAATCCTTCGAGTTTGTAGGTTCACTAGTAGAAGACCCCCATTTGAATAATTGTATGCTTTCCTTTCACGTCCCATGACAATCTTAAGGATACAAAGAGGTTAACCTTCCTTACCTTTTTATTTCATAGGGGTAACGTGATGTGGAAGTGACATCCACGCACTTACCGTAGTCCTAGGGATCTCATGACCATGGGCTTCATCTCCACGCACGTAGACACACCCCGTGTTCCGGTGGGGTATATAAATTCAAGGACAACTCATCGTTATTAGATAAGCGTCTACTTTTTTTTAAGCGTGACGTGAAGTGAGGGATTCCACATACCAATACCTGGCCTTAGAAAACATCCTCCACATAGATTTGGGCCCCACATACAACAAGGTATATAGGGGATGCCCCTAGAGAACTTGTTTATCGTAGTCTAGGTAGCCTTCGGTCGTAACCAAGCTATAGTGCATGGGAAGGAACCACTGAAGATTACTCACTATCTAATCACATATCAATGCAAAGGTGGGCCAACTTAGTGAGCGCCACTATCGTATGTGGTATTAAAAGTGGACTATATATTGATTGTACTCCCACTTGACTAGTTAGGATTGTGCATGCATGAGTTTACTTGTTTGATTGTCTTGTTAAAACCATTAAAATAACCTTTACATTAATCCTTATAAATAAACCATATATTTATCACCCATCGATTTTGACCATAGTATTTTGACCTTAATTTTTAAAAAATAAGTAAAGCATCATAATTCACCCCATTACGTATCCTTAAACACACTCACCTTAATTATCTTTTTATCCATATAATATCCAAAATTTGACCATAAATTATTCCATCAAATGTTACACCCACATTTTGTAAATAATAAAATCTATTTTTGTTACCATAAAGTTTGAACATAAGTTACCATCATATAAATATTTTCCACATCAAACTCTTCACGTTAAGATAAAAAAAAAAAAATCTAAAAATTTAATAAAAGTCAACTCCTCATATCATTTATCTTTCACTAACCAAAACTACACTTTTCCACTTTCAAAACAAAACACAAAACATCTAAGACTTATCCCATTAGTTACATGACATTTCCTATCTATGTCTTAATCAATCTTGGTCCATAAAGCTTTAAAAAATCCTATCAATCATATAATTCATCTATCTTGAATCTTGTCATCACCTTATATCATCGCATCCATCCTAAACACCCCATTTATGATTTCTTTTTAATACAAACAATCTAATCTTATTAATTAATATCTTGCTAATAGGCCAAATATCCTTAATATTTATCCTATTCTTTTAATCCCTTATAACAGGTCACATCCCAAGCCCTCTACTAACAAGGCACATCCTTCATCTACTCTCTTCTCGAATTTCTTCCAATCCTATAAGCAATACTAGAATATTAAGGTTAAGCGTCAAGATCACTAAGGAATCATAATCTTCTTTTTAATCTAAATATCCTTCACTTCAAAAACACATTCATCTCACACATCTCACCAACATCTGAATCTAATGGCACCTAGACGAGTAATAACCCGATCCCAATTTGGAAATGAAGACGAAAACAATAACCATAACACAAAGAATGATTTATTCAACCATAATTATTATGATGACTATAACGAAGAAAATCAACCTAGAGGAGAAGATGAAGAGACTATGGTTAAGACTAGGAGTGATGATGACTCTAGTACCTACTTCACAAAAGGAAAATGAAGAGAAATATTAAATTTCTTCATTGAAGAGAATAAGGACGCCCTCATGCTCTAATTATATCACATGGGGGAAAAACTTCCTTCTGATTATACTCATGACCAACTCCATAGTCTTCTCTCAGATGGAAATGATGACATTGGCCAAAGACCACCTTCTGCACACCATCCTCATCCAAATCACCGTCACGTTGTACATAGAAGGGATGGTAGAAATAACACCACCCATATATCCAAATAAGTTGTATTATCTCAATTACAAAAAATGAGAAACCAAATTGCCTAATTAGCCTCTCAAATTGGTCCACAATTGCCCAATGATGATGGTTCCCAACATTCTCGGCCTAACCTCAACCCACCACGTCCCTAACCCTCTAGAAACAACCTTGAAGCAAGAAGTGAAGTATATGAAGGAAAATGTACGGATGAAAATCAACACGTGACCTTCAACCACACTCGACTCCTCGAGGTCATGTCGAGGCAGCCAATTTAGAAAATGTGGATGGTCAAGCGGTAATGAATATAATAATGGACAAAAATTATGTGGAAATGGTAAATGAAGGTGGTTAAGGAAATACTATATTTGTGACTTGAATCGTGGAATCTTCTCGTCAAGTGCAAAAAATCCTCTCTAACTGGATGGCTGGAATGGAGAATTTGGTGAGGATGAAAATACGAAGGCTCTAGTTGATATCGATCTCCAGAGATATCTTATCTATTGGTTATGGAATGTGTAAGAAACTAAATGGGGCCTCGTAAATCTATCCAGACAAGGTCATGGAATGAGAAAGAGTGAGAAGCATGATTATGTTCATCTCTATGGACGATTAGTAGGTTTTGTCAAAATGAGAGGGCCTGATGAGCTTGCTCGTTTAGGATGTCTAACTGCCTAATGATGTCTGGTGGGAGTGGTGATGATCTAAATAATAACACTCTTAATCTAAGATCTATGTTTGATTGGTTCTCGGTTCCGTTTGATTGAGGAACCATAGGATCACAACTATAAACTCTCTCTGGTCATGGCCTTGCTATGGTCATACAGTGTGATATGAAATCTACGCCCAAGGGAGATCACGTAATCTACACATAAGCGCGGTCCAATAATTGTAAGCCTATTTTTCCACAACGTTTACCATGTTGAGTTGTTCTATCTTCTCGACGTATCGAGCCGGAGTTCTAAGGACAAGAAAACGAGTCCCGTATCTATGTCAGTGAGCAACTCTGGTCTATTTGGTTGTGGAACTAGTGGATCACAACCGTAGGTTGTCTTTTGTTGTGGACCATTGATGGTCATATGCATGCTCAAGATAATCGGTAATTTGGTTTTTTGACCAATACTTAAATGCTTTATCATCTTCAACATTCAATGCATCTAATTTCCTATTGATTCTACGTATGTCCCTAGTTGATTTGAAAATTTTATACCTAAGGCCTTGATTTATGTCTGCTAATGGTACTTTTAAATTTGGTTGAGGTACTATTGGTTTGAAAACAAAACATCTAGGTTCTATCGGTCTTTGATTGTCATGCATGGAGCTACTTAACTAAATAACAAAGAAAATTATGCAAGAAAAACAAATTTAAACTATGTTTTTGTTATTTTATGGGATATAAATGAACAAAAGCAATAAAACAACTAATCTAGCAAAGAAAATCTTTTTTAATTATTTTTGGTATTTTTAACAAAGATTTTAATCTAATAAATGAATCTAGAACAAGCAATTAACCGAATGTGGCTAAATACTTGTGTAAATGACATTAATATAATCCTAAACAATTAAATAATTGAAATATTTCAAATAAAATCTTCAATCCTACCTTAGGAACAAAGAATAAATGATAGCCTCAAAGAAACTATTATTCCTCGTAACCTCCTAACAATATTAAAAAAAACTTCTAATTTGATTTGATCTTTTAATGATAAATTGACAATTTAAATAATGAAAGGATTTATCTACTTGTATTTGATATTAATTTGAAATGATAAATTTAGAATTGATAACTTGCATGGATGAAGCAAAAAACACCTCCAACATGGATATTGCAAGAATAATGGAAAATATGGTTGTAGAGTATTGTCCCCTCAGTTTATCCCTTCAATCTTTGTGTCCACGTGATTCCAATGGATGGGAATGCAACAACATCAAAAGAAGAAGGATGTGGGAGAAACAACAACTTGAATTAGTAGACTGGGGAAGCAATGCAAGTGGAAGAGAGCAAGCACAATTGAATAGTGATTGGCTTTGGCAATTTCCAACAAGAAAGGCAACAACTTTGCAATAGCAAGAATACAAATTCTCTCCTTTTTTTTTTCTTGCACACAAGCATGGTATTTATGGGAATTTAGATGGGAAATGGTTGAAGCCATTTGGCAGCCAAAAGAGGACATAAAAAAGTGAAGAGGGAGTTCAAACTATTAACAACCATTAATCAAAAATAGAAGTGCAAGAATAGATTACCACAAGGAAATTGGGCCTTGGAATCATCTAAAATGGATAAGCAACACATCTTAAAACACAATTTAAGTGAGAGAATTCTACGTTAAAACGCAAGTGAACTCTCTAGAAGATTCATGTAGGACCACAGCCACACGACTAGGGCGGCGGTTTTAGGACCGCCACCTTGTTAGGGCAGTGGTTTGCAAACCATCATCTGCCTAGGTGGCGGTCACAAAACCGCCACCCGAGTAGGGTGGTAGTTTTGACACTAAAGGTCAAAACTACTCTAGAATGCACCAGGAAGCTAGGAATAAGTGTGTGAGGGCTAAGTAAGGATGTTTAGGCTACAAATATGTACCAAAAATAGGTTTTGGAGATAGAACACCTTCCAAAAGGATATGAATCATCATTGGGGATTTTTGTAACCATTTTTTAACAATGTAGCACATGTAAAATTTGTTTTATACATATTACCCCCTCGGAGAAGTGTCTTAGCCATGAAGAGGTGTAAAACTTAGAGTCTGATAATGGCGTTCCCGAAATGGGGGTCATAAGATATACCGACACATCCATGTGCTAAAGTGTCATCATCCAAACTCCCGCTACCTAGAAAATGAAAAGAAGACTCAAGTGCGAGATAAATAAATTTTCAAAAAATAAACACTAAATCAAAATGACAAGAGAACTCACCATTTGCATGAGGATATAGAACTTACCTCCGCTAGTGCTCAAACCTTGCAAGTCACATACACTAGAAGAAAGGTTAGATATAACATATATATATATATATATATATATATATATATATATATATATATATATACAAACTCATTTTTCAACTCAGTTGTACCTATTTGATTAGAGATTTTGAGCTCTAGACCCATATTGACCATTTTCATGAGGATATAGCCAAAACATCATCATGATACGAGATAGTGATCATGCCTCCACGAGCGAAAGATCGAGCCACGCGGTTTAAGGTTAGTTTTTCTCATTTGTTTATTTTAAAACCTAAAATGTAAAATGTCAAATATTTATCTAGGAGGGGTTATTTTTAGGATTTCTTGTATTAAATGAGTCTTTGGTGGAGCGCCCATAGGGAATTATTTTATTTCACAAAAATGGTCAATTTTATCATTTTAAGAGATTTCTAGGGCCATGTAGCCGTCCATATGAATTGGTTGTAGGACCACTTTGCCCTACAAGGGCAGAGGTCACAAAACCATCACCCTACATAGGGTGGTGGTTCTCACGAAAACAATGCATCAAACTCATGTTAATTTGTTTTTTGGATTTTTGTTGTTTTTCCATGTTTTTGATGAGCTTTCCTATTGAAAATGTCACTGACTTACTCTTTTTTAATTTTGGTGGATGCAGAGGAAGGAGGAGTACATCCATTGGAGCCACGAGAGGGAGTGTGAATGGATCCCATAGATTCTTGATCAACTCACTCAGGTTGAGATTGAAACAATGTAGAGAGAGGGCATATGGAGGATTTCTCGGGTGCCCCATGTTACTCCTACCAGTCATATTCTTTGTGACTTGTTCTCTTATTGGATGCACACTGGAATACCTTCAGTTTTTGGGTGCTAGGGGTGAGTGGACAATTACATTGGAGGATGTGTATTAGATACTTGGAGTTCTAATATTGGGGAGGAGGTTGACTCTTGATACAATGGGATCCAGAGCTATGACATCCTTGTGGGCTACCAATGTGGGTGATGTCATATTTTCAGTTGGCTTGAAGATGGGTATGAAGGTCCGATTGATTTCCACTAATCCTATTCCTACTATCCATAAGGCCATCATGGGTATTGTGACTTTGTAGTTGATCGAGGAAAATGGGTTGATACATTGCTATATTGTTGGGCTCCTATTATCACACAGATTGAGGCATATGGCCATACCTATGCTTAGGAGAAGATATCCTTATGACTACCTACCATGACTTTTATCGAGAGGTTTGTCTATAGAGTCGATCACTTGGCCATCCCACACTCGTGATGAATTAATTTTATGATCATACCATCCCCTACCGGAGGAGTGCTTCCAATACAGATCCAGGGGTCATCGGGGTGACCAGATGGATAGGGATGTCAGTGCTTAGATGGCCACATCAGCCATTGGCTTCATTGACTACTGATGACCTAGTTGTTACTCCCTACCATGACATGGAAAGAATTTAGGGATAGGACGGGACCACAGTGGTAGCTTGTACCACTACTAGTTAGTTAGTTGAAACGACAGAGAAGGTAAAGGCTGATCTGTTTGGTCGAATTCCTTAGTAGTTCAGCCCCCCGTATATTGACATGCTTCCTCCTGTGGCACTTGTATATAGGAGACTCAAGGAGGCTCGAAATGGTCCTTGGGGTGACCCTAGTTGGACAATAGTGACTAAATCCAAGGGTGCCGATTGTAGTTAGGCATGTTATTTGTGCCTAAAGGGTAGCTGGTGCCACTCATGCACCCTTACTCTAGATCGAGGCCACACCCTCTCATAGTAAGGAGGAGGCACCTATAGATATAGACTTTGATTTTGAGGAGGATAGAATGGAAATGATTGGAGAGGAGTCGGATGGTGAGGAGGCTGGTGATGAGGAGATCGAGAGATGGGTCATATGAAGAGGGGTTGGATTGGGCGGTGAGGCTGGTGGAGTAGTTCACATGGAGGAGGAGGAGAGTGACCTCAGAGTGGCATGACACTCAGGATATATTGAGAGCGGAATGGGAGGAGGCATATGTAGAGATGGAGACCATAGTCTCAGAGGACCCACTTCCTCGTGAGTTAGAGGGAGATGAGGAGTTTGTGATGGGACATTACATTGCCTCGGGAGTTGGAGAGGCACCGTAGGCACTTGCGGTAGTGGTACTAGCCAACCCCATATGGATGCATGGAGATTTTATTATGTGAATAATATTTCCCTGACTTTATTAGATATAAGTGTTAGTTGTCATGTTTTGTATCTCTTCTTTTTTTTTAGTTTTTGAACTCACCATTGTTTCTTCATTTTACAATGAACACTGAGGAGTGACAAGACCTTATTCATCAGATTTTTGTTGGCACCCTACTTCTCCCTATGGGGAAGACTAGAGTGCAACTTTTGGAGAATGTGGGATAGCCTTTACAGGCTGGCTTCCACACTGACATTTTTGCACCTCTCTAGAAGGTTACAAAGATGATTTTTGATTTGAAGACTAGATTTTCGGGCTATGAGGCAATTGAGAGGGAGAGAGAAATGATGAGGAGGAGCCATAGTGAGACTATCACTAGTGGCCATTCCCATGGGCACTCACATGAATTAGTGCACTCACATTATCGAGCCCAGTAGGAGCCCTAGGCGTATGCCCTCTCAAGGGTCTCATCGGGAATGATTGGCTATTGAGCCATTATTGCTTTGTTACCATTTTACAAGGCACCTATATGATTTTTTATTATTTTTGGGCTCATTGCGAGATTTTGACCATGCCTAGTAGATGATGGAATTGTATACAAACATGATTTATTACATATATGGATCTCTTTTTGGTTCGACTATTCCTTGCATAGAGTTTAATCACATTTATGGTTTACTCCACGTGTGTACTTCATATGTTTTCAAATATCTATCTTTGTATTCTTTTTAGAATGTATAAAATGGATGAAAAATGCTAACATAATGATTAATTTTTGTTGTTTTGTACTGATGTTTTGATATGATTATGCAGACACATTGTAATGTTTAAACTTTAGCTTTTCAAGTAAAATTTGGTACTTCATTTGATATTGGTAATACGTGATGAATGATGGTATGATAATAAAATGAACTCACTCTGCTTCTAACTCCACACAACTAGTTAGATGTGAGGGCTCAACATCGAGAGTTAGAAGAGACATGAGTTATATGAGTTTGTTGAATGAGCATGATGAGAGTAAGACAAGGTTTTGACAAAAACCCAATTGAGAACCTACACCCTAGTTCTACACAAGTTTTCTACATAGTTCAAAGTGTAATGGATTACAAGTTTATCTATACTTAGATCTATAGATGGCCACTTGATTGACAAAATCTTGTTTAAGGCTTAAAAATCTCTTGAAAATTTAGACATCTAATTCACTTTCTGAGGTTTTATGATTTCAAAGCACCTTTTATTGAATGAATTGCTTTTAATTTATTAATTTATTTATATATATCCCCTACACCTTGCCTCGTGTGACGATTCAAAAGCATGGGCGCATCACTAAGGACAAGAATAAGTGATTAAGAGAACTCCCCATCTTTCCCAACCTCATCACTAGTAAGAAGCGTGGGTTTCACAGAGGATTGGTAGGGAAAGAAAGTGTGTAAATGAAAATTTTGTATTTTATTTTGACTTGACATATGTACTCATTTTTTTAAACTTTGAGTTGTGCTTTTGGGAGGGAAAATTTCCCCTAGCCTCAACCCCACGCAACCAGTAGAATACAAGGGCTCCACATAGAAGGTTGAGATAGGTGAACAAACAGATCCGGGTAAAATTTTTAGAGTGTTTTATTTCCAAAGAGATGTGTATGGGATAGATGCAACATTGGTCAAGAAGCTTCTAGAAGTGACTATAGGCAAAGACACCTAAGCTAGAATAAAACTAAGAGGAAAACCAAGTATGTAAGCCTTGGTAGGATTAAGGTCAAAAATCTATCTCAACTTTTCAAATTGATGAAATGATAAGAAGTATTAATGATAGTATTGCGATTGTTTGAAGAGTCGTGATTTGAAATATTGCCAATGTTTTTAAGAATTTTTTAGAGTTACTTGAAAATAAGTTCCTTAACTACAATTTTTACATAATGAGTTTACAAATGGTAATGCAATGCAAATGCAATGGGAAACAAATGAGAATTATGGTGGACTATGCATAGAATCTCTTCAGATGAAGAGAATTGATGGATTCTCTGAATTCTTCACCCTCTAAAGTACACAAATGATATGCCCCATTTTTGTAATCCTCTATGACTTGGTATGGGCCAAACCACTTGGGCATAAATTTTTTGCCTTCACTAGTTTTCTTATCTATCTGACTATCAGGCCTCAAGACCAAGTATCCTTCACAAATTTCACGTTCATGGACTCATTTATTATATTTTTGATCCATTCGGTTAGCATATGGTTTATGTCATTGTTTATCATGGAGCTGAGCTTCATCAAGACTCTCTAAATATGAGAGTCGTGTTGCATGGTATTCTTCTTCACCTAAAATACCTTGTAATACCTTGTAAATAAATACGGAGACTAGGAAACTCGACATCGAGTGGTAAAACTACTTCCGAGCCAAATGCTAAAGAAAATAGAGTTGGCCCCATTAGCGCATTATGATCAATGTTTGATAATCACATAAAGCTGGAAACAACTTTAGGTGCCAATCTCTTTTATCATCCTTGACGGTTTTGAGGAGAATGGACTTTAATGTCTTGTTCGTGGCCTCATTCTATCCATTGGCTTGAGGATAATATAGGGAAGCCATATGATGATTTATTGAATTTCTCACATAATGCACGTACTTCCTCATTCTTGAAAGGCATGCCATTATCAGAGATAGTGACCTACGGGACACCGTACCCACAAATGATCTGGTTTAAGATAAACTTTACAATAATGAAACCCAGTTTGGTGGTAAAAGGTGGCCATCCTTTGATGAGGGAGTAAAATTCCCTATCAAGTCCAAACCCCATGTGGAAAAGGGCCATGGTGCTATGATCATTTGTAGCTAGCATGTGTGGGTATGTGAATCTTGTGAGAGATTTCCTAACATTTATGACACTTGTACACATATTCAACTTGCATCATGCTCTAACGTGGGCAAAAAATATCCCATCCAATGTATTTTATGAGTGTTAGTCTATCCTCCAAATTGGTCTCCACACACTCCATTGTGGCACTCATAAAGAATATTTTTAGATTATTCTTTGTCAACGCATCTAAGTATCATTCCATCAAAGGATCTGCAATAGAGAACTTGTTCCATTATCACGTATTTAGAAGCTATTATGTGTAGCCATATCCTTTGTTGAGATTTATTCCCTTTGAGACATGCCTTGTCTACAATGAGGTTGATTATGTCAGTGTACCAAGGGCATGCAGTGATAGGGGGCTTGGTTTCCACATAGTATATACATTCATCAGGAAATTATAAATTGACCAAGTCACCTCCATCTAATGGGTTATCAGCTAACCAATCCACAATAATTTGTACTTGTACGGACTTTTGATTGATGAAGGTGAACTCGAATTCACCCATTAACATTATAAAGTGTCCAACTTTTTAGATAGTGAACCTTGAGTTAGAAAATTTTACAAATGATCGGTTTTTACAATCTCTCTTATTTCTGGCTTAACATATAATGTCTTAACCATTTTGTTGCAAACACTATAACTAGGAATTCCTTTTCTATCTGAGTGTAGCATGTCTTGTAGTCAAGTAATGTTCAATTGATAAAATATACTACATGTTCATTCTTATCATCATCTTCTTGAGATAAAATGTATGCTAGTGAGACATTAGTGGCCCTTGAATATATAATGAGGGGCTGGTCTGACTTAGGAGGCATGAGTGTAGGAGGAAAAATTAAGAATCGTTTTATGGATTCAAACACTTTGTGACACTCATCCATCCATGTATTACAACAATCCTTTTTCAGAATATTATTTATAGGGTGAAAAAATATTAAATCGTATAAACCTATGGATTGCACCAAGTTTCCCAAGAAAATACCTTATGCCATATTCATTTGATGGTGGGGTCATTTCTAGTACAACTCAAATTTTTGCTGGATTCGCATCAATTCCTCATGAAGAGATGATGTACCCCAAAAATTTTCCTCATGTTACATTTAATACACATTTATCGAATTTAGCATGACACCGTATTTGATTAACCAAGAGAGAATGATGCAAAGCACCTCGGGGTGATCACAACATTTTATAGCCTTGGCTAGAAGGTCATCAACGTAAGACTCCATAGTCTTGTGAATAAGATCATGGAAATATACGTCATGGAACCTTAGTAGGTTTTACCAGCGTTGTTTAGCTCGAATGGTATGACCGCGTAACAATAAGTTCCCAAGGAGTGATGAAAGTTGTCTTTGTTTGCTCCTCCTTAGAAATCCTAATTTATTCGTATCCGTAAAACCCATCCATGAGAGACAAAAACTCATAACTAGCTATTGCATCAATAATAATATTGATGGAGGGCAATGGGAAATCGTCCTTGGGACACACGTTGTTAATGTCCCAAAATTCAATACAAATGAACATCTTTCCATTATTTTAGAGAACGGGGATGATGTTGGATAGCCATTGTGAGTATTCAATTGGTTTGATGAACCCTACTTGAAAGAGTTTCATCACTTCTTCTTTTACCATGAGAGCCACCTTTGGCTTCATAGGCATAGAATTTTGTTTAATCGGTTTAACATCTAACTTGGTGATGAGATTATGGACTGCCACATCGGGATCAATTCATGTCATCTCTGTGTAATTAAACAAGAAGGATTTTGAGTGTTCTTCTTTAAGGATTTGCATGTGTATTTTTATCTCATCTTCTGGTAGAGAAGATGCTAGCTTCAAAATTTTGGTTCTTCCTTTGTCTCGATATTTATATCAATCATTCCTTCAATCAAGGAGGTGTTACTATACGTACTCCAAAATTGTAGGGTACTGCACCATCAGAATAACGTAATACATACCCCAATGATGATACAAGTCTCCTCGCAAGGTGTTCGGGATTCGGAAAAGCTCCCCAAGTGTGTGTTAACATCCCGCATGCCCCACTTAGCCCTCGCGTGCTTTTTTCTCTTTTCCCCTCTTTTCTTGGCCTTTTTATCTTCAGATTCACGAGACCGCCACCCTTCACCCGGGCGGCGGTCTCGTGACGCCGCCCTAAGCGAGGTGGAAGTCTTGAACCGCCGCCCTACTCAGGGCGGCGGTCCTTTACGCATTTTCCAAAATGCTCTTTTAACATGACTCACGTAAATTTCAACATTTACCAGCTTTTTTTCACCACCATGAGCTTGCATTAATGATTCTGGTTCCCTGGAATAGTGTTTTACCATTGTTTATAGTTTAAGAGATCAATTTGGTTTTTACCTTGGGTAAATGCAAATGCTATAAATAGTTGGCTTGTGCTCAAGCAAATGGCCCCTCAAATTTACCTCTAAATTTCTCATTGTAATAGATTAGTCTTTCATTTTGTTTAGAATTCTTAGTTTCTTTCATTGCATGCTTAGTTAGTGTTGTTTTGCTGTTAGGAAGCCACATATCCATCTTGTGCAAGTTCTATTGATATTTCATCCAATTCATTGGAGTAGAGTAGTTTATTTTCAATAGGAAGCCATTAAACTTGCAGGTTTTGTTCTTCAAATAGGATAGTTTCAGGTTCTGGATGTTTTATGTTGCATGACTCATAATAAATCCCACTAGGAATTGCATAAGCCAAGCTCTGTACTCTTGCACTATCTCTCTCCTACTCGCATTGTATTCAGTCTGTATCCTAAGCTTCCTTTGTCCCAATATCAACTTCTGTTGATGCTAGCATTACACGCTTTTCTGGATCCACGTGAACACAAAGGAACGAGGAGATCACACTGAGGGGACAAGATCACACACACCATTGGATTCGCCACTATTTTGTAGAATCCAGGTTCTAGCTTTCAAAGTTCTAATTTGAATCATATCAAATAGAGTAGTTAATTACTTTATTTTAGTCAATCTTACTTTCGATATTGCCAGGGAAGTTGTGGGGATTGATAGTTTCTGAGAGACTATGATTCTTTCCTCACTTCTAAGGTAGGATCGAGAGTCTTTCAAATAGATTAGATCAGTTATTTCATTGTTTAGAATAGATTTACAATTGCACAGGCAAGTAGCTATACTTGGTTACTTTGTTTGTTTTAAAATTTGACACTAGGTTAATTGTCAATTTCTAGATATATTAAAATAGCTACTCTTTCAAATTCATTTATAAAATTCATCAAAAAATAATAAAAATATAGAAGTTATATATGTTATAGACATACTTCACATAGTTAATTTTATTTTGCTGCATTTTAGTTTATATAACTTTCTTTTATATGACAATCACGAGACCTAGAGAGCCTAGGGAATACGTATTCGAGCCAATCATGGCCCAACCCAATCTCATCACAGCCATAACTGATATAGATCAGATTCTCAAGATCTAATTCTTCCAAACAATGGTAAACTTACAACAAATCAGTTTCCAATTAAGCGGGTTAAACATAGAAGACGACCAAGCACACACATTTTGGTCAAATCAACCAAACTACAGATTACCCTAGATTCATATCCGCATGACTGTAGAAGGGATTGAAAGAGAGCAGACCTTTGGTTGTGATCCTTTGGTCCCACATCCAAACACAGGAGACACTCTCATAGATATAGATACCAGCTTGAGAATTCAAGTTGCACAAACGCCTTTATAAGATATCCTGAGAAGATCACACAACTATTAATTCTGAATATAGAAGCTGAAAAGGCATATGAATATTGGATACTAGGGATTAGGGATTGATTCCACACATGACCATATTAGGACCACAAAAAATATGAATCTACGGTTGTGACCCACAAATCCCACAGCCCAACGAGCCCATAGGTGAATCAGACATAGATGTTGGCCTACGTACACTAGTATTCAGATCTACTCCACTTCCACCTATCATCATTGAAAGTTATCCTTATTAGACATAGCATAGCTAACAAAGCTAAGGAGTTCTGACTAGGCCAGAGAATCACCCATAGAGTCAATCATATTTACCATCCGCCTATGACCTTATCGGAGATATACACGAAACTATCCCAGGTCATTTTCCACGTATTCCATAACCTTTGGGCCGAATCACGCCATAGCTTGATATTGATTGGAGCTTTGAGCAGTCATCCTTGCTGATCTATCTATCACACTAGTTCGGTTAGGAGGGCCTTCTTTGCCTTAGATTCACAATTTCCACTAGTGCGCATCAAAGACATCGATTACCCAATTATCTTGTCTACATCCCACACATATTTAATCCCCACCAGCTTTTTTTCTCGGTCGACCTCGAGAGGTCGACCTCGGGAGGTCGGGTGCGAGGAAAAGTTACTTTTAGATTTCCATGCTCGCTTGTCACTTTTCCATCGTACAAAATTGGTGAACCCAACGTGAATTTCGAACACGCAACCTTCGATCTACGGAATCGATTTCTCTTTTTTTTCAAATTAAAACGACTCTTTCATCTTCACTACCTCATTAGCTTTCACCATCACCTTCGCTCCTTCCCATTATTCTACAGGTATTCATATACCCCCCGAATATGTCAGGATTTTATGCGTATGGTAGACCTCTCTTAGGTATTGAGGCATACTACGCTCAACTAAATAGACAATCATCGCCCTCGCTCTCGGTATGGGGTGACAACTATTTAGATAACCAATTATCAACACAAACTCCATCTCCAAGGATCAGATATAACTCATCTTTCCAAACAAAAGAGTTGGATCAGTTCACTCAAACACAACAAACAAAGCCTTCAGGCTCGAATAATATGACACTCATAGGAGAATCTAGTTCGTCTCCTCAGGTACTACTTAGACCAAAAATTAGTAGACAATCAGACTCATACCTGGGTTTAGATGATGAACATTTGGTACATTATGCTAGGAATGAACAACGTTCTCGAAGTATGTACCCACCTATAGGAGGTTTACAAACACAACCCGAGGTCTCTTTTCAAGGAAATACCTCCATGCCACTACATATAGGAAATGCCCTCGGGAAACTTGGCAGGGCAGCGATCAATTCATATCAGGATATCACATGCCTATACAACACCATGATATACAACAAACACCGCTAAGGCAAAACACCATGACTTCACCAAATGAAGTCATTTCAACATTAGTAGAAAAAGTGAGGGGGTTAGAACTTGCTCAGGAAAATCACCATTCTCAGTTCATGCAGGTAGGAAATCCTAATCCTCCACATCATCCTAGCCAGGTAGACCTCCTCACGAAATAGGTACGTTAGGCGTGACCCTCGTATTCACAACAAATGCCAATTAGAACCACCGTTTCTAACACCGTTCCAATACCTCCCGGTCTAGTACAAAATAATCCATTCTTGGACAATACCCCTTCATACTTAAACATGTATTCCAAATCACCACAAGGGGATATGTTCTCCTCTCCCAGGTATTTTTACTCAACCACAGGGGTTCCCTTATGCTCCTACCAATGCATATGCAACGCCATGTCAACAACCCATTCCACCTCCACTCCTCAACAGAACCATCAATGGTGAAAAATATGCGATAGGGACATATTCAAAATACTTGAAAAAACCCTTAGATTTCACCATACGAAGCATCATGCTTCCAAGACCTCTTCCCAATTTTCCTAAATACAAAGGTGAGGGAGATCCAAATGCACATATCAAGGCTTACGCTACAGCCATTCGAGAATTACTCCCTTGGGATGGGGTTGTTGCTAAAATATTTCCCAAAAATTTGGAAGGCATCACTCTCGATTGGTATTATAGAATACCTGAGGCTTCCATCCATTCATTTAAATAACTCATTTCAGAGTTCATTAAGGCGTTTGACATGAACAAACTATTAAGAATAGGAATCAGGGAATTCTTGCACATTAAGCAAGAACACAATGAATATGTTTCTCATTTCATCCAGAGGTGGCGTACAGTTCTTTATTCTTCAGCCAGTGCTCCAAATATGGATCAAATGGAACTATGTGATTTATTCCTTCATTCTCTCAGTAGAGAGGTGAAGGAAGAAGTCTAGAATTTTCCACTAAGGACTTACGATGAAGTACTTGAGAGCGCTCTCCAAATAGATCAAGTGGCAATTGATAGTGGTCGCAAAACATATGGAGCAAATGGGAGGTTAATCACCTCCAACCAAAACACTACAACTTATCCTACTATCATGAATGTCAATCAAGGACCTAAAATCCTTAATAAAAATCATGGAGTGACAACGGATGGAGTAACTGATCAGGCTAGAAAGGTAAATGTTGTGAATACTCCACCACAAATAAACAATCAACGAAACAATAACTTTACTCCAACAATCAATACAGTGGATTTTAATCATCCACAACAACAACAACAACAACAACAATGGCGAAGCCCTACATGGGATCCAAATCAAAATTCAACTAGGTATCAAAACTAGAATTCAAACCAAAAACAACAAACGTAAAACTTTAATAGGCAACGGTTTGATCAAAGTTTTAGGCCACAATATACATCAAGCCAACAAACTAGGAATTACAATCCCAACTCGTATTGTGGTTTCCACAAAATTCGGGGCCATGACACTAGAACATGCCGTGACTACAATAAATTCATGCAACATTTGCCAGAAGAACAAAGACAACCTTTCATAGATATGTTCTTGGCAGATCCTACCTCACCAGCACCAAATACTTTTACAGGGGCAGTTTCCCCTCAAAATGCACCCCTCAAGATCTTCAATGATCCACTCCCAAATCACAACAATAACAAGTTAAATCCAAGTGGGACAAACAAGGGTGTAATTGCAGGAAACAATGATCATGAAGCTTCAACTTCGCTAAATCCATTAGTTGCGCCACAACTAGGAAGTCAACCATGACCTAAGATAGTCGGTTTAGTGGAGTTAGATGTCGAACTACCCGTAGAAGCTGTAACAAGGACACGAGAGTATTCCTCTCAGCTAAGTCCAAGCTACCCGCTAGAAACAGACAATATCCAACAAGTATTAATAAAACCCGTGGGTGCTTATGATTTAATTAATGATCTAACAAAAACCTTCTCACACATCTCCTTTTTGGATTTATTGAAGAACTCCCCTACTCATAGGGCTGCTCTTTTAGAAGCATTGGGTTTAGGTCATCTAATTAGCATCACTCCACCTCCCAAAACACAGGTAAATCATATAGACTTTGATATCCATCCTCCGGGGCAGCCGGATAGGGACACCGAATTCATATTCAAAATAAAAAAATGCCAACAGACACTAAGAGATTGCATGCCGAGGTGATCTAGCCTTACACTTGCAAGTGTGGGTTTATAACAATTATGTGAAATGTGCGATGGTTGACATGGGGCAAATTAACATAGTCCCTTTTTCTTTCCTTCAAAAGCTAGGGTATGGAGAAACCAATTGTTCCACGACTCGAAATACGCTAAGAGGCTATGACAGCCTTAAAGCCACTTCCATTGGAACTATAATACTACCGGTCACCTTAGGACCCAAAACAATCTTGACTGAGTTTTATATTATAGATCGGAAACTAACTATAATATGATCCTCGGCCGACCATGGATACACCATATGAAGGCAATCCCTTCTATGCTATTTCAAGAAGTAAGATTCTTGCATTTAGGAAAGGTGTTCATAGCCAAAGGTGATCCAAAACCATTCGATGTACACCTAGCTGACCTAAAGAAAAGACCAGGCATGCACTCGGAGTTTGAACTCCCAACGAACCAACTTAATAAACCTACCAACGTGAAACCAGAAGAAAATTTGGTACCTACGATAGATCCCGAAACTATGAGCCTAGCCAAGGTAACCCTAGCCCCTAAAGATGAGGCTAATGCTGTAGAAATCGTATCATTAGGAACTACTGCAAAAATTGTTGAATTACTAGAACAGGATCTACCAATGTTCCTACCATTTGATTATGTAGGCATGGGGTGCACCCTAGGTGTCGGCTCTCTTCCAACAGTGGATCTCTGCATGATAGAGGTAGAGATGTTAACACAAAAAATATCCCAGCGCCCATATTCCCAGCTAAGTATTGGACTCTCCATTTCGATGGAGCTAAATGTCATTACGGAGCTAGGGCAGGAGTAATCCTTACTTCTCCCGAAGGAAAAGTCCTACCATTTGCCTTTAAACTAAATTTTGAATGCACAAACAATGGCGCTGAGTATGAAGCCCTCCTCCTTGGCCTCATCGTAGCTAAGAGAATCGGTGTTGATAACATTAGAGTGTTAGGAGACTCACAATTGGTAGCAAATCAAGTTTCTGAGATGTATGAAACCAAAGCCGAGCACTTATAACTCTACAAAACAGCTATACTAAATTTAAGCAAAGAGTTTGACTTCATATCAATCGAAGCAATCCCCCGAGAACAAAATCTTCTCGCCGATTCAATAGCAACCTCAACATTGCACTTTACTCCAAATAGTAAGATAGAGGATACCCGTTTCATGGTATCCCTTCGTGATGAACCATTGATAAGAACAATGTCAAATCCTCTTTTAAATAGAAGTGAAAAAAATCTACTATCCCATCACCGACCACATCGATAGTGGTACATACCTCTTTGATAGTAGATTTGGTGAAACAATCAATTCCCTACACCTCAAACGATTCTACGCGTAAGCAATTAGTACTACTTGTATAATTATATCTACATTGCATCTTCATATAGATTACGATCATTTTTTCCACTTGTTTCGTACAAAAATTGTGATCAAGGAATTTGTTCTCAAAGAAATTCATTACAAACTCATGATGTTGTTGGCATAAACACTCTAATCATACTTCTCTATTTCCATGATATCATCAAACTATTTTGGAATCATTTCATCAAATAAAGCTAGATATGACAAGGTCTTAATGGTAACCATGCCAAGATCTGCGGGTTTATTCTCACTTTTGGTTTCTTCTTAGGATGGGTGTCTTGCCTATGGTCTATTCTTGAAGCTTCATGGTGTCACATCTATCCCGTATGAATATCTCTTTGGAAATAAAACACATTGACATTTTGCTCAAGTAAACAAGTCAAATATAGATCAAACAGAAAATTTTAAATTTACACATTTCCTTGCCCCACCAACCTTCGGTGATGAGCTTGCATCTCTTACTAGTGACGTAGGGTTGGGAAAGGATGGAAATGCCCTTACTCACCTATGCCTTGCCTATGGTGATAAACCCATACTTCTTACTAGTAGCATGGGGCAAGGTGTAGGGGGTCCTCTTGACAAACAAATGTAAAAGGTCATAGAAAAACAATTCAAATCTTGAAGTCTTGAGTCAAAAACAAATGAATCGGATGTCCAAAATTCCAAGAGAATTAAAAATCCTAAAAACCCAGATTTTGTCTACCATGTGGCCATCTACGGATCTAAGTCTAGATAAACCGCAAAGCAAGTTGCATCCCAAAACTATGAAGTCACTCGAGTGGAGTGGGCTTGTAGCATCCTAATTTGGTTCCGCTAAAGCTTTGTCTATCTTTCATCAATATCATTTCAACACATTTCATAACTTGTGCCCTTTCTAGCTCTCGGTGATGAGCCCTCGCATCTTACTAGTTGTGTGGAGTTAGGAGTGGGGCAAGTCTATCTACTCATCATACCGGTTTGTCTTCACCACTTTGCCAAAACAAATATGAAGTATCCAAAATTGCTTACAGAAACTAAGATTCAAAATCACATTGTATCTACATTATCATATATCAACATCATGAAATAAAAAAGAAAGTAAACACTTACATCATTTTTCTCCATTTGCATACATTCTAAAAGCATATAAGCATAACATCATAGTTCTACATGAGGAAACTGAAATGCAACAAAGCCATAAATGCCAAAATTCTGATCCAAAAAGAATATAAATATATAAATGATCAAAATTCTTGTACAATGCCATCATGCGCTAAGCATGGTCAAAACACTCAAAGAGCCCGGGATATACAAAAGAATATATCATACAAAAATCTAGGAGAGCCAAGTGGCTTCTCAACCCCTATGAGACCCCTCTGAAGGTGCACACCCACACCTAGGACTCTGGCTACGCCGGCTGCTCTGAGTGCACGAAGGGCTCAGGATCCCGAGGGGCAGCCGTAGTCTCACCATGAGAATGACTCCTCATCAGGCGCTCGGCTGTCCTATACCCCACTAGCTCCGTGCGGAGAGTCGATACCATCCTAGCCACATGCCAGACTGGGGCAAAGACGTCAGTGTGTCTACCAGCTGCTGAGGGCTCCCCAGCGTCCACAGATAACTCTGCGCGGGTCCTCTCCATGGGGATCATCGGGTATCTGTGCATACTCTACGAATCAAGTCTCGCCACTCATCTGGTCTCTGAAAAAGGACAAAAACAAATTAGAAATGAAACAAGAGATAAAATACAAGAGAAAACAAGAGGAGAAATAGTAACTAAGGAAATCCTAATTAAAAACAAACATTAAAAGGAAGGATGGTAACTTACTCGGATCACCAGGCCTCCAGGATGGATCTCTAGGGTCAGCACCGCCACGGATGCACCGGCCAGGCCGAGGTGCTCCCCCCGTGGCTGGAGCAATGTAGCATCCTGCAATGGACTCATCCTCCCCACCATGGCCCTAGGAGAGTGGCTCCTCAAAACCAGAGTAACTCTCTCTGCACTCTGCTCGGCCCTCTCTGCCTGCATGATATCCTGAGTGTCATGCCACTTAGGATCACTGTCCTCCTCAGTCTCTCCCCCTTAAAACTCCTCAGACTCGGAGTCTATGTCGATGGGGTCATCGCTGCTATGGGTAGGATCCGCGGTAATCCCAAGCAAGGGTACCCGAGGTGCACCGGCTCTCCCTCGGGCACGTACTACCCTCCTGGCCGCAATAGGAACACCAAGAGTAACAACTGTCCAACCCCGGAATCTAGGACCCCCTCTGGCCTCTCAAACTGACTCCATATCTTGGTGCACACTGGGGGGAAGCATGCCCATGTAGGGTATGCCAAACTGCTGAGGAACTCGGCCAAAGGGGTGTATCTCCACTCGCCCCACTCTGTCAATAAGCTGCCCTGTGGTGGAGCAAGAGATCAAAGTAAGAGCCTCCTCGCCCCATATACCTGCCATGGTCTGATATGGTGTGGCCTCCATGTCATCGGTGGTCAGAGAAGCAATTGGCTGATGAGGTGCTCAGCATCGACATATCTATCCATCCTGCTACCCTCACAACTTTGGGATCTGTCACCTCTACACCTCTACCATAAGGAATGAAGTGCTCATAAACCCAACTCATGACTAGGGTCGGGTGGCTCAAAGACTACCCCTATAAACAAACTACCCTGTACAAGTCATGGTAGGTAGTCCCAAGTATGTCTAATCCCCAAGTGTAAATCTAGCCATGGCCCTCGATCTATGCAATGATGGGGGACCAGCAAAGATATAGTAATGTGTCTCCTCCACTTGTCCCCGATAAATCTCAAGGCATTTATCCCCATAATAGTCTGGCGAATCAAGGGGATGGGAAAACTAGGAATAGATCGAACTCTAACCCCCTTCTTCGAACCCATGGAGATGAAGCGCATCTCCATGTAGGAAGCCCACCGTGCTATCTCGGGCCTGTGAACCTCTATCTCTCGAGGGTGAGTCGTCTCCCGATGATCGGGACCCCCAGGATATGGTAAACATCCTCTAGTGTGATGGTCCACTCACCTCGGACCCCTGGTAATTGGAAGGTGTTTCGATCAGCATCCCAATAGGAGAATAAGTCACAAAGAATGTGACTAGATGGTGCAACATGTGGAACACGTGAGATACGTAGTATCCCAGCCCTCTGAAGAGTGTCCTCCTCATCCTGTGAAAGTGCATCTAGTACTGCTGGGAGCCAGTCACACTCTCTCTCTCAGCTCCACCGAATGTACTCCTCTCTCACCTGCATACACCCAAAAACACACAAAACAGAGCAAGTTAGCATCTAAGTGACATTAGAAAAATCATGAAAACACATAGAAATGCTAAAAATGCAAAAACAATCTCAAACAGGTGTTCTTTTGACATTATGTTCAAAACCGCCGCCCTTACCGGTTTCATACAACCGCCGCTTAAAGAGCGGCGGTCTTGTAATTGCCTCCCCAGGCTAGCATTCGTGTAACCGCCACCCTGGGTAGGGCGGCGGTCATGTCCCGAAAACCCACGCGGGTTTTATAACTTAAAAATCCTAAAAACACCAAAAGGACCATTTTAACTAAAAACAAAGCCTACCCAGTAGGCGCCCCCCCTAGATGGACCTTTTGAACCTAACATTTTCAAAAATAACCCCCATGACAAATATTTTAGCATTTTAAAATTGAGGGGGAAAAATGATAAATTGAGGAAAACTAACATGTGATCTCGCGGGTCGATGATCTGCACGCGGAGGCATGATCACTATCTCACCACGAACATTTTGACTCTACTCTCGTAAGAAACCGTCACCATGGGTCCCAGAGCTCAGAATCAATCAAATCAACATGTGCAAATGAATAGGAAAATGGGCCCACTTTCATATATATAGCAACCTGACTTGTTTTGAATGTTTTTTTCGTAGGTTTGGAGCGCCGACGGAGGTAAGTTCTTACCCCCGCACAAATGGTATGTCCTCATTTCCCATTATTTTAGCATTTATTTTCCGATCTATCTTGTCTATCTGCACTTGAGTTCTCTTTTCATTTTGCAGAAGAAGGAATTTTGATGGCATCATTTCGACACATGGACATGGACATACCGTATAATTCCAACTTCCCATTTCGGGACCGCCATACTCGGACCCACCGTTTTACACCTCTTCATGGCTAAAACACTTCTTCAAGGGGGCAATATGTATGTACCCAAAATTGTAAGGGTATTGCACCATCGAACAACATAATATGTACCCCAATGATGATACAAGTCTCCTCGTAAGGTGTTCGGATCGGAAAATCTCTCCAAGTATGTGTTAACATCCCGTATGCCCCGCTTAGCCCCAAAGCGTGCTTTGTTTTCTCTTTTCCCTCTTTTCTTGGCCTTTTTCTCTTGATTACAAAACCACCCACCCGCCTGAGTGGCGGTCTCGTGAACGCCCCGACGGCGGCGCCTAACCACCGCCCTACCTGGGGCGGCGGTCCTTTACGCGTTTTCCAAAATGTTATTTTAACACGACTCACATAAATTTCAACGCTTTTTTCACCGCCATTTTTAATGATTACGTTCCCTGGAATAGTGTTTTGCCATTGTTTATAGTTTAAGAGATCAATTTGGTTTTTACCTTGGGTAAATGCAAATGCTATAAATAGTTGGCTTGTGCTCAAGCAAATGGCCCCTCAAATTTGCCTCTGAATTTCTCATTACAATAGATTAGTCTTTCATTTTGTTTAGAATTCTTAGTTTCTTTCATTGCATGCTTAGTTAGTGTTGTTTTGCTGTTAGGAAGCCACATATCCATCTTGTGCAAGTGTTATTGATATTTCATCCAATCCATTGGAGTAGAATAGTTTATTTTCAATAGGAAGCCATTAAAGTTGCAGGTTTTGTTCTTCAAACAGGATAGTTTCAGGTTCTGGACGTTTTATGTTGCATGACTCACAATAAATCCTACTAGGAATTGCATAAGCCAAGCTCATACTCTTGCGCTATCTCTCTCCTACTCACATTGTATTCATCGTATCCTAAGCTACCTTTGTCCCAATATCTACTTTTGATGATGCAGCATTACTCACTTTTCTAGATCCATGTGAACATGAAGGAACAGGAGATCACACTAAGGGGACAAGATCACACACACCATCGGATTCACCACATTCTGCGGAATCCGAGGTTCTAGCTTTCAAAGTTCTAATTAGAATAATATCAAATAGAGTAGTTAATTACTTTATTTCAGATCAATTTACTTTCGATATTGCCGGGGAAAGTCATGGGATTGATAGTTTACGAGAGACTATGATTATTTCCTCACTTCGAGGTAGGATCGAGAGGTCTTTCAAATAGATTAGATCAGTTATTTCATTGTTTATAATAGATTTATAACTTGCACAAAAGTAGCTATACTCGGTTACTTTGTTTGTTTTAAAATTTGACACTAGGTTAATTGTTAATTCCTAGATATATTAAAATAGTTTCTCTTTCAATTTCATTTATAAAATTCATTAGAAAATAACAAAAATATAGAAGTTATATATGTTATAGACATACTTCACATAGTTAATTTTATTTTGCTGCATTTTAGTTTATATAACTTTCTTTTGTATGACAATCACGGGACCTAGAGAGCCCAGGAATACGTATTCGAGCCAATCATGCCCCAACCCAATCTCATCACAGCCATAACTGATATAGATAAGAATCTCAGGATCCAAGTCTTCCAACAATGGTAAACTTATAACAAATAAGTTTCCAGCTTAAGCGGGTTAAACATAGAAGACAACCAAGCACACACATTTTGGTCAAATCAACCAAACTACATATTACCCTAGATTCATATCCACATGACTGTAGAAGGGTTTGAAAGAGAGAAGACCTTTGGTTGTGATCCTTTGGTCCCACAGCCAGACATAGGAGACACTCTCATAGATATAGATACCAACTTGAGAATTCAGGTTACACAAACGCCTGTAAGATATTCTGAGAAGATCACACAATTATTAATTCTGAATATAGAAGCTGAAAAGGCATATGACTATTGGATACTAGGGATTAGGGATTGATTCCGCACATGACCATAGTAGGACCACAACAAATACGAATCTACGGTTGTGACCCACAAATCCCACAACCCAACGAGCCCATAGGTGAATCAGACATAGATGTTGGCCTACGTACACTAGTATTCAGATCTACTCCACTTCCACCTATCATCATCGAACAGTTATCCTTATTAGACATAGCAGCTAACAAAGCTAAGGAGTTTTGGACTAGGCTAGAGAATCACCCATAGAGTCAATTATATTTACCATCCGCCCTATGACCTTATCTGGAGATATACACGAAACTATCCCAGGTCATTTTCCACGTATTCCATAACCTATATAAGACTCGAATCACGCCGAGCTCGATATTGATTGGAGCCTTGAATAGTCATCCTTGCTGATCGATCTATCACACTAATTCAGTTAGGAGGGCCTTATATTCACAATTTCCACTAGTGCGTGTTGAAGACATCGATTACCCAATTAGCTTCTCTCGCATCCCACACATATTTAATCCCCACTAGCTATCTCGGTAGGACCTCGAGAAGTTGGGTGCGAGGAAAAGTTACTTGTAGATTTCCACGCTCACTTGTCGCTTTTCCATCGTACGCTTACCCTCCTCAAACTCAAGCAGGGCTAGACGTAGTTCAAAGTACCTCTCTTCTCCTACCTCATAAATCTCAAGATGTTCCTTAGGGGAAGACTCTATCATGGGATTTCCAAAGTAGGAAGAAGAGTGTGGGATAAGAGAAAGGTCAATCTCATGGTGAGAGAGATGTAATTATTCGTAAGCGTTCAAATACCGAAGAGTATCTTTATCATTTTTGACGGGTGGGGTGATAGGCTCATTCTCAGCTTCTACATATGTCAACAATGGAGTTGTCGGTATTTTGCAAACTAAAGGTTCGGTGCAAACCAAAACCGTGAAGCTTGTATCTTCCAACTCACTACTTGGGGTGAAGTAGGAAGTAGAAGTTGCTATAGAATCTGTAAGAAGGTTTTGTTCTCATGGAACCATTCAATCAATATGAAGTCAAAATACTTTGTTAGATTAAGGACTACCATTTTGTGTAATTGAAGATGTTTGGCCATAGTCTCGTATACTTCAGACACTTGATTTGTGACTAGTTGTGAATCACCTAGCACTCTAATTTTACAAACACCCATCCTTTTAGCTACAATGAGACTAAGAATAAGGACTTCATACTTAGCTCCGTTGATCCTACACTCAAAATTTAACTTGAAGGTGAACGAAATAACCCTTCCCTCAAGAGAAGTAAGGATCAAACCTTCCCTAGCACCGAAACAAAATTTTACTCCATCAAAATGGAGAGTCCAACAGTTACTTGGGAAGATGGATGTTGGATCATTCTTCATATCTTCTTCCTTTGCTTTTGTTCCCTCTACCATGCAAACTTTGTCTATTGGGAGAGAGTTGAGTCCTAAGGCATGTCTTATTCCCATAGAATCAAATGGAAGGAGAATGGGTAGATCCTTCTCCAACAACTCGACAATATTTTTCATGGTTCCTAATGACATTGTCTCTATGATGAAGGTTTCATCCTTGACCGTAGGGATGCCCTCGATCAAGCTCGAGACTTCTAACTCTGTTGTGGGAACCAATTTTGTTTTTGGTTTTACACCAGCTGGTTTTTTAAGTTGGTTTGTTGGAAGCTCAAACTTGGAATGGACCTCTGGTCTCTTCTTCAAATTTTCTAGATGTATATCAAAAGGTTTTGGGTTACCTTGTGACACAAAGAATTTCCCTAAGTGTAGGAATATCACTTCTTGAAACAACGTAGAGGGAATCACCTTCTTGCAATGTATCCATGAAAAATCGAGGATCATATTATAATTATTTTCCCAATTTATAGCATAAAACTTATTGAGAACCATCTTTGGTCATAAGGTGAGTGGAAAAACAATAGTTCTAATTGAATTTTCTTTGAGACTATCATAACCCCTCAACAGCGTATTTCATGTTGAGGAACAATTGGTTTCTCCATATCCTAGTTTTTGGATAAAAGTGAAGGGGACTATATTAACTGTCACCCCATCATTAACCATTACATGTTTAACATAGTTATTGTAGATCCATACTTGTAAATGCAAGGCTAGTTCACATCTATGTGCAATTTCAGCATCCATTGGCATTTTTCTAATGTCGAACACAAATCAAACATCCCTCTCTAGTTTCCTAGAGGATATACATAAAAGTATATGTGGTTTAATTTTTCTTCCATAGGGGGAGTAACATTGATCAAATAACCAAGACCCAACGCTTCTAACAAAGTAGCTCTATGAGCGGGGAGTTCTTCAACAAATCCAAAAAGGAAATATGAGAAAAATTCTTCATTAAGTAATTGATTAGATCATATTCCCTATCGTATTTGTAATTGTTTGTTGAATGTCATCTGATATATATGGGTAAATGGGTTTGGGTTGCGATGAATAATCTCAAGCTCTAATGGTAGCATTTACCTCGGGCTCAATTTATAACTCTATGAGGCCCAAATTTTTGTTTGTTGACGAGCATATAAAGGAGGTGCCACTAGCGGGTTTGAAAAAGTTGAAGATTCATTATCATTGGCCCCACAAAAGTACCCTTGTTTGAACCATGGGGATCTAGTTTACCATCTATCATTAAAGATCCTAAGTGGTGTTTTTGAGGTAAACCGGCCCCGCATACATGGTTTTGTCGGTGTTGTCGATTCGCTAGAACCATATCCATGAAGAGTTACCTCTAGTCTTCTGTAAACATTGGACAAACTTGTTAGAATCACAATATGTTCTTACATCATGCCCCCGCACCCTATGAAAATCACAGTACATATCGGGATTGTAATCCCGAGGTCTTTGGTTTGCATTCTATTATGGTCTGAAATTTTAATCAATGTTCAACTCCTAAATGTTATAATTAAAATTTGGGGCCCATTGCCCTTGATTTTGAAATTGGTTTGGGTACCCACTTGTGTACTGACTAAATCCTTGGTTCTGCACTTGTTTTTATTGTTGTTGTTGGGGATGATTAAAGTCCACAACGTTAATCGTTGGTGTAAAATTGTTGTTTATTTGGTTATTGTCATGCCTGTTGTTAGTGTTTGCATTGGGTGTGCTAAGAACATTGGGTTTCTTTGGATGATCGGTAACACCATTAGTTGTGGCTCCATGATTCTTGTTGAGGACCTTTGGTCCCTGATTATTGTTTGTGTTGTTGTGGTAGCCAAAGTTACCTTGGTTAGGAGTGACTAACCTCCCATTTATTCTGTAGGTCTTACAACCACCGTCTATGGCTGCTTGATCAATTAGAAGAGCACCCTCTAGCGCCTCTTCATATATCCCTAGAAAGAGTTTTTGGAATTTTTCCTTTTTTCCCTATTAAGGGAGTGAAGAAATAGGTTGAAAAGTTCCATTTGATCCATATTGAGAGTGCTATCTAAAGAATATAGGACTTTCCGCCACCTTTGGATAAAGTGGGTAGTTGATTCATTATGCTCTTATTTTATGTGAAGGAATTCTCTGATTCCTATTCTCAACAATTTATTCATGTCAAAGGCTTTGATAAAATCTGACATGAGTTGCTTGAAAGAGTGTATCGATGCCTCCAAAGATCCTATAATACCAATCAAGAGCGATACCTTCTAATGTCTCAGGAAAATATTCATAACAACCGAATCCCACGGGAGCAACTCACAAATGGGAGTTGTGTAAGCCTTGATGTGTGCATTAGGATCACCCCACCACCCCTTGAATTTTGGAAGGTTTGGAAATGGCCTTGGGAGCATGACACTTCATATAGAGAAATCGAGAGGCTCCTTGAAATATTCAGAGTAAGTTCCCATTACATATGAATTAACCATTGACAATCCCAGTTGGGGAGGTAGAGGTGGTATCGATTGTTTAAATGGTGCAACATATACATTTGGTGAAGCATAAGTCATCCACAATGGATGACCATATGGACTTGGGTAAGAATACATGTGAATGTAAGGGGGTGGATTATTTTGATACAGATTTTGAGGCTTAAATCTAGGGACGTTACATTTCCAGATGGCATGATATTTGAGAACACACTTCAAACTAGTGCCATTGGTGGGTATCTCGTATGTAGCAAGAGTTGCCATACCTAAGGTTCCCGACCCGATTAAGAGATCCTTGGGGCTAGGAATGCCCATGTAAACCGCTGGAGGATGTTGTGCAAGTAGGTGCTTGGTCATAATTCTTTGGATAGAAAGGAGTTTTTCCTTGTCTAGTATGAGTGTTTTGAACAAGTTCCAATTCTATGATTTTTTCTACTAATGCAGAGATGAAATCACCTATTGAAGGGGTGGCATTTTGTTTTGGTGTACGTTGTTGAACATTTGTAGGTTGTTTAGGAATATGATATCCCACTATGAATTGTTTGTTATTTTTCCACCCCTCATTAGCAACATTTTCCGTTGGTGGTAGGGTAGTATTGTTATTTTGAAGCAAGACATCAATATTTCCTTACGGCCTATCAAGAGTTCGATTCATTATATTTTGGCATCTTTTTCTCTTCTAGCGTAACATGCCGTATACTCCTCATCTAAAAATAGGAGTTGCTCAGACTCTATGTTGATGGGTTTTCTGAACAAAACTTGAGGAGATGAGCATGTCTCTCCAGTAAAAGTCATTCTTGAGAACTCAGGTGGTTGTGTTTGTGTGATTTGGTCAATGTCCTTGATCCTTACTGAGGAACCAACATTGGTCCCCTGAGGAGGAGGAGGAGTTTGAATATGGGTGCTTGAATAGTTATATGCCCATGTAGAAAGTGAGGGTGACTATTTTTTCTACCCATTTGATAGTTATAAGCTTCAAACCGGAAATGGGTAGGTTGTATCCATCTTATCCCAAAATATTTGGGGGGCATAAAAGTACCCACAGAATAATGGGAGAGAGGAAGATGGATGAAGAAAGTAGAAACATTTAGAGACTAGATCTTCACGTTGGGTTTACCAATTTGTATGAATGAAAATCAACACGTGGCCTTCAACCAAACTCAAATCGCCGAGGTCACGCTAAGGAAACTGATGAAGAAAATGTGGATGGTCAAGAAGTAATGAATATAATAGTGGACAAAAAGTATGTGGAAATGAGTAATGAAGGTGGTCAAGGAAATACAATGTTTTTGACTTGCAATTGTGGAATCTACTCGTCAAGCAGAATGAAAGCCTCTCTAACTTGGGTGGATCAAATGGAGAAGTTGGTGAGGATGGAAACACAGAGGCTCCAATCGATATCGAGCTCTGGAGATATCATGTCTATTGGTTGTGGAACATGTGGGAAACTGAATGGGGCCTCGTAAATCTATCCAAATAAGATCGTGGAATGAAAAAGAGTGAGAGGTGTGATGTTGTTTAGCTCTATGGATGATTAACAAGTTTTTTCCAAAATGAGATGGTCGAATGAGCTTGCTCGTTTAGGATGTCTAACTACCTAATGATGTTTGGTGGGAGTGGTGATGATCTAAATACTATTGCTCTTAATCAAATATCTATGTCTGATTAGCTCTCGGTTCCGTTTAGTTGAGGAACCTTAGGATCACAATCGTAAACTCTCTCTGGTCCTAGCCTTGCTATGTTCATGCAGTGTGATATGAAATCTATGCCCAAGGGCGACCGCCTAATCTACGCACATTAGTGGTCCAATAATCGAAAACCTGATTGGCTGCGATGTTTAACATGTTGAGTTAGTCTGTCTTCTCAAAGATATTGAGACAGGGTTCTGGGGACAAGAAGATGGAGTTTAGTATCTATATCCTTGAGAAAATTTGGTTCATTTGGTTATGGAACCAATGGATCACAACCGTATGTTTTTTGTTGTTGTGGACCATTGATGGTCATATAAGTGCTCAAGATAACTAGTAATTTGGTTATTTTGGCTAATACTCAAAAACTTTATCATCTTCAATATTCAATGCATATACTTACCCGTATATTCTGTGTATGTCCCTAGTTGATTTGAAAATGTTATACCTAAGGCCTTGATCTATGTCTACTAATGGTACCACTAAATTTGGTTGAGGTACTATTGGTTCGTAAACAAAATATCTAGGTTCTCTGGGTCATGTGATTGTCATGCATGAAGCTAATGAACCGAATAACAAAGAAAAATATGCAAGAAAAAAAATTTAAACTATGTTTGTGTTAGTTTTTAGCATATGAATGAACAAAAGCAATAGAACAGCTAATCTAGCAAAGCAAATCTTTTTTATTGTTTTAGGGTATTTTTAACAAAGATTTTAATCTAATAAATGAATCTAAAACAAATAATTAACCGGATGTAGCTAACTACTTGTGCAAATGGTGTTAATATAATACTAAACAATTAATTAATTGAAATATTTCAAATAAAATCTTCAATCCTACATCGAGCAGAGAATAAATCATAGCTTCAAAGAAGCTATTATTCCCCACAACTTCCCCGACAATAGTAGAAAAAAACCTCTAATTTGATCTGATCTATTGATAAATTGATAATTTAAATAATGAAAGGATTTATCAATTGTATTTGATATTGATTTGAAATGATAAATTCAGAATTGATAACTTGCATGGATGAAGCAAACAACACCTATAACCTAGATATTGCAAGAACAATGAAAAATATGATCGTAGAGTATTGTCCCCTCGCTTTATCCCTTAAATATTTGTGTTCACGTGATTTCAATGGATGGGAATGCAAAAACAACAAGAAGAAGGATGCGAGAATAACAACTTCTTAAACTGGAAAACCGAAAAGCAATGTAATTAGAAGAGAGCAAGCACAATTGAACAATAATTGGCTTTGGCAATTTCCAGCAAAGAAAGGCATCAACTTTTCAATAACAAGAATAAAAATTTTCTCTAGGTTTTGCTTGCACACAAGCATGGTATTTATAGGAATTTAGTTGGGAAATGGTTTAAGCCATTTGATAGCTAAAGGAGGACATAACAATAGTGAAGAGGGATTTTAAACTATTAACAACCATTAATAATAAATAGAAGTGCAAGAATAGTTTTCCACAAGGAATTTGGGCCTTAAAATCATCTAAAATAGACAAGCTACGCATATAAAAATGTAAGTTAAGTGAGAGAATTCCGTGTCAAAATTGGAGTGAACTCTCTAGAAAATTTACGCAGGACCACTAGGAGCGGTGGTTTTAGGATTGCTGCCCGACAAGGCGGCAACAAACTACCGACCTACCCGGTGGTTGTCACAAAATTGTCACTCGAGCGGGGTGGCGGTTTTGACACTAAAGGTCAAAACTACTCTAGAATACAACAAGATGCTAGGAAAAAGTGTGTGAGGGATAAGTAAGTATGTCTAGGCTACAAATATGTACCACAAATAGGTTTTGAAGCTCAAACACCATTTGAAAGGATATGAATCATCATTGGGGATTTTTTAACCATTTTTATGACAATGTACTACATGCAAAATTGGGTGTGTAGAGAAACATTTTAAGGGTCAGTAACTCAACATTCAAGGATGTCAGTATAAATTGATGAAATTTGTCCTTATCATTTTGATCGCGATATATTATGGGTGCCTTTTCCACCATATTTCGAACCCCGTAAATTTTAAAAATAAAAAGGAAAATGGGATCCCCGTGAACATATTAAGGAGTTCTATATGTTTTTCAAGAAGTCACCTACGATGACTCTTATTTATTAAGACTCTTCTCTATAAGTATAGGTGGTCCATCTCTAGAGTGGTTCCTTCGATTACCAAAAGGTTTTGTTACAATGTTCACCGACCTATCAGAAAAGTGTGTAAAACACTTCTCCTACAATATAGAGCATGATGTCACGGTGATTGATTTGTGCAATACTAAGCAAGGAAATGGTGAAATTTTATCATCATTCCTACAATCATGACGAGCCCTTGCTAGGAACATTATATGGCCCATACTTGAGAAGTAGTTAGTCATTATCTTTGTGTCCAACCTTAATAAGGAATTATCCTTCCATCTACAAGTTCATTGTGCAAACACATTTAATGACATCATTAACAAGGGAATGAAAATTGAGAGAGACCTCATTACAAAGATCCTTATTAAGATATATTCCCGTGATAATCACAACCAATCCAACCAATCCTCTACATCTGAAAAACCTAAGTACTTTAATAAGAATAAGAATGTTGTCGGTAACGGAGTAAAAATACCAAAATTTCCAACACGTCCATACCACAGCTGCTATATCCATCCCTAAATGTAAAACCCAGTCTACCCAAGATTTAGGATGATGAAAAAATACACCCCTTGGTGAATCTATGGAATATTACTTTGATAATTTAATTACTACAAATATGGTTGTTTTTCTCAAAATCAACCCATCGATGAGTCCTAAACCAAACCTTCATGGTTCAAACCAAAAAAATATTGCAAATTCTACAAGATCAAGGGTCATGCCAGGCCTCGGTGTATGAAATTAAATAATTATATTCAAGACCTTATCGATTGAGGAGAGATCGAAATAGAGGATAATGCTCTCACTTCCTCTCAAAATCAAAAACTTGGGATATATAAAAATCCCTTTCCCAATCATGGAGAAAACAACGCCTCTAATCAAGGTCAATAGAAATTTAGAAATAAACTAGAACCCTCCACTCATAGTTCTAACCATATTAATTACCATCGTGTACCCCCTCCTTACATGTTGTTTTTTTGTCATATTCACCATTATCCCCATCAAGTAGCTACAATTAAAGTAAAAGGACCTTCACAGTAACCCCCAAAGGTGTGTTGTCACTACTTGCAAGAATCACATGGTGGTTCAAGGAGCTGCTCCATCACCTTCCAATCCAACACTACAATCATAATATAATATCATCAAACAACTTGAGAAGATTCTTGGGCAAATATCCATCATGGAAATTCTCAAGACTTCATCTGTCCACAAAGATATTTTATATCATGCCCCCAAGAAGCATGTTATCCTACGGATATCAACCATACACAATTTCAAGCCCTTGTTGATAATCTCTACCCATTTCCAATAGTCCTACTAACCTTTACCCAAAAGTCCCGCCACCACACAAATCCACCCATAATCTTCCCCTTTACATTAAAGTCCTTATTAAAAATTTTCATATTAAAAGAGTGTTAATAGACAAAGGATTGAATCTTAATCTTGGTACTCTAAACCTCATTCATCGATTAGGGTATAGTGACCTAGATCTAAAACAAGATATAATTAATATTAAAGCATATAACAACATGAGATGTAGATCAATGGGAACCATCTATTTACCCATCAACGTTGGGCCCGTCATGCTCCCCATTCTTGTCCATGTAATAGATATCTAGTTACATCATAACCATTTACTTGGTCGACCTTGGATTCATGAGATGAATTTTATACCATCCCTACTCCATCAATGTATCAAGTTTGAGCATGCAAGTATAAAAATTACTATCCATGGCGACCCTCACCCTTCTAATATTGCCAAAAATTAGAAGCCGAAAGCTATCAAGAACCTTATTTTCCTATCACTAAACCTTCGCTAGCAACATCATCTCTACCATCCACCATATTGTATGTCTCACAAGATAGTCTCCCATCTTTATCTCACTATGCCTACTCATCATTCACTCCTCTTTTCCTAATTCTCCCATATCCAATCCTCTCCTACCTAATCCACCACTCAAACTAAAAATACCAGGTGGTGTGGTGAATACCAAACATTCAACAACGACTGCCTACCACCAACACCCAAATGGATCGGAAGGCTGGCATTTATAAAAAAATGGCAAGCATATCTCTTAGGCTCATCCACTTTTATTCATTTTGGGTATCTTGATGATGAGTACCTCTAGCCATCCGATTCATCATGGCTTATTGACGACTCTCTATACCTTTTTGTTTTTCGATAATAATTAACTAATTTCTAGAATAATAATGACTCATATGGGCTACTCCAGGACATAGACTAGGTCACCACGAGTAACGCATACCCCGAATCTCCTATTTTTGTCCCCAACCTTGATATATGTGGAATAGGATACTAACCACCTTGTGAAATCATCTTTAACAACTTGAGAGACACTTCCAGACCACCGAGGAGGTCATTGACAACATTGATACAAGTTCTGTATAGCCAATATGAAGATCTCGCCAACACTAACTTCTTCCCCAAAACCACTGTTCTTGTCATTGAACTCACCCTCAATCTAAAATAGACAAGCTACGCATATAAAAATGCAAGTTAAGTGAGAGAATTCCATGTCAAAATTGGAGTGAACTCTAGAAAATTCACGCAGACCACCTGGGAGTGGCGGTTTTAGGACCGCCACCCCGGCAAAGCGAAACAAACTACCAACCTACCTTGTCGTTGTCACAAAATTTCCACCCGAGCGGGGGGCGGTTTTTGACACTAAAGGTCAAAACTACTCTAAAATAAAACAAGAAGCTAGGAAAAAGTGTGTGAGGGATAAGTAAGTATGTCTAGGCTACAAATATGTACGAAAAATAGGTTTTGAAGCTCGAACACCATTTGAAAGGATATGAATCATCATTGGGGATTTTTGTAACCATTTTTATGACAAAGTACTACATGTAAAATTAGGTGCGTAGAGAAACATTATAACGGTTATAACTCAACATTCAAGGATGTCAGTATAAATTCGAGGAACTTTGTCCTTATCATTTTGACCACGATATATTACGGGTCCCTTTTCCACCATATTTCGAACCCCGTAAATTTTAAAAATAAAAAGGAAAATGGGATCCCCGTGAACATATTAAGGAGTTCTATATGTTTTTCAAGAAGTCACCTACGATGACTCTTATTTATTAAGACTCTTCTCTATAAGTATAGGTGGTCCATCTCTAGAGTGGTTCCTTCGATTACCAAAAGGTTTTGTTACAACGTTCACCGACCTATCAGAAAAGTGTGTAAAAAACTTCTCCTACAATATAGAGCATGATGTCACGGTGATTGATTTGTGCAATACTAAGCAAGGAAATGGTGAAATTTTATCATCATTCCTACAATGATGACGAGCCCTTGCTAGTCACATTATATGGCCCATACTTGAGAAGTAATTAGTCATTATCTTTGTGTCCAACCTTAATAAGGAATTAGCCTTCCATCTACAAGTTCATTGTGCAAACACATTTAATGACATCATTAACAAGGGAATGAAAATTGAGAGAGACCTCATTACAAAGGTCCTTATTAAGATATATTTCCGCGATAATCACAACCAATCCAACCAATCCTCTACATCTGAAAAACCTAAGTACTTTAATAAGAATAAGAATGTTGTCGGTAACGGAGTAAAAAATACCAAAAATTTCCAACATGTCCATACCACTACTACTATATCCATCCCTAAAGGTAAAACCCGATCTACCCATGATTCCAGATGATGAAAAAATACACCCCTTGGTGAATCTATGAAATTTATCTTTGATAATTTAATTACTAAAAATATGGTTTTTTTTCCTCAAACTCAACCCATTGATGAGTCCTGAACCAAACCTTCATGGTTCAAACCAAAAAAATATTGCAAAATCTGCAAGATCAAGGGTCATGCCATGCCTCACCGTATGAAATTAAAGAATTATATTCAAGACCTTATCGACCGAGGAGAGATCGAAATAGAGGATAATGCTCTCACTTCCTCTCAAAATCAAAAACTTGGGATATATAAAAATCCCCTTCCCAATCATGGAGAAAACAAAGCCTCCAATCAAGGTCAATAGAAATTTGGAAATAATCCGAACCCTTCACTCATAGTTCTAACCATATTAACTACCATCGTGTACCCCCTCCTTACATGTTGGTTTTTGTCATATTCACCATTATCCCATCAAGTAGCTACAATTAAAGTAAAAGGACCTTCACAGAACCCCGGTGTGTTGTCACTACTTGCAAGAATCGTATGGTGGTTCAAGGAATTGCTCCATCACCTTCCAATCCAACACTACAATCATAATATAATATCATCAAAAAACTTGAGAAGATTCCTGGAAAATATCCATCATGGAAATTCTCAAGACTTCATCTCGTCCACAAAGATATTTTATATCATGCCCCCAAGAAGCATGTTATCCTACGGATATCGACCATACACAATTTCAAGCCCTTTTTGCTAATCTCTACCCCTTTCCAACAGTCCTACTCACCTTCACCCAACAAGACCTGCCACCACACAAATCCTACCCATAATCTTCCCTTTACATTAAAGTCCTTATTAAAAAATTCATATTAAAAGAGTGTTAATAGACAATGGATCGACTCTTAATCTTGGTACTCTAAACCTCATTCATCGATTAGGTATAGTGACCTAGATCTAAAACAAGATATAATTAATATTAAAGCATATAACAACACAAGATGTAGATAAATGGGAACCATCTATTTACCCATCAACGTTGGTCCTGTCATGCTCCCCACTCTTGTCCATGTAATAGATATCTAGTTCCAACATAACCTTTTACTTGGTCGACCTTGGATTCATGAGATGAATGTTATATCATCCCTACTCCATTAATGTATCAAGTTTCAGATGCGGTATAAAAATTACTATCCATGGTGACCCTCAGTCCTTCTAATATTGCTTAAAATTAGAAGCCAAAAGCTATCAGGGAACCTTATTTTCCTATCACTAAACCTACGCTAGCAACATCATCTCCACCATCCACCATATTGTATGTCTCACTAGATAGTCTCCCATCTTTATCTCACTATGCCTACTCATCATTCACTCCTCTTTTGCCTAATTCTCCCATATCCAATCCTCTCCTACCTAATCCACCACTCAAACTAAAAATGACAGGTGTGGTGAATACCAAACATTCAACAATGATTGTCTACCACCATCACCCAAATGGCTCGGAAGGCCCAACATTTATAAAAAAATGGCAAGCATATCTCTTAGGCTCATCCACTTTTATTCATTTTGGGTATCTTGATGATGAGTACCTTAAGCCATCTGATTCATCATGGCGTATTGATGACTCTATACCTTTTTGATTTTTGATAATAATTAACTAATTTCTAGAATAATAATGACTCATATGGGCTACTCTAGACACGGACTAGGTCACCACGAGTAAGGCATACCCGAATCTCCTATTTTTTCCCAACCTTGATAGATGTGGAATAGGATACTAACCACCTAGTGAAATCATCTTTAACAACTTGAGTGACACTTCCAAAGACTACCGAGGAGGTCATTGACAACATTGATACAAGTTCTATCTATAGCCAATATGAAGACCTCACCAACACTAACCTCTTCCCCAAAACCACTATTCCTATCATTGACCTCACCATCACCTATCCGCAAGTCATCAAGTGGGACGAACGATGAAAACATCCCCCTCTTGACTCATTTCAAAATGATGAAGCAATTCTTGAGTTCATGGGAACTCGCACATAATCTACCTCGTTAGGGATCATAAAAAGGGTTTCCAAGTATGTCTAAATGTTGACACCTACTTTGGGGCATAGGAGCATCCCCTTTCCCTTCCATCCCAATCTAATATCCCTCATCTCACCTTCTCTTGTCACCTTGACAAGGAAGATCCCCTCGTTGAATTCTTCTAAGAATCCCCAAATCCTGAAGATGATCTAATCATCGATCAACTTCTCGCGGCTCTTGAATCCCTACAAGATGGTTCACCATTTTTAATTTAGGAACATAATATATTTACCACACTCCTTAAATAATTCTTAGACATCTTCACATGGTCCTATGCGGATATGCCTAGTTTGGATCCTTTTCATGTGGTTTATAATCTTGTAGTGTGTAAAGATGCAAAACCAGTTAATTTTTTTTTCAAAAATGCATCCAAAGGTTTCATTGTTTGTCAAAGAGGAACTACAAAGGTTTCTTGATTTTAGGTTCATTTGAACTATTTATTATTCTGAATAGATCTCCAATATCATCCCAGTAGGCAAAAAGACTAGGGGCATTCGTATTTGTATTTATTTCCGCAACATCAATAAGGCTATCCCTAAATATGATTTTCCACTACCAAATATTGATATGATTGTCGACTCTACAGCTTTGGCAATGTTGGGTTTTAAAATGATACTTTAACAAACTACAGGTCAAGTGACAACAAGTCCCTCCTCTTTAATGGGAGTGGTTCCCTTATTGAAACCAAGCAGCAAAACTTATATACAAATGTACAACTTTCAAAGTGTGGATTCCTGAGACTTTGAAACATTCATATGCCCAAAGATCATTAATATGAAAGAATGGAAGAAGAAATGAGATGAGAGAGGAAGAAAATAACAATACTTTCAAGTAATGTAGGTAGCAGAGTATAACCTTATGTGTATTGAGAAAAAGAGATGCAATATGCAATCATTCGTGTTTATAACAGATATAATTTCACAGACACAAAGTTCTCGAAAGCATATTAACCATAACACAAAGTTTATTAGCATGAAAAGATGGATGATTTGCAAATTTGAACAAGGAAAGAAATAATTGTAGAGGAAGAAGGGGAAAAATATTTCTGTATTGATTATTTTCGAATCTATTACAATTTCAAGAATGTCAGGATCCCACCCCTTTTGCAATGAGCCAAGATCTTACATTTATAGATGAAGCGAAAAGAGGAGAAGAAAAGGAAGGTAGAAAAGCTAATTTTGAAGCCCATCCCCCAGCCGTTAATGCCCCTACCAATCTACCTATAATTTTCCAAATCTAGTTACCCATGACTGCTTGGCGTGTTAGAGAAGATGGTAAACCAAAATCTAGATATCTCAGTAGTTGAAGCAATCATATTACATATTAATGGCGTGAAAAGATATTTTCCATATTATTACCCACCAGATCCTATTTAAAATAATATTTTATGCTTCCATGGTGTAGAGATGGTCGAGATATTTCAACAAGTACAAATTCATCGAATTTGAAACACCGATATAAAGTTATGCCCATTTGAAAATTTGAATCGAATCTGTACAAAAATGGTGAAAAACCAGTTTTGCAAAATGGATCCGCGGGTCCAAAATTTGCTTTCGCACCTTTTTGTGAAAAATGAAAAATTATAAAAATCTCCCGCAAGCCCGAAACTTCACATTTTGCATTAGGGTCGACACGTGGTGTTACCGAGTGGTAACAGTCGCGGCTCACTTTATAATTTTTTTCTTTTAGAAACAAGGCTCAAAAGCTCAAAGTTCTTCACCGGCCTGCCTCTCCACTTTGACTTTTGATGTGGGCTCAACATTTGACTTTTTCCCGTGCAAACAAGGCTCAAAACTCAAAAGGCCCCGACGAACCACCTCCCCACTTTGAATTTTTTTGATGCGGGCTCAACATTTGAATTTTTCCCTTGGCATGAGTGGGGCCGTGGGTCACATTATAAATTTACACCCTTTTCCAAAATGCCTAAAAAAAAAAGGGTCCGCCTTTCACCAAATAGCCAATCGATCTTTCAGGGCCACGAGGCCAACTTGATACTTTTGCTAAAAGAGCCCAAAATGACAAGTTCACAAAAAGAGCTTGTCCCGCCACATCCAATTAAAGATGCCCATGTGCTTGTGGATGTTGGGGCACACAATTGACAAGGAAGATACGTCCGTCAAAGATGAAACGAAGGGAAAAACTCCACCATTTATGCCAAAATCAAGGATTTTTCCTACAAAAAGATAAATGTAAGGAATACAAGGCTCAACCCACCATATACATAGAAAAGATAGATGAATTCCACGCATCCATGAAAAAAATAGAAAATATGTTTCAAAACACACAAATTGAGGAATTTTTAAATGGAACTGGTGGGATTAAAAACCAAATACCAACACTTCAAAACATGAATTTCTCCATCCCTCCAAAATTCTTACTCCATTTTAAACACTCCTCAAAGGCACCAACTCAAAATTTTCAAAACTGGACTTGGAAAGTGAGGGGGATTTTGAGGGTGACAACAACTAGCTCTTTCTAGGGATGTCTTGATAGAGGAACGAGGAAAGATCAAGAACCATAGGAAAACTCTAGGAAAGTAGACCAGTGCCTTATCTATTGGGCAAATAGAGTCAAAGGAAAACCAATACAAAAGACAACACACACACACAATGAGAAGAGGAAACAAACCAAAAGGAAAAACCAAAAACCAAAACACGGAAGAAAGGCCAAAAACCAAAACACTGTACACAATATACGAAATACTTGAACAAATTCAAATACTACCCACAATAAGGAAGTGGAAGAAGAGAACCATCCATATAATCCAAATAGAACAATTTTTCACCCAGGTGAAGTGCCCGATTTTAAAAGGACCAAGCCAAAGAGAATCAAACTTACCATGGATTCCTTTAGGTTCATGTCTTTTGTCCCACAACAGTAACAATGTCTCCCACTTTAAAATCTCTGGGCCTAACCTTACTATCAAAAAAGCTTTCACCTTCAGTTGATGAGATGAGATCCTATCAAAACTTGCATCCTGTCTTCATCTAGCTTCAAGGTACATGATTCTCTTGTCTAGGAACTCGATGAAACTTGTGTTCTTAATAGCCTTCATTAAATACAAGGCTGGTAATTCCACTATTACTAGAAGTGAGATTCAACACCATACACCACCTAAAATGGAGACATCCCAATTGCTCTTTTGGGTGTAATTATATCTACCCAAAGAGCATCGTAGAGCTTCTTGTGCCAATTCCTTTGAGAGTCATTGACAAGCTTCTGAAGGATGGTTACCAAATTCTTATTTGTTGATTCTGCTTTTCCATTTCCTTGGGGGTAGTAGTTTGAAGAATGAGCAAGGGAAATTCCATAACCATAGCAGAAATCCATCATCTCAGAAGAAGAAAAATTTGAAGCATTATTAGTCACAATTTTTTTGGTACCCCAAACCTTATCAACATGTTCTCCTTGATGAAATTACACACCACTTCAGAGGTAGTGCTTTTGACTGGAATGGCCTCTACCCAATTTTTGAAGTAGTTTGTAGCACTTAACACATGAGTATACCTAGCACTATAAGGTGGGTTAAGAGTTCCAATGAAATCCAATCCCCACTTTTGAAAAGGTTCATAAATCACTACTGGATTTAGTGGAAAAGAAACCAACTTAGGTCTGATAACAAAAGTTTGACAGGATTCACACTTGCCTACCCATTTAGATGCATCTCTAAAAAATGTAGGCCAATAGTATCCAACACGAAGGATTTTATGGGAAGTGACATCAGAAGAGAAATGGCATCCACAATCTTGATCATGAAAAGGTGAGAACAACTTCTTCTATTGCTCTTTGTTCACAAACTTCAAGAATCTTCCATCTATTCCTCGCTTGAAGAAAGAGTTCTCCCATAATACATACTGTGCATACCTTAGCTTTATAGCTCTCTTTTCCTTGGCACTCAAGTGGGATGGACACTCTCCATAAGTAAGAAAATGTGCAATATCAGCATACCATTCATTTGGTGTACCAAGGAAGAGGAAAATAGGAACATCAACTACTTCTTTGGAAAATTCTGCATTAGCTCCTTTAGCAATGAGCTCACATAAGCCTTTACCCCGGACTAGCTTAGTTGGCCTAATATCAAGGTCATATTCTTGGACTTTTACTACCCAATTGCCTCTCTTAGTTCCAAACTCCTATTGTGTAAGGATAGAATTGATGGTTGTATCGTGTACAAGCACAACAGAGTGTGAATTAAGAATATAAAACCAAAATCGCTTGACAGTGTTTGACCACCGCAAAAGCGTGTTTCTCCATCATAGTATATTTCAATTCATGAGATTTTAGAACATAGCTCATGAATGCAATGGGAAGCTCATGATCCTCAGAATTCTTCCGAGTTAGCACAAAATCCAAGGTATTCTTTATAGCATAGCAATAGATGATAAATGCTTTTTGAAATCAGGACATGCTAAGATGGGAGTCTTAGCAATGGATTTCTTGATATCTTCGAATGCTTATTTACCTTTGGAAGACCAGCCAAAGTTTTTCTTTCCTTTCATCATGTGAGAAATTCTCAAAGTTAGTTCTACAAAATCAGGAATGAATCTCCTCAAGAAGTTTATCTTACTAAAGAAAGAGTGAACGCCTTTTTGCTTATGGGAAGAGGAATTTTCTGGATTGCTTGAACTCTTTATGGATCTATCTTGATTACTTATTTGGAGACAATATGCCCCAAAACTTGCCTTTAGTAACACAAAATAAAGACTTCTTAGGATTGAGAGAAAATCCATGTTCTTTGCATTTCTGGAGGACTGCTTGAAGATGCTTGAAAGTGGTATGCCCTTATTTTAGAGAAAATAGTCAAATCATCAAGGTACACAAAAATGAACTTTCCCTTTAGGCTGCAAAATTCCAAGTCCATTGTGATCTAAAAGGTGGCACCAACATTGATAAGACCAAAAGGCATTCTCTTGTAGTAAAAGGTGACCCAAGGAATAGTAAAAGTAGTTTTGTGTTGATCTGGGGTATTGACTTCCACTTGATTGTACCTAGAGAATCCATCTAGCATAGACAACATCTCAGAGCCTGTGACAACTTGAAAAAATTGATCCATCATGGGGAGTGGATAGTTGTATTTCAAAGATGCCTGATTCAAATTCTTGAAATCTACATAGATGAGAATCTCACCATTCTTCTTCCTGACAGGAAAAATATTGGAAATCCATGTTGAATGATGTATAGGGAAGATGATTTTTGCCTTCAGTAACTTTTAGATCTCTTAAAAATAGTGTCGCAACTTTAGGATTGTATTGCCTTTGTTTCTACTTGAAAGGTTTGATCCTGGTTTTAGAGGAATAAAGTGTTACATCTCCTTCGGTTAAAAAGATTTGATGTCATCATATGAAAAAGCAAGAACATTAGCATACCTTTTTAGTAGATTTATTGATTTATTATTATCTTCTTGAGTGCAACATTTGCTAATGTTCACCATCTTGGGTTCATCAAAACTCCCAATATTAACCTTTTCACATTCAATGATCAGCCGAGCTTCTTGAGAAGCTTTAAATTTGATGTACCTATCATGCTTATCAAACAGATCTTCCAAGCTTACCAGCTCTTTAGGGATCTTGTTACCTTTCAATTTGATGTAGCCATCTTGATCCATCTCTTCCTTGATATATCCTTCATTAGAGGATACACACTCTCTAGGAAAAGTTTCACTTCCTTCGAAATACAGCTGATCAAAATTATCCTTAAGCTCCAAGAATGAGAGCAAGTGTTGATCATCATTGAAAACCTACAAGTTATTTGCATTATCTGGTACACTTGGGCCTATGAATCATTTCAATGGTAAATTTATCTTGAGAGAAATCAAGCGGCGAATCAACAAAGATCCCGAGACAAACAGAGAATCAACTCTAGTGTTCCTTTCTCTTGGCACAACTTCAATGGAGAAAGCATCAAGAAATTCAATGGAATCCCAAACAAGATTTCTATAATGTTTCAATCTCCTATTCTTGACTTGGTAAAGATCTCTGACTTGTTTCACAATCAGCTCTACATCACCACGAGCACAAATATTCTTCACTCCCATTTCTTTTGCCATGTTCAATCCAAGGATGAGAGCTTCATACTCAGCCATATTATTTGTATTTTCAAAATGAAGCTTGAAAGAAAATGGATGAATCTTCCCTTCTGGAGAGATTAACACCACACCAGCTCAAGAACTAGCTAAAGAACAACTTCCATCAAAATCCAGAGTCTAAATTCCATTGGGATCATGAATCAATCCCTTAGGAAGACTTGTCTCATCCTCTGACATGATCATATCATTGCCATGCCCTGTATCTTCATAGAGTATCTGTGCTTTTGGATCATCAGTCTTTTGCACAATGTATTCAGTTGTTTCTCGTGCAGAACTTCTTCATTTTTCCATTGACCGGGATCAAAGAATGTGACCAGTCCATCTGAATTTCACCTCCTACCTCTTTACAAAAATTTCAACTCAGCAACATCCCATACGAGGGAGGAATATTAGCTACCAAAATAGTGGCTAAGACCCTTTTATCTCACAAAGCAAAGCAAAGCTACTTATGCATCTTTAATCCTCCCAACCGAAGGCACTTTTATACTCTCCATGGAATAGTAGGGAACCAAAGGCACGCATTAGATTCAGGCCCAAAGAATGCACTAATTTTTAGGGAATTACATTGTTTGATGCTCCTGAGTCTATAACATAATTACTGAGTTTATGGCCAGCCATGAGGAGAGTCACATAGAATGGTTAAACTTTCTCATTAGGGGAAGTGACTGCAGCCACAAGGCTTGATTGGGGTGACAAAGAGGGAGCGGGAAAAATACCTTTAGAGGTATTAGATGAAGCTTTGGATTTGGAATTGAAAAATTTAACCATTTTAGCAAAGGATTTTGGATGGGTTTGGTAAAACTCTACCTCTAGAAATTTGGATTTTGGTCTTTTTTAGGTGATCAATGATATCAAAAGATCCAGAGGTGGATGGGGCATCACTACTAGGAACTTGAGAGACTTTGGACTTATCAGTTTTAGGATTTGAAGGACAAGGAGTTTTGGAAACAAAAGTAGAAGAAGGAATATTAGTATTACTCAGCTTTTGTGTGGAGGAACTGGGAATAGGAGATCCTGTTCTTGTAATCAGTTGAATAGTTGTAGGAAACTCCTGGGATTTCTTAGCAAGTCTGCACCAATTTTTCTTTCTTGTTTTCTTGCTCCCGAGTCATGACAAAGCATATGAATCACTATTCATCTTTGTTACTCTTTCATCATAGTCATCTTCATCCTCCATACCTTCATGGTGAGGAAATGAACTTGAGATCCACCAAGTTCCTCCAGCTTATTCATCACCTTCTTTTTCTAGTTCTTCAAAGAGTTCATTAAACTCCTCATCATCGTGTTCCTCAACTTCACAAGTTTCATTTACTCGGAACCATGATGGGCGGGCCTTCAATAGTCAATCTGGTATGAGAAGAAGGAAAATGGTTTTGCTATCCAAAATTCACCTCCTGGGTAAATTTGATAACATGCATCAGAATACTCAAGTCCTAGGCAAATAGATTGATTCAAGGAAAAAAATCATGTTTCTAGGGTCCCCTCGGATTTTTTCTAACTCTCCTATCCAAAAAAAAGAGCTAGATCTAAAAAGGGTGAAAAAGTTGCAAAAAACAAGCTTGGGCCAGAAAAAATCATGAAAATCGATAAGTCCTAGTCCAGGTAGCACTGGGACAGTTGGGACATCGGGCCGCGAATCGGCCGAAAGCCTCCAGGCGGTTTCATGCGCAGATTGGGACGGCCGGGACATTGGGACACGCGGACGCGGAAAGCCGATTCGGCCGAAGGAGAAAAATTAACTAACTACATGCTGGAATAGGATGGGACATCTGGGCCGTGAGGACACGAAGGACGCGAACCACCCGGATCGGCCGAAATAGAGAACTTTCACATTGAGACAGTTGGGACATAGGGACGCGTGGGACGTGGAAAGCCGAAGGAGCCGAGAGCCAATCAAATCACGCCATGTGTCTTCGCCTCAAAGAGGGACAGGGAAGCTCGAATCGGGCGGATCGGAGGAATTTGTCCCAGATAGTTCGGGACATCCGGGCCAAAGGGACACGAGGGACGCAAAAAGTAGGCAGCCCGAGGGACGAATTAGGAAATGCCACGTGTCACAAGGGAAAACGTCCAAAATTTCAATGGGAGCGAGTTGGAGCATTGGCCCAAGCCAATAAGAAGAGGACACGTGTCCAATGGAGCAGGGAAGTGTGGAGCTCGAGGAGGAATTAGAGAATTTGGCAAAAGTTTTGGCCAAAAACTAAAAGGTAAAGGATGACCCCGCGCCCCTGTCCTCCAACCAGATCATGCCACGTGTCCCAAGTGGCGGGGACATGGGGAAAAAATGGGAAATTTTCCAAAATTCCAAAAAGTAAAAACTTTCAAGGAAAACCCGCGGGTAAGGGAAGGAGAGAGAATTGCTCATCCAATCAGCACCTAACACGTGTCGTCTAGGTGGCGGAGAGTGGGAAAAAAATTTCAAAACCCATTTTTGCCTGTTTTGTGCCCTAAATCTTCAAATCACCATATCTTTCGATCCAGAGCTCGGATTTGCACGTTCTTTATATCATTGGAAAGATTATAAAATTATCTACATGATTCTAAGGTCAATCTTGAATTTTGGTTCAATCTGGAGAGAGAAAGTTAAGAAACAGCTCTGACACATGTTCATGGCCAGAAGTGACATTTCAACTGACCAAATTTAATACAGAATGGGTCGCATTCTCCTCCAATTTGGTCAAAAATGGTAGGGTATGGGTTTGTAAGGTCCTCCATGCTGATTTAATGCATTTGTAGTCAATGAGGAATGGGCTCCCATGTTTTGTACGTTTTCTCTCTCATGGGCTCGACCCATGCAATGAAAAAGCCAGATTTGGCTCATTTCCATCAAGGGAACACTTTTTTGGCATAGCAGACTTCTTCTTTCACCTCCAGCAAGTGATTGTTGCAAGAATCAGACCTCTTCAAAGATCAGTAATAGCTTTTCTACCTCTCTCGAGGTTGTAATGCGATGTGGTTTTGACATTGGAAATGATAATGCAAGATTTGTGAATGAGTTTCAAATTCCTTTTTTGTATTATTTGCTTCATTTCGATCCTAAATTATATCTTATCACTTTGTGTATGTTTTATGTTGCAATCTTTGGTTTGTGTCTATTTGCATGACAAAAATATTCACCACTCCTTTTGGTGCATCACCATCTTTAGTTAGTTTCAATTTTTGCACTTCTATCCCTGTCTCCTTGCAATTTAGAGTAGGATTAGGATCTGAACCTCTGTAGTTGTGCAAATATAGATCTAAATCAGAGGGTTTGAGGAACCACCTCTAATCTGTAGATTCCTCTCTCGCCCACAAGTCCCACACTTGGAGAGAGGTTTCCATGTTGTGCAATCACACTGGATGCCTGAAACATCAACCTAGAAGCCTGATGTGCATCCAGGGGTGCTGTGATTTTGCACTAATAGTTTTGGCATGCCCGGTGGGACCTAGAGGTCTCATTTTTATTTGCAGCAAAGTTGATGTGCATCTGCTGCAATTTTATTGCTTGAAAAGAGCTATTATTTGCATATCTGGCGACTCCAAGGGGAAGAATCAACTGGTTTCAGTAGTGCAGGCCTAAAAACTCATGAGAAGAGTCACCACAAGGTCAAGAGTTGGAGAAGAAGAAGTGCTATTTGAATACCTGCAATTATCTCCAAGAAGAAGGAAAAGAGGAAGAAGGATTCAAAGGTCTCCATCTCCACCAAACATAACTCTCTCAACTCCTCCACCTGGTAGGCCTTTCATTCAGTCAACAAGGGTTTTGAGACCAATTAGAATGGCACAAAATAACCCCTATGTCAACTTCACAGGCAGCAAGAACCCACTTGCCCTCAATGCACAACATCCAATTCCTATTGCAGCCTTGAAGAACATTCTCTACTTCACCGGAGAAAATCAGACTACACCAGTGATCAGGTTAAAGACATTGCCAACCTTTGTGCAATCCATGAAATCAATGAAATGCAAGTGGCTGTCAAGTTACTGGCATCTTCATTCAAGGCGAAAGTGTTGCAATGGTTTAGGAGCCTTGGAGCTGGTTCTATCACAAATTGGAATCAGCTATGTATAGCACTTCATGAGCAATTTGGAGAAAAGGGAGACAACTTGTCTCTTTTGGAGCAGCTGACAACCATCAAGAGAGCTCCCAATGAGCAGCTGACCGATTTCAACTTCAGATTTCAAAAGACTTGGGAGAGAATTCCAGTGGCAGTCAAGCCAACAGCAGAAGGTGCTTTTCTCTACTATCTCAAAGCTCTAAATTTTGATATTTCTATGTTGATTCAGTCCATGGGAGGCATAACTATCCCTATGGCTTATAGCATTGCCATTAGGGCTGAAAATTGTTTGATCCAAGCTGACAAACTTGCCCCTAGACCTCCCATGCCATTGTTTCCAAGTTTAGAGAGTCCAAACACCAATCAAGCACCTAATTTGGCTCCTTCTCCCACTCCTAGAAATCAAAGTTCAAATGAAGCTTCTACTTCATCTCCAAGTGCCCCAAATGAGCTTCAAGAAGTCATGAAGCAATTGTAAAACCTAGGCAATGAGCTGGTTACTCTCAAAAGGTAGCAGGCCCAAGGTTTTAGACCTTATTATCAACCCCAAGCTCAACCTAATAGGTAGCCATACCAACCACAAAGGCCACCTAATCCAGTTGTAAATATGAATCAAACAAGGCCTCCTGCCAATAGACCATTTCAGCCCTATAATCCAAATGCCATATCTGCCTCTAAGGCATTGGTGCCAACACAAAACAACATTTCCTGTGAGTATGACTTGGTGTTTTCCATGCAATGAGCCTCATAACCAATCCATGTGCTTCAATGGTGCTTTGAATCAAGCATTAATGGTGACAACTACTGTGTGGAGGATGATGGCGATCAAGGAAACAACCAACAACAAGAAACATTCCAACAGCAATCAGCCCCAAATGACACAACGTTGGTAAATTGGCAAGCGAGAGGATTTTGTGGCATGAACAAGGCATTTTCTCAAGGTGTTGCAGCCAACACAAGGTTAAAAAGGAGGAATTTTGGCGAAGGACAGCCATTAGCCCCAACCAATCCACAACCTTCCATGGCTCCACAAATGATTGGCAAGCAAAATCCAATTTCAAATGCACAAGGGCAGCCAAGAACAGCCCCTAGGCCAACTCAAATACCAATTGTTGCTGCCCACATGCAAGGAGTGAATGTGCAAACCAAGGGACAGCAAAAGGATACTTCATCCCCATTCAACATCATTGATCAGATGAAGAAGACAAATGTTAATATATCAATGTGGGAATCCCTATCTATCCCAGGCCAAAGAGATCTGCTGCAAGCTGCCATGAAGGACTGGCCAACTTCAAATCAACAGATCCAAAGGCAAGAGAAGGTACTTATAAATGCTTCCCAGCCTGAGGGAAATCATGGAGGACAACAAGGTAAAATGTTGAAGCCCCCTCCTTTCTATGTTTCATTGATCATTGGAAATCAGCTAGTGCATAATTACATGATAGACTCCGGGGCAAGTAGCTCAGTAATGCCTAAATAGATAGCTGATCAGCTAGGGCTTCAATATGAAACCATATCCAAGGGGTAGTGCAGCTGGATGGGACAACAGTAACAACAGTTGGGGTGATTAGAAACTTGAGTCTTACCTTGCATGCATGTCCAAATGTTGTTGTTTTACAAGATGTATCAGTCATAGACCTTCCACCACTCTTTGCCCTATGCTTGTCAAGGGACTTCATAGCCAAGATTGGGGGATATTTGTCTGCTGATTGGTCACACATGCTATTCAGAACGAGGTATGGAACTAAGGCTACAATCAGGTCTAAACCTATTGCAAAATTTCACATTTAGCCTTACACTCCAAGTCAGATTAATGCCAATTGCTCAACATTTGATCAAGAAGATCACCCAAGCACTGATGAAGCTGACACTAAGGTTGGAAGCATCCCGGATCTAACTCTTGATGAATGGGCAAACAAGATACATGCTTTTGATCCTTATCAAGAAGTAGAAGAATCTGAGCTAGGGGTCTATTGTATACACGAAGAAAATCAACCTATTCCTAGCATCACCAAGCCAAACCACAAGGATGACAATGAGGTATGGCAGCTATTTTTTGATGGATCAAGGAGTAGACAAGGTGCAGGAGGTGGAGCCATGCTTGTTTCACCTCAAGGAGTAAAGTACTATTCAACTTTTAGATTTCAGTTTGCATGCTCCAATAACACTGCTGAATATGAAGCCTTGGTGCAAGGGATGCATTGGGCAATAAAGAGAGGAATAAAGAACTTGCAAGTCTTTGGGGATAGTGAATTGATTGTAAATCAGGTCAAGGGACAACATGCTACCAAGAATGATCTTCTCAAGTGCTACAAGAATAGGGTGTGGGACCTCATGGAAGATTTTGAGGGTTTTGGCATCAAATCCATTCCTAGGAAAGAGAATCAAGCTGCTGATAGGCTTGCAGCAGTAGGGGCAGCCTTTGACATTGTGGAAAGCATTCAACAAGACAAGGTACAGCCAAACATCCACGTGATTGTGAGGCCTTCAGTGCCGGATAACAATGTCAGTTGGCAAGTGTTTGAAAATGACCAGCAAATCATCCATTTCTTGCAAGAAGAAGCTGAGTTCTCAGCCAAGAATCAAGAAAGATTGGAACAACAGTATGGTGACCAAGTGGTACAACTGAGAACTAACAAGCTGCCCAAGGGACTTATCACTTTGGAGTCCATTTTTAACCCCAATGATCAGTTTAGAAAGGAGAAAGAAAACATTCAAGTCAAGAGAGAGGATTCAATATCCATCTTGGTAGAAGAGAACAAACCATTGCAAATTGGAAGGATGACAACTGAACAAGAAAGGTATGAGTTCATACAACTATGTCAAGAGTTCCCTGACGTGTTTTCTTGGAGCTATGAAGACTTGAAAGGTTTCAATCCCAACTTAGCTCAGCATACCATCGAATTGGATCCAAATACTAAGCCTATCAGTGAAACAAAGACCACCAATCCACACATGGAGCCTCTCATGAGGAAAGAGTTGGACAAGCTGATTGAGTCAAGGATCATATTCCCAATCAAGCATTCTAGTTGGGTTGCCAACTTAGTTCCAGTCAGAAAGAAGGGTGGAGAGATTAGATTGTGTGTTGACTTCAGAGACTTGAATAGAGCCTCTCTCAAGGACCATTATCCACTCCCTTCCATGGAGAAAATATTGCAAGTGGTGGCTGGCTCCGAGAGGTTTTCACTACTTGATGGCTACTCAGGCTACAATCAGATTATGGTGAAGGAAGAGGACCAGTTCAAGACAGCCTTCACAACCAAATGGGGAACTTTTGCATACAGGAAAATGCCATTTGGGCTGTCCAACACTGGTGCTACCTTCCAAAGGGAAATGGACATGGCATTCAAAGGTTTGATTAATAATGTGGTGCTGATCTACCTTGATGATATCACTATTTTTTCCAAAAATGCAGCAGACCACCTCTCTCATTTGAGACAAGTCTTCACGAGGTGCAGGAGATTTGGAGTGTCTTTAAATCCTAAGAAGTGTATCTTTCTTGCACATGAAGGAAAGCTCCTTGGCCATATTGTCTCCAAAGAAGGATTAGCAATTGATCCAGAGAGGGTTGAAGCCATAAGAGCACTACCATTGCCAAGCCACAAGAAAGCCCTTCAGAGTTTCTTGGGAAGGATAAACTTTGTTCGGAGGTTTGTCCCAGATTTTGTAGCCCTTGTCAAGCCCATCACCAAAATGTTAAAGAAGAGCATGGCTTTCAAGTGGACAACAGAAGGCAAGGAGAGTTTTGAAGCAATCAAAGAAGCCATCTCTCAAGCACCAACTCTCATCAACCCATACTTCTCCAAGGATTTCATCCTCTATGCATTTGGAGGTAATGACACTATTTCTGCCATTTTGGTACAAAGAACAAGGATAATGATGAGCAGCCAATTGCATTCTTCACCCGAGCCTAGATGACTATGAGGTGAGGTACTCTTTATTGAGAAGCACGTCTTTGGTAGTAATTAGAAGCTTGAAGAAATTCAAGCATTTAATCTCAAACAACAAGGTCCAGTTGCTGGTCTCACATGCTGGGGTTAAGGACTTCCTCCTCAACAAGGATTTGAATGAGAAAAGGGCAGGTTGGATCACCCGTGTCATGGAGTATGACATTGAGATCAAGATCACCAAGCTGGTAAGAGGGAAAGGATTGTGTGAGCATCTGGTTTTGGGGAAGCAAAAGAAGTATGCAATGAAGAAGAGGCTGTTTTGACAGTTCCAGACAGCCATAAGCCATGTGGCACTCAAGAAGAAAACAATGCTGCCCCCACTCCTTGCTGGACCCAAGGTATTATACACTTCCTAGGCACAGGCCTATGCCCTCCGGAGATGAACAAGACCCAAAGGAGACACTTCAGATTGCAGGTTGTCCCGTATGCCATTGTTGATGGAGTTTTGTTCAAGAAAGATGTGAATGGAGTGCTGCTGAGATGCATTAGCACAAATCAGATTCAAAGGGTGTTGGAAGAGTTTCATGGTGGACCAGCTGGTGGTCATTTTGCACCAAGAGTGACAGCTCTAAAAATCATGAAGGCTGGTTATTATTGGCCTAAAATCTTCAGTGATTGCTATGCATGGATCAAGAGGTGTAAGAATTGTGCATTCTTCACAGGAAAAGAGAGACTTGCTGCCCTTCCATTACATCCAATCTCAGTTGACCAGCCATTCATGCAATGGGGTTTGGACTTCATTGGAGTCATTAATCCCAATTCAAGCCAAGGGCACAAATGGATTTTGACAGCCATGGACTACTTCACCAGATGGACAGAAGTAGTAGCACTCAAAGAGGCAAATGAGTCTAGCATCTTAGACTTTTATGAGGGGATAACAACCAGATTTGGTGTACCTGCTACAATAATCTCAGATAATGCATTGGCATTCATTAGATCTAAGGTGACTGAGTGGGCTGTCAAGAACGGTATCTACCTAAGCACTTCATCAAACTATTACCCTCAAGGTAATGGCTAGGCCGAGTCTACAAACAAGAACTTGTTGAGGATCATTAGGAGGACTCTTGACGAGAATCAGAGGTCTTGGCATACCAAACTGAAATCAGCCTTATGGGCTGATAGGATAACTCCCAAGAGATCCACAGGTAACTCTCCATTCAAACTTGTCTATGGAAGAGAGGCAATCTTGCCCATGTCACTTGAGTTGTTAACATTGGAACTCATGAAGCAGCTGGAGTTGCTAGAGTTTGAGCCCATGGAGGTGAGGTATGCAGAGTTGATGGAGCTGCAAGAGATCAGAAATCAGGCATCCCAAGCAATGGAAAAGGATCAAGCTTCGATCAAAAGACCTCTAATAGGAAGGCCAAGGATATATCTTTTCAGGTTGGAGATCTAGTGTTGAAATGGGATGTGGATAGAGCAAAACCGGGAAGGCATTCAAAATTTGATGCCATTTGGAGTGGCCCATACATGGTCACGAAGTGCAAGAACAACAATGCTTTCCAATTGGCCTCATTGGATGGTGAAGAACTGCAGATTCCAATAAATGGAATCTATCTCAAGCATTGCTTCTAGAGGGAAATTCACTACCTTGTAAATATTAGATTATATTTTCATTCCTCCAAGTGCTTGTGCACATTGTTTTGCTGTAGGTTAGTTTTGTTTTCCCTAAGTGCTTTGGCACACTTGTTATCCATGGAGATGTTTGCAATCCTTACTTCCATCGTGATATTCCATCTTCCTCCTTACACATTCTAAGTCGGTTGGGGTTCTAAAGAATATCTAATGACTCCATGCCCAATGGACTCGCTTCAGTGCAAGCGGTATCTTCTACCTAGCAGGTGAGTAACCCATTGAGTCACCAAATTGTTACCCAAAATTCACCCCTAGGGTAAATTTGATAACATGCATCAGAATACTCAAGTCCTAGGAAAATAGATTGATTCAAGGCAAAAAATCATGTTTCTAGGGTCCCTCGGATTTTTTCTAACCCTCCTGTCCAAAAAGAAAGAGCTAGATCTAAAAAGGGGTGAAAAAGTTGCAAAAACAAGCTTGGGCCGTAAAAATCATGAAAATCGGATAAGTCCTAGTCCAGGCAGCACTAGGACAGTTGGGACGTCGGGGCGCGAATCGGCTAATAAGCCTCCAGCGGCGGTCTAAAGACCTTGGGCAGGGGCTAGGACATCGGGACGCGTGGGACGTGGAAAGCCGATTCGGCCAAGGAGAAAAAAATTAACTAATCTGCTACGAGAATAGGGCCGATAGGACATCATCCGGGCCGTGAGGGACGTGAAGGACGCGAACCACCCAGATTAGCTGAAATAGAGAACTTTCACACTGGGACAGTTGGGACATAGGGACGCGTGGGACGCGGAAAGCCGAAGGAGCCGAGAGCCAATCAAATCACGCCACGTGTCTTCGCCTCAAAGAGGGATAGGGAAGCCCGAATCGGCGAATCGGAGGAATTTGTCCTAGACAATTCAAGACATCCGGGCCAAAGGGACGTGAGGGATGCGAAAATCCGGTAGGCCCGCGACGAATCAGGAAACGCCACGTGTCACAAGGGAAAACGTCCAAAATTTCAAAGGGAGCGAGTTGGAGCGTTGGCCCGAGCCAATAAGAAGAGGATGCGTGTCCAATGGAGCAGGGAAGTGTAGAGCTTGGGGAGGAATTAGAGAATTTAGAAAAAGTTTTGGCCAAAAACTAAAAGGTAAAGGATGACCCCGCACCCCTGTCCTCTAACCAGATCATGCCACGTGTCCCAAGTGGCGGGGACACGGGGAAAAAATGGGAAATTTTCCAAAATTCCAAAAAAGTAAAAACTTTCAAGGAAAACCCACGGGTAAGGGAAGGAGAGAGAATTTCTCATCCAATCAGCGCCCGACACGTGTCGTCCAGGTGGTGGAGCGCAGGAAAAAATTTCAAAACCCATTTTTGCCTGTTTTGTGCCCTAAATCTTCATATCACCATATCTTTCGATCCAGAGCTCGGATTTGCACATTCTTTATATCATTGGAAAGCTTATAAAATTATCTACATGATTCTATGGTCAATCTTGAATTTTGGTTCAGTATGGAGAGAGAAAGTTAAGAAACAGATCTGACACGTGTTCATGGCCAGAAGTGACATTTCAAATGACCAAATTTAATACGTAATAGGTTGCATTCTCCTCCAATTTGGTCAAAATGGCGGGGTATGGGTTTTAAGGTCTTCCATGCTGATTTAATGCATTTGCGCAATGAGGAATGGGCTCCCACGTTTTGTACGTTTTCTCTCTCATGGGCTCGACCCATGCAATGAAAAAGCTAGATTTGGCTCATTTCCATCAAGGGAACACTTTTTGGCATATCGACTTCTTCTTTCACCTCCAAAGAAGTGATTGTTGCAAGAATTAGACCTCTTCAAAGATTGTAACAAGTTTTCTACCTCTCTGAGGTTGTAATGCAGTGGTTTTGACATTGGAAATGATAATGCAAGCTTTGTGAATGAGTTTCAGTCCTTTGTTTGTATTATTTGCTTCATTTCAGATCCTAAATTATATCTTATCAGCCTGTGTATGTTTTATGTTGCAATCTTTGGTTTGTGTCTATTTGCATGACAAAAATATTCACCACTCCTTTTGGTGCATCACCACCTTTAGTTAGTTTCATTTTTGCACTTCTATCCCTGTCTCCTTGCAATTTAGAGTAGGATTAGGATCTGAACCTCTGTAGTTGTGCAAATATAGATCTAAATCAGAGGAGTTTGAGGAACCAACCTCTAATCTAGAGATTCCTCTCTCAGTTTCACAAGTCCCACACTTGGAGAGAGGTTTCCATGTTGTGCAATCACACTAGATGCCTGAAACATCAACCTAGAAGCCTGATGTGCATCCAGGGGTGCTATGATTTTGCACTAACGAGTTCTGGGATGAAAATTCTTCCTTGGAATATCTTGGTAAGGATCATGCTGAGCCAATTATTTCTTAATAGCTATGAGGTCATTGGCAAGCTTCTGTACCAACTGATTTGAGTTGCCTCCAGGAGAGGAGGAAGAAGAAGATGCTTTATACTTGGAAGGTTCTCTTTTCAACTTACCAGACATGATTAAATCATCTTCAACATTGATAGCCAAACGATGATCAACATCTAGAGTTACAAGATTAGCTTTGCTTAGTGCATACCTTACTTTAGGTAATGGCGAGGCATTGAGGAAGAAAAAATTCTGGATTTGATCCATTGGATGAATGTTCTGTGGGATTTTATGAATGAGCTTGTTGAATTTGGCTGCAAATTCTCTCATGCGCTCAAATGGTTCCTTCTTGATATGAGATATTTGAGCTAACAGAGCATGCACATATTTAGCAGGTTTGAAACATTTCTCAAACGAGTTTTCATGGTGGTCCAGTCATTAATTGATCCAACGGGAATATGATAGAACCAATCATCGGCATCGTCTCCTGCAATGTCTCCACAAAAAGTCTGACAGAGACATCTTCATGTTCAACCACAAGAATCCCACATGCAACAATGAAGGTTGCAATGTGTTCATCTAGATGAACCTTCCCATCACCCCAGAATTTGGGAAAAAAATTCTTGTTACCCCTAGGTAACTCATGTAATGGTTGAGGAAGAGCAAGAGGCCCAACCTATTGTCCCCAAGGCAAAGGAGCTGCCATCTTTGGAAAAATTGACTAAAGGGGAACTGAAACACCAACAAGTATCAAAGCTTGGAGAATCGGACTGAGTTGTTCTTGAGGAATGCTATCCTTGGAATTTCTATCTTTAACAGGAGGTGTGCTTGCAAATGAGTTCCTCTCTTCCTTCTTGCTGGAAGAAGAGAGAATTTTTGTTGCTCTAGAAGTTGAAAAATGAGAATCTTCAACCCCGAGAGCTTTCTTCCCACATGTATACCATAGAGTTGTCAGACCAAAAATGATCTTGAAGTTGTTCCTTTAGAAAGGGATACGTTTGAAATGAAATCCCTAGTAGATTCACCAAAAACTATTAAAATGTTCAAACGCAGACTCGAAATTCTCTTTGGCATATTTTTACGGAAATGCAAAATTATAAAAAATCACCCATGACCCCTAGGCCCGAAACTTTGCATTTTACATTAGGGGAGTGACACGTGGCGTTACATGAGTGGTAACTTGAGTCGCAACTCACTTTATAATTTTTATTCTTTTAGAAACGAGGCTCAAAAGCTCAAAGTTCTTCGCCGACCCACCTCTCCGCTTTGTATTTTGATGCGGGCTCAACATTTTACTTTTTCCCTCTTGGAAACAAGGCTCAAAAAATCAAAAGGCTCTGATGATCCACTCCCTCATTTTGAATTTTTTGATGCAGGCTCAACATTTGAATTTTTCCCTTGGCATGAGCGGGGTCGTGGGTCACTTTATAACTTTACGCCCTTTTCCAAAATGCCTCAAAACACAAAAAGGGTCCACCTTTCTCCAAATATCCAATTAGGATCTTTCGATGCTGTGGAGCCAACTTGACACTTTTGCTAAAATAGCCAAAAATGACAAGTTCACAAAAAGAACGCATCCTACCGCATTCAATTAGATATGCCCACATGCCCATGGATGTTGGGGCACAAAATTGACAGGGAAGATACACTCGTTAAATATGAAACGAAGGAAAAAAACTCCACCATTTATGCCCGAATCAAGGATTTTTCCTACAAAAAGATAAATGCAAGGAATACAAGGCTCGACCCAGTCCATAGCCATAGAAAAAGATAGATGAATTCCATGCATCCATGACATAAAATAGAAAAGATGTTTCAAAATGCACAGACTGAGGAATTTTTAAATGGAACCGGTGGGATTAAAAACCGAATACCAACACTTCAAAACATGAATTTCTCCATCCCTCCAAAATTCTTACTCCATTTTAAACACTCCTCGAAGGCACCAACTCAAAATTTTCAAAACTGGACTTGGAAAGTAAGGGGGATTTCAGCACTTATATCTAATCACTAGCATACATACCTCTCTAACTCTCCCCCGTCCTACTTTCATCTAAATCTGTCATTTTTTACCTTTACCTAAACACGCTACTTCTCTAACCATATGTGTCACTTTCTTCTATATGCGCCATTTAGACAATATACATGCCAAAATAACCCTAACATTGCTTTCAGCCATATGCACAACTATCGCATCCATACGCTCCATAACACATCATATATGCGCCTCTTCACCTATACACGCTACTATAAATGCCATACATACTAAACTCAAACATATGCACTAAATTATAACCACATCCACTCATAAACACACTACTATGTAATAAAAATGTCATTATGCATATCTCTTCTTGCACAAGTCTAAATACACCACTATTAAACCCATACGTGCCAAACTAGAATATATGCACTACATTAGAATAAAAGAACCGAAACATAAACCACCTGCTCTAAACATGCCATTTCAGAACCCTCCCACCATTGTGCTATAAACGCTTAATTTTTATCACATATGCACTATTTGAGGTCATGTATGCGCTAAACAAGGCGCCTAAACGGTGATTTTACCCTAAAAGCCCTAAAAACTTCAAAAATGCAAAATTACTCCAAAAATCAATCTTAAATCACTCACCGGCTATCACACCTCTTGTTGGTTGTTGGTTCTCTCTCACTAGGTCTGTTATGTGCTTCATAATACTATCGTACAACATCTTTTCCTCTCTTATGCTCTCATTTTCAAACTACACGTGGTGAAAATAACCCTCCCATGGTCCCCGAAAAACCTTTTATATCCGCCACAATTACCCTTAACCTTCCAAGAGCCCATTTTTACACTTTGTGTATCCGTTTTCCTCCCTTTTTCCCACTTTCACTAAATTTCCTCCTCTATCAACATAATCCAAAAAATCCAAAAAAAAATCTAAAAATCCCAAAAATACAAAAAATACAAAAAATTCAAAACAATCTCAAAATTCCTAAAAATTCAAACAAAAACATAAAAAAATCAACAAAAATACCACTAGTATCTTTGCTTTTTTGTCCTTTCTTTCTTATTTCACCAATACAAGGCCACTTTTTCTTTTTTAATACTTGGCCGATGATATGAGGCGTTATCATTTCTTTTTATTTGTATGGTCCAATGATATGAGGACCATATTTTTTATTAATATGTTCGATGATACGAGGAAAGGGGCATTTAGCAATCAAAACATCATGGTATTTATACCATTGGTGTATCTTCCTATGTGCCACATATTATTAAGCTTGCTAATGATGATATTAATAGACACTTATGGTAACACACTCCCTTCTATCATACAGCTTTTGACTCCATCATCAACCCGCATCCTCTTCTTCTATCCATAATTAATCACCTACTCCATCCATCTAATATTTCCTCAAATTCTCTAACAACCAATCTTCATTATTATCATCCAGCATCCTATCATCCCCAATTCTCAAATCCTTCCTCTTTGACTAGGGCATTTCATATCTCAATCCACAATCTTCACTCCTTGACTAGGGGAGTACTCAAATCCAACCATCCACATCATTTAATCTCATAACTTATGATATTATCCTCATTAAGTGGTGCATCCAACATCCTTAAATTTACAAAGAACGAACATCTTCACATCCAACATCCTTTAATCCAATAAACTACAATCTCCCGCTTGTCATTGATCATTGAATAGGGCATCCCACATCCACCATCCACAATCCAATAGCCCTCATCTTATCTCTTATTTCCTAATCCTTTTTATATTCTTCCCATCACTCTCAACTTTCTTTTCTCTTTTCCCCTTCTTCTTTCTTGTCTTTTTCATTCTCTATCTTCTCCTTCTCATTCCTCTATATCCTCCCTCTCCTTCCCTCATCATCTAATCACTCCTCTTCTCCTAAATTGAATCCATTCTCTTTTCAGAGGTTACCCGCTCGTTCCTCCCCACCTAACCCCTTGAGGGGCATCACCCTGTCATCACATCTTTCTTCTTTGATCTATCATTACTACACAATAACACTTCAAGAGGGAAAATGTAGACATGTAAAATGTCGACATAGTCTATCTTATAATATCCATATATCCTCACCATCAAGCTTATAATAATTAATTATAAATTTAATTAATTATTATAATTATAACATATATATAACCATGCTCCAATCTATATATTACACAAATCCCATTCACACCCTTAGAAATATTAATACACTATTAATATTTCATTCATTACAATAAATAACCTTCATTAACTATTTTCCACTAATTTAAAAATACTCATCCACCTACCACCTACCCTATACCTATTCTATACATATCCTCTCGATCTAATCACCCTAATAAATTCAATTAATCTCACCTAATCACCATTTAAATGAACCACCAAATCTAGAGACTTATAATTCTAGAAGTCTCTCCATCTTTTCCTTCTCTTTCTCAAATATTCAAATTAAAAATACTATTCTATTGAATTTTAAATTCAATAGAGGATTCTAAATAAATATTAAATTTTTTAAGTCCTCCCCTCTCATCCATTCTCAACCATTGATTTAATCCATTGTGGCGAGATATTAGCCATCCATTTCTACTCCTCCAACTATAAATAGAGGAGCCACCCTCCATGGCAAGCACCTTAGAAATTTGCAAGTGAATTCTACCCAATTTTCTAGCAATCCAAGTAATCTTCATTACTATCTATTGAGCACAATCAAACCATTGATCAAGTGGGGGTGCTGCCAATTTTTTCCAAGAATACGAAGCATCCATTGCATTCATCTAAGCAAGAAAATCAAAGGAGAAAATACAAAACAACAAAGGATGAGGATTCTACTTGTAGTTAAGTACAGGTAAATTGCTTTCTCTTCTTTCCATCTTGCTCAATTTGAGGTAGTTGATTAGTTGTGTTAGATTTTTTGTTGGTTTGGTTTTATAATAATATCATGTTTGCACACTAACACAATTTTTCATCTAAAAACACATTTTGGAGGAAGTATGAAATGTAGTATTATACCACCATTCTATAAGTGGAAAATCATTGCACCCAACGTTCTTATCTAGTCAAAGTAAAGCATCAAATATATCCCTCAGACATTTAATTACCACCTCATTTTCCCCATTTTATTGGGATGATAAGATGAAATCTATGCCAATTAGGTACCCAAATAAGATAACACATCAGTCCAAAATTGCTTGTAAATATGAGATCACGGTCACTCACTATAATTTTGGGCGTTCAATGAAGATTTTGAATTGTTTCCATAAAAGAGATAACAACTACATACGATATCAGTGAAAGGATGAGACATGGAAAAAACATGATTATACTTGGTAAGTTTATCCACTACGACCATAGTCACTCTTTTCCCTTCCAATTTAGGAAATAATGTGATGAAATCCATCGATACATCTTTCTCTAGGAATAGAAAAGGGTTGTAGGAGACCCGGTGTCTTGATGGTCTCACCTTTATTCCATTGGCACACAAAACTTTCTACCGTAAATTTTTAAACATCTCCTTTTGACCCTCCTAAAAGAATTATTGTTTAACTCTATGATAAATATTCAATAACCCAAAATGTCCACCTAGTCGAGAAGAAAGGATCTTTGAAAGAACATGGTGTTTAAGTGTATAGTTCTTACACAACTACAATTTGTCCTTCTACTACAAATGTATCACCCTTCCATAAAAAAATTTCATATATGGTTTACTATTTCTTGAGATTCTGAATGAGAGTCCGGTCTCTACATATTTCTTCCATTCTTACCTTTCTTGATCTACCCAATCTACCTTTAGTATAAACAGGGTACATAACAATACTTACGTTGATTCATACCTCCTAAATAGTGCATCAATGCCCACATTATTCTTCCTTTTCTTATAAATAATCTCAAATTCATAACACAACATCTTTATGGCCAATTTTTTTCTCCTATGAAGATATGTGTTTCTCAAGAAGTATTTCAAACTATTATGGTTAGTTTTTACCTTGAAGTGTCTACCCATCAAATATTATAATATTGTAACATCATCTATTACGAGAAAAGTTATAAGCCCTCCATCCGACTTATCCTTAACCAAAACAATATTTTAAGTTCGAGAAATGGGAAAGGATGAAAAGAATGTCACAGAGATTGGTTTGGATAATTTTTTTACTCATCTTTCCCCCTTGTTAAATGTGAGAAGAAATGCATAAATAAAGTGTATGAACTAGAATCTAACATGTGGTTCTATGGGAAATGTAATGGGAAGTTTCAAATAATGTCATTATAGGTGTGCACTTCAAGTCGATTTGAAGGACATCAAAAGGGAACTGAAATCACTAAAAACATTTGATGAAGTTGTAGAAAACATCATGGGAATCACAGCTAAATACATGCACTATCTATGCATAAATGATGTCGCGACAACTAAGATTGCAAACCACATTACAAGGGATGAATTCAAATTCAACCTCTCCATCAAAAAGAAACATACCATGGAAACAAACATTTAAAATGCATCATCCGTAATTCAAAAAATGGAAACTATGGGTTCTCCTCCTTGAATTGTGTTATTGTAAACTTAATATAGCTTTCATATGAGGTGGTTTTTCCAATATTTCCCTTATTCTACAAAGGGTTTCACATATGGTTTTGTAAAAAATTTGGAAAGGATCAGATATGTAACTTATATATTTGTAAATATTAGTTTTTAACTGATGCTCATATGCATTTCCATGCGTTTCACTTGTATGTCATTTTCCTTAAACATAAAATAGATGAAATTTCCAATTCAACTATATAAGCATGTTGTGTTTTCCCATAACCTTTCCTTTTCATAAAATCTATAATGTCTCTCTTTCCACTGTATTATTTCATTGTTGTGGAATAACTAATAATGTTTTTTATGATATTTAAATTTCTACTAAACTAAAAATAAGACTAGAGATATTTACTCATGTTTAAAAATATATATGTAATCCTTTCCCAATCACTATTGAAATGACTTATTAAATTATGTATGTTTTATTGGATCACTTTATATTTGCTTCTATTTTGCAATAAATTATATTTACCTTCATGTAAACTCCTCAAAAACGAGCCCGACAAAGATATCTATGACTTGAAATAAATTAAGATAAAATATGACAAGCATTGTCGTTACCATGCACAAAAAACATGTGTCTGTCAATGCCTTTATTTCTCCTATAACCTCATCTATCTTCCACTCTCTCAGATTATCTTGCATGACTTCAAATTCCTCTACCAAACACTTGCAAGATGGAATTCTATTTGTCACATCTTTTCTAGCCAGTTTTCATAACCATCCAAGAATGACATACGTTGTCAACTATCCCTTAAAAAACCTCAATCATTATGTAATCATTCCCTCTTGCCATCCGACACTTCATCTTCCCATTCATCCACTTCAGCCCAATATTTTGATCAGCCTTGTGGTTCCGGACTTACTTTTCAACAAAAAAAAAACCCATGTTGATTTTGTAGCACACGACATTTGTCATTCCCATGCAAGTTAACTATTAACTAGACACGGTTATTTTACCACTCTACCTTGTAATCCTCTTTTCCAACAGTGCCTTCCTTTATAGAAACACAATGGCTTTTTCGCAAGTTGATTGATTTACTATTTGATATCAACACTTGATTTATATGTCTAGAAAATTACCAAGGTATACATATAAAATTCCATGGAGGTACAAAATTTCACTAGATGTAGGTTAGAAAAGTAAGGGCATCAGTTCTCATCCAAGAACAATATGGACCCAAGAAATCAACCTTCCATCCTTAAATCTTTGACCCAAGTTAAATAAATGTTGATATCATGATTAAATCTAATTACTGAAAGGTACCCAAACACATGGTGGGCAATACAAATACTTCACATACACTATAAGTTTCCCACAAAATATTTCATCCATAGCCAATTACTTGCCCTGCCACCTTGTATATTTAAATCTTCTACTTGTACAAAAATTGGTTTCCACCAAACAAAATATGAATTCTATGTTAGTAAAATTCATGTTTTAGAAGCCCTCAATAACAAATTTCCCATGATCCTTACTACAAAGATTTTCTACTAGATAATCACATCCTAATTTCCTTACCTTTAGGATGAACAAATATTGTCTCCTCCCTCAACACTCTTGTAGTGGACCCTCCACATTTAGAAGACCCTACTGCACAAGAAAGCAATGATTTACCTTTTCTCTCGAGTGATACAATTTCGTAGACATTCATTTGTACCATCCGTCCACAAACAGCACCAAAGATGAATTTATCTAAAAATTCCTACTTTAACATCAACAAAACATACCTTTCACTTTGCCTTGGTTGAACATTGGTCTTTCACCCATAAATGAATACACTACCAATGTTATTTTCTCCATGGATTTCCAAACTCTATTTCCAACAAGGAAAATAATGATAAAACAAAAATGTATGAAAGATAGTCATATGCATGAATATGTCCTTCACTTAATGCACTAGCATGATGAACGGTTTGGTTCTAATCCTAGGTTTTGGTACTTTTCTCTTTACCTTATTATGTACCATAGAAACCATTCTATAACTATCATGTTCATGAAACAAAATATTGAACATGGTTTCCCTCCAACTATAGGAGAGCTCCCAAAAAACTTCAATACTTTCCCAAACATTGTTTTCCTGACACTTTGATGCAATATGGAAATAATATCCGAGGAACACATTCCTACTGGTCTAAAAGTAGAGGTGAAATCTCAGACATGGTTAAACAATTAAGTGTGTCTATATTAGTATTTACTTTGAGTGTTGCAAACTCAAAATGGCCTAGATCTCCATAACTACATGTTTGGTGCTTGTCCAACTGATCCTCGCTGCACACAACACTTCAAGACACTCAAAATTATTAATCACCCTCACCATGTGGTTGCTTTCTTGCATCAAAGATTCACAATATTTCATGTGGAAGTGTTGCAAAAACAACTTGGCACTAAGTATTATTGGTACAGGTAGCATTGCTCACTTTAAACTACTTAAATAATATTCAAAATCACATTTTTTACCTTTTCATTACTTGCAGTATGAATGGAAGCATAGAGGCTCCACATATGTCCATGGTTTCTTGTGGCTAGAGAATGATCTTGAAGTCGGTGCAATTGAATGGGAAGATAATTCTTCTATTAATGCAACCAAAATACTTTGATATTTATGTGTCAGATTGGAATCGCCGACGAGCAAGTTATCGAGAAAAATTTCTATAAAGATTGCTTGAAGATGATCCATCATTTTTATCATCATTGCAACTTCTAACTTCCCAATTTCTTCTGAGACTGAAGGATTTTATTAACTATGTTCAATGAAATACAAAGTGTTCTAAACAAACATGGCTAAGGGAAAAAATGGTGTTGTTTATCATTATAATGCACCCCAGGCCACTTAGGGAAATTCTTCCTTAACTATTGATTAAAAAAGGTATAATTAAATACCTTCCTTCAAGGAATAATGATAGATTGAAAATACACAACTAGGCTATGCTATCTATATGGAGAGGCAACATTGACTTTCAGCTCATTTTTCACAACATGCAATACTTAAATACATTAACAAGTACACTTGAAAGTAAAAAAATTATCGAGCCATACCACCAAATGCTTTCCAGGATATCAACAAATTCCAACCCATATTTCTCCACTTATTTCTCCATGCGAAAGATGCTTTCATAGAGTGTTGTTGAGCATGACATCAATGCAAAAGAGACCTGTCACATACTTTTAAGACTACTACTTGTTATGTGTAGTCAAGGATTTATTTCATTAAATGTAGGTAAATAATCCTAAGATGAGTTATTGTAACAAAATGTCAAGCACATGAAACAAGCCTTCTTTTTTACGCATATCTTATATGAAATTCGACTATGGAATCCCTTTCCTTTATAAAAAAATTTTGGCACTGGAGTTATATTAAATAATAGAATGGAAATAAATGGAGACTTCAAACTTACCCAACAATTGTTCATGCATATCCAAGATTTTCCAATATTCCTCCAAAAGATTCAAATTATTTTGAACTTTTATGGTTGTCCGAACTCCTTTACAAGCCTTTTTACAATATTCCGGTGGATATCGGTTCTATTCCTCGTAATAACATTTCCACTTGGTACATTTTTAAAAATAGCTACACCACATGGCATGTAATCTAGACTAAACCAATACCTGCAAATAATTAATCCAGTTCATCTAAATCAATTACGAGGGCATGTAGTCACATGAAAAAAAAATGGTAGCTTTTGTCTCAACTCTGACCTAAATACATAAAAGGTCTTGACAGTCTACATATGCTGAGAAACCAAGAATTTGACACCTAATATAATTGGGCAACTCCTAATGTTCCCCTTCAGTTACGGGACACAAGCTCTACTTTTATCGAGAGGAATAAGGTCAAATAATGTCTTCCACATTTTTCCACAGGATCCACAATAATCCCCATTCTAGTTGAGTGAAGACCAATAGTTGGATTTCATCACTATCGTGCATCACTATTCTTGCAAAAAAAATCCACCACCGAAGCTAATTGTTCGAGAGTCTTGCAGAACATGAAAGTCCTACCTTATTCATTCTCTCAAGTCCACTTTCTACTCCATGAATTTTGTTGGCTCTCCACTCCTTTTACTTTTCCCTTCTTGGGTAGGGTAGCCACATACAACATTTTTGCTTTCAAAATTTAGGCCTTCCTTTTCATTCCAATTAGAGAAATAAAACTCCATGAAGTCCAAACCTTAGCCTCTTTGCAAGATTCCTTGAAACATGTCAAATATATTCTAATTGAAGAAATGAGTTTCATTGGCCCTAAATTTCTCGCAAAAATCAACTACCATCTTCGTGAGGATTTCCCACATTCCAAAACATTTCCATGTGGTAACATATCCATCATTCTTCTTAGAGATCTCGGTCAGCTCCCGCATGTCATGGATATTCCTTTGTATGCAAGTAATTCCTTTGGAGAAAATCTTTGAAAATATTTTCTAGTTTTGATCTCCTTGAAATCAATCTTCAGGGAATAAGGTTCCACTCCATCACACATTTCATTTCACCGCATGCTTCTCAACAATCATAATGGAGTTTCTACATTTGAAAACAAGGAGCTGCTAATGTCATGCACTGATTCATGCCTTTCAAAGAAAGAAATTGTTCACTTCCACGATGCCACCCATTTGTTTGTTTGTAAACAATGAATAGATTAGATAGGGTGACCATAACCTCTTAAAGTTAAAGGTGCTAAATTTTCTAGTTGTCATGTCTATTGCTTAAAATACAAGAACAATGACTTTATTGATGTTGATGACGATCAACTGCAACACAAAATTCTTCTTTGCAAAAATAAAAAATTCATGTTTTCGGCAAATTTATGGGTTAAAACAGGTCTAGTAAATAGTGCAACTAGCATTATTGTGAACATTGTGTATGAAAATTCCTCATCACCACCTCATTTTCCTTTATTTTTTATCGTCAATTTTGATCGGTATATTAGACATTCTTGGAATCTAAACAATCATTCCCATGTTCTAATCCCGCTAATTTCCAGAGATAGTCGTAGAAAATTTCCCCTCAAAATGGATTGGGCATTCTCTATACACAAGTCTCAAGGATAGACTCTTCATAGAGCTATTATTGACATTGACAACACTGGATGACAATGAATTACATTCAACTGCTAGTTCTAGAGTCCCCTCCTTGAGTGACAATCAAATATCACCACCTTTTTCATTCAAAAGTTACTCCAAGATGGCGAAGACACCCCTTCTTTAGTCTCGTTTAAAAGAGGAGTCTCACCTTCAATCACTACCTATGTTCACTCTCTCTTGATTCCCTTCCTACTTCCATTCTTTATCCTTTCATCCATCTTGACCATTCCCTTTCAATTGATTTTTATCTTTCATAGTGTCTTCTAGGATACAATTATATAAATTTCTTATAATGAAATACAATACATTTCATTCCCATAGTTCTCTAAGGTTTGTTACCTCTTCATGTATGCTCCCAAATTTTAGATCTTAGCTTCATCTCAAATCTCCTTCTATTGATTTCTTTGTCCCTTTCAATGTTCACATCACACTACTCACAGTGTGATTGCTAGTTATAAAATCGTACAATCTTTTGGATCTCATAGCATTAAAATTAAATTCACAAAATTTTAATTATAGGATAGCCAAGTATGAGTGGGTATTTTTAAGAAGTTAATGAAGCTGAAATTATGGAAATTTAAGGTGATGGATATTCTCCCTAAAGAATGTATCGAGCCCTCATAAAATATCCATGCCTCCATTTGATGCCATGTGGCAAGTGTACCCATACTTACATTTGTTGTAATTGGGGATGTGGAGGACATGAGCACACATTCCCACCAATTAAGGTGTAACTTCACATATGCAATCATATATTTTCAAACTCATTTATTATTAAAAAATGCCCATGATATGACAGGTGACCATAGGTCGATCCATGCATACACATGTATGCCTTTTATGGGGGCATGATGTAGGGCCGGTGCATTCTATTGGAAGAATAACCACTGCCAAAATTTAGAGCCCATAGTCCTAGAGATTTGTGGACATTTAAATCTTGTCGTCACAAAGATCTATGCATAAATAATGTCGAAGCTATCATTTCGATCTAGATTCATAGAAAGTACACAATGTAGACTCTATAAGAAAGACAAGTCATTTTATTTGGATTACTAAATTTTCCCTTTTTATTTAAGAGTTTTTTTTATCATAAATATTAACTAGAAAACTTGTAGGAGCCAACTGTTGCAGCCTTGTACTTGTGCTGAGTTGCTTTAGTTTTCCTTTAGAGATGAGATTTGATGTAAGTATCGAATGGTTTTGGGATTATAGAACATATTTTGTTGTTTTTAAAACCAATTACCCATTCTTGATGACATGAATGTATTTGCAAAAACCATCAATATTACCGAAGTATATTTATATTTTTAATTCAAAAATAACAACATTAAAAATAACTATATTTTCAAAGGGATAAATATTAAATAATAGATATTTTACAATAAACCCTCACTTCAAAACATATAACTTAAAAATCTGATTTAAAATAAATATAGGATTATAATTTTATGGCGATTTAAAATGATTTGCCCGTTCATAAATTTTTTTATGGGTAGAGTTGGCTAGCTTCCAAGCCATAAAATAGGGGCTAATAATATGGTACAATTTAATATAGGCACAAAGAATTAATGAATCATGACATCCTTCTCGGAAAAAGCTAATGATCATGATGAATCATTCATGAAATCTTCTCTGTAAAAATAAATATTCTTATTGCCAAGCTTCTCCTAGAAGAAGCAGAAAGTATGGTTTTGATGGAGGAAACTTCTAAAGCTTCTACATTTGAGCCTCTACATCATACTGCAAGAACACAAACCTTGCAGCCTAATTGGTATAAGATGGATTGATCTACTCCGAACATAGATTTATTTTTGATCTTCCCAAATATATCATCTATATTACCCTTACAAAGGGCTATAGATTTATGAATCCATTCATGGTTGGATTCTTTCTTTTTCTCTGCCAAGGGTATTATGGTTTTGAATGAGTACTTTACTATACTAAATTATAATATATACATTTAATTAACAATTTAATTATGGAAAGACCATCATTTTGATCCCAATTCTAAATTAAAAAACAATACTCTTAGAAAAATTTAATATTCAAAACCATAAACAAAATTTAAAAAGTGTGAGTTATCTTTAAACACCGGAAACGAATATGGCCTCCTAAAGTACACAACTTTGTACACCTATTTCATTGATAATAATGCACATGAAATCTTCCTCGTTAAAGTTAATAGGTAGATCATTATTATCTGGATCATGCATCAATACGTTACTCTAAAAAAGCATTTTAAAATGTGTCAATTGTCTATCGGGCCACGTTTTGGTAGACTGGTACATTTTAGTATCTTTTTCATTGTGGTTTGTTGATAAAACTAGCAATCACACGTGAGGTGTGTGATGATAATGCCGAAAGAGAGGTAGGGGAACATGGAGAAGGAAGTAGAAAAGAAGAACGCATTTAACAAAATGGATAAAAGAAATGAAAAAGGGATAAGGAAATGGAGGAGGAGGGAAAGAAAAGTGGTAAAAGTGAAGGAAAGTGGAGAGTGTTAAAAATGAATATATCTCGTAAATGCAAGTAATGGTAGGAGTCAAATAAGGATAAAAAAGGAGGAAACCTAAAACAAAGGATAATAAATTGAATTTTAACGTATATGCAGTAGAAGATTATATAGTTTGGTGGGGATATGGTCTTCTTAAGAAAAAGTTAAAAAAACATTAGCAACAAGATTTTGAATGAAAAATATAAAAGAATAATAGTGAGGTATAACAAATCCATTAGTTATATTAGACTGTTAGAATTAGAGCACAACAAGAAATTTTGAACATTTTTACAAACAAACATAGATCCATATATGGCATTTAAAGTAGTTACAGATAATACAAACCCAAACCAAAAGGGTTATCGATACAAAATACATGTGATATATACATGCATGATTGCTATAAAGAAGGTTTGGAACCAATGGAAGTAGTAGATAGAGAAAGGAGGAAGAGGCGAAGGAGTTAAGACGAGGGATGGTTGAGGTGAGGGAGAGAAGAGGGAAGGGAGCGAAGATGAAATTCCTCTTGTAGCCTAGACTGTAGAAGGGGAGTGGAGGACATGCGAGAGTAGTGGGAGAAAGAGAAAGTTAGAGAAATACGAAGGGAAGAAAGAGATGGAACTCTTGACATAACAGTGAATGTCAGGCCTTGTCTTTCTGTTCCACCAATGTCAACTGTAGCATGATGTAGTGTAAGTCCTTGAGATTTGTGGATAGAAAAATCCCAAGCCATTTTGAGCGGTAGTTGTCTGCGCCCCCTCTAGAAATGGGAGGAATAGGAACATGCAAGGGGTTGTTTGAATCCCAGGGAGGTCTGTGTGTAATGATCAAACCTGATGACAACAAAAAGAGGTAGACTTGGAGGTCCTGGAGGATTCCTCATAGACTATGTCGATGATAGAACCAGTAGTGCACGTTGACAAGACCTTTGTCAACCCACAAGTTTTTCAAAACATTACTTTCTAGTTGATGCAGAGAAGAACCTTGGGCTTCAACTGATCATCTTCGGTGTCACCAGATGTAGAATGTCTGGTCTTTTTGGCAATTGATCTGGCTATAGGAGAGTTAAGGGATTTCAACATCATAAGGTTGTGTGAGTCCACAAGGTCATTCTGAGCAAAAAGATGAGGGGCATCTTTAAATTCAATGCTTTCTTGTTCGAAAGGAGGAATCGGTTCTTGACATAAGAGTTTCCCAGTCTTGGATCAGAGGGATGGAGTTACAAATGTTAAGCAACAAGTTTCGAAATGATGCATGTGTTGGATCAGAGCCTTGTTGTCAAAAGATAGAATGAAGGGAGATAGATATGTCAATTCTCACCAAAGGTAGCTCCATAAGAGTTCTTTGGCATAAAGAGGAATGTCCATAACGGAGAGAAGTTGACCAAGGTCTCCAACAAGGATCATAGATCTACCTCCAAATGTAGAATTTTTGAAGTGCGGAAAGCCTCCCTAAGACGGTAGTCGATTCTGGAAAGCAACTTTGGCCCGACAAAACTCATTTCATCAATTAAAATGTATTCGGTGTGCTGAGGGAGTCTTGAGAGAGATGATAAATCTTGGCCCTCTAAGGGTTTGAGTTCTTTAATGGGAATCTGGAGGCTTGCGTGTATTGTCGAAGCTGAAATGTTGAAAGCAACAACTCTTGTTGGGGTGAGAAAAAGGAGAGGTGAAAGGCCCTGGATGGATGAAGAGGTAAATGAAGACTTTAAAATGTTAATGAGGAATGATTTTCCAGTACCTGCAGTCCCTTGTATAATAAGTCTCAGTGGAGGAAGGTTGGATCTATCGTGAAGTGTTGAATAACTATGTTGAAAGCTTGTTGTTGTTCTGGAGATAAAGCTGAAGCTAGGAGGGTCGAATCTGTTCAGGATGGAAGTTGAAATATGTTGTGCCTTATTGTCTTCGATGAAAGTGGTGCCAAGAGCACAGCGAGCAATAAGAACACGATGTGCACTCCAATTGTGAAGGGTGTCAAATTCACGAAGGCCCAACATTTGCAAGTTGTCAAGGCATGATGTGTTCCCGGGGTGGAATCGAGCCAAAACTTTCCAATCATATAGTTGCTCAACAGGAAGGGGGGGCTCGGCCTCGGACTCAGTGTCACTGTCGGAGGTGTGTGATAGATTTGATTCACGTCATGCAATATGCCAGGGATGATAATTGTATTTGAACAAGCTCCATTTAGAAATGGTTTCTTGAGGTGTTGAACCAATATCAGTAGAAATGTTGTGGAAAGGTTTGTATAGAAGGAGTTCGACCAACAGAAAATATCAAAAGAGGGGGAATCCTTAGATGGAATGCATTGAAATTTGGGGAACACCCAAACAATAGCTGGATGGGTATGATTCTTCCACTTATTTCCCTTGCGATATTTTTGTAAACTCCAGTCACGTGTAACTTCAATGAGTGGAAGGCTTTCCATGTTTGAAGGTCGGACCCTATATGCATCTAAAAGGAGGGATGTTTCTGCATCCTCACACTCTACTTCAACCAATCTTCTTAAGATTTTTCTGCCTACATTTAGCGTCACAAAAGTGTGACTACACATTACAAGTGGCAATTTGAGGAGCATGTGGCATGTTTCTTGTGTGCTAATGTCATGTTCAACCACACTCTCAGTTAACATTTTTTTATGGCTAAATGTGCAGGCAGATCAGGATCTAAACCTCTCGATAATCTAGAAAGCATTTGGTGGTATGTTTCTGACCTTTGTTCCACTTTGGAAGCATACTTAGCAATGTACTTGAGGACAACATGGCGAGATAGCACAGAGTTGACAATCGATATTGGCTCTCCATATGGATAACATTGTTGGATTGTGTGTGTTCAATCTATCATCATTCCTTGAAGGGAGGTATTTAACTGAAGCACTCTCATCAACAAACAATAAAGAAGTGGCTCTATTCTCCCAAGGTGCATTGTATCGACATTGGAGGCGTTTTTTTTTTTTTGAGGAAAGTATTCTTGGAACACTTCGTGTGTCATTGAACATGATTTATCAACTCCTCCAAATCTTGTAACGGGAAACTGCAAGCACTTGAGATGAAACTAACAGAAAGGGTCATCTGGATATTCCTGTGAACAAATTCTGAGTGGATGGAAGGAGGGAGTGCATATTCCATGCAGATATGTAGATATCAAAGTATTGTCTTTCTTTGTCTACAGATTCATTATTTGACCAGTCGATGCCATCAACATCTGGAGCATCTTCAAGCCATAGAAAACCATGAACATGCGTTGAACCTCTATGTTTCCATTCATACCTGTGGTAAAGGAAGGTTAATCGTTTTGTATTTAAGTAACTGAAAAGTAGAGAGCATTGAAGAATTTTACCTGTACCAGTAGTCTTTGGCATGAAGATGTTTCTGTAACACTTCTTCATGAAATATGGTGAATCTTTGATGTAAGTAAGTAGTGACACGATGAGGGTGGCTAACAATGTTCATGGTCCTCCAGTGTTGTGCCACATGGGCCTCACCAGGAGAAAAACCTAGCATGATGTTATGCAGGTCTAGCCATTTTGTGTCTATTGCACTTAGAGTGAAGAAGAGTGTAGGTGCCCCCAATTGCTCAATCATGTCTGAGACCTCCCCTCTACTCTTTGACCAAAATGTTTGTGTCCCTCACAGGTTGGTTCCGAATCTCATTAAACTCTGTGGAAGGAAATCATCAGGAAATCATGTAGGCATTGTCCCTAGTTGGCCTATAGTAGGGGGGACACCATGTTCAAGGTTCAACCTCATGAATACTGCAGCTGTAGATTGGCTCCTATGTCTCATAATAAGGTTAAGCAAGTAGTATCGGAACCTAGGGTGTGAGCCAAAATGATCATCATGGTAGCACATTAGGTGGAGGGCATATTCATGCATTTGAACATCCTTCATGCGTGGTTGTTTAAACAATGTTGCACCAGTTGGAAACAAACTTGGAAAATCCATTGAGAAAAGGCCCTCTATGGTGTATTCATTAATTGGTGAATTTCTGACTTCAGGCCAAGCCAAGGTGCAGGGTGCATCCTGGCCATTTGAAATAGGTATTGCTTGATCAACTCCTCTTCTATGCCAGTGTTTGGGTAGGAAGGAACAAATGAGGATGTCTCCTCGGGATACTCGTAGGGGTTGGAAGGAGGGTTGTCATTATCCTACGGCTCAGAGAAGTGAGAGGCTGGAAGGTCTATAGGAATAGAGTTAAGGGAGGAGGATATGTTTGTTGGTTCAAAGGGAGAGAGGAAAGAGCCTCAGTGTCAATAAGAACATCCTTATAGTAGGGGTCATGGATAATTTTATATTGAAGCACTTCCCAAACACGGGACCTGCTTACATAGAAGTCATATTTTGTTTGTTGCATTCTAGTCTTTTGAACCAACAGGAGATCCAAATCTCCTAGCCGACGAGGAAGGTATTTGGAAATGGAAGAAATGTTTTGCGGGAAACTTATTGTGTGACCTGAATATTTATATTGTCCCCACACATTTGTGTGACTTGCAAAACTAGGATTAATGCGAGCAATCAACATTTCTTCGACTTGGGTTAAAGATTTGAGAACGACAAGGTTGAGCGCCAGGATCCATATTGTTCCAAGAGGAGAAGCGGTGTCCATTTCTTTTGGACTTGCATCTAATGCATGTGTATTTCCTTCATGGAAGGTAGTATTTATGCCTGGGTAGTTCTCAAGACAAATTGAGTAGGTGTGGATGTGTGATAAAAGATCCAGTCTTTGGCGGAATCTGCGTTGGGCATCTGCCCAAGAAGGGACCACATGGAAAGTTCTATGGAGCGGCATGGGGAGGGTGGAATCTTGGGTGTGACTTTCGTGATGAGTTTGGGAGGAAGGGGATGGAAGTTTGGAAAATGCAAAAGAGGCATCTGGCAAAGAGAAGGAGAAGCAATCAAACTTGTTACTAGGCTGACAGCCCAGATGAAATGTGAAGGGTGAATGATTGCAAGGAGAAATGTATTGGGTTGAAGAAGATGGAGGGTAGTGTAGCGATGGAGAGGGCTGCAATTCGATGTTGCGGGCATGATGAAGACAAGGTTTGACACAAGTGGTGTGGTTAATGCCAAGAGGGAAAGGAGAATTTTCGGTGCGGAGGGGAAAGTAGCAGGGGAAGACATGAAAGGGGGATGGGCCAATAGTTTGGAAAGGGGATAGAACTTGTTAGCATCTATTGGAGCTGGTGATAGCATTTCAATGGGAAGCATTGATTTCATTTTTGTGCAAGGCATAAATATCTCTTCTTCTTTGTCGTTGCTCTAGGGTAGGCATTGTGCATAAAACAACGACCTGCAAAATCACCAAAAAAAGGTGGCATAAGAGAAGATTCGAAGAGTACTAAATTATGTATGTGGATAAGGGGAAATGAATGCAAAAACCATTAGTAGATGCTTATCTTGCTCTAAATGTTTTATATTTTGGTAGCTAAAGGCAATAAAACAAAAGGAAAATGATTTGTTGTTGCATATATTTTTAAGGAAGTAAAGGAAGAAATACAAGGGTGTGTATGGAGTTATTGATTAGGAAAAAACATAGAGATATGTCTTCATTTTTTTTTCTACATAGGTATTAAGAAGGAACAAGGTAGAAAGAAGAAAAAACTTCATGTGAAACATAGACAAACCTTCAAGAAATGAATAAAGTGTTCCATAATGTTAGCATAAACTATATATATATATATATATATTGGACCATACATTTTTATCAATTACAAAAAGGTGTCTCTGTGATATAGATGCGCATGTAAACCAATATTAACAACCATTAAATGGAAAACTTTGAGAGTTATAGTCCATTAGAACATGCGGACAAAAGCATATTACAAATGTATCTGCGGACAAAAGCATATTACAAAGGAAATATGAGCAAACAACGAAGAAACTAAAATATAGGAAAGTGTTATGGTGCCCAGGAAAGGTAGAGTCAAGCAACAACTTTGGATTCGTCCAATTTAAGGGAATCAAGTATGACACATTTCAGCTGTGTATTTCCATGGAAAGTTTCTTTTTCATGGAGAGAGTGAATTTGTAGTCATGGCCAATTATCTGGTTTGCAATTTCCATTGTAGCCTCATCATCTATGCACATTGGAGGTCTTGCGCCGCAACACCCATGATTGCTTCAGCAGCTGTGTCAAATGTTGTAACCGATTGTAGCTCTCCTAAGTCATCTTGCAAGTTTATACGGAGAGCATACCTATAGTCGCATTGATGCACATGAGACTTACAACTTACACAAAACCACGAGCCATTGTCTGTTGGTTTCACTTTCTTTCGGCATTGTTTGTCACCATTTGCAAGGGGGCAAGCCATGTAGTAGAAATTATCCATTGTGATGTCTATAATTATAGCTTTAAGCGTAGCCCATTCATTGTTGTCTGTATTGCCCATTTGAAGTATTTCTGTAATTGTTGCCACTAGTTTTAAGCTTTGAGGAGGACCTAGAAATTTGTTTGTTACAGAGGGAGTTTCAACAGTGTAATTTTCAGAGGCAACCCAATCTTGCAGCATTTTAGTTTCAGGAATCTGAGGATTGACAAACCATTTTGTGTTGGAGACAGTGTCTATGGAAGTGTCGTTGAAACTCGAAACACGTGCCACTTTTACAGCCAATACTTGGGAGTTGTGGAATAGAAAGGAGTTCCTCAAGTTCTTGGGCAAGATCCTGTAAATGTTGGCCCCATAAAGTTACAGTAACACTAAATCCTGACATGTCCTTCAATTGCAAGCTTCTTCGTTTAGTTTCACTGGAATCCCACCTGTGGATAGTGGAGCAAGGAGAGATTGCTAAAACAATGCCAATAACATCAATGAAGGAACCAACAGGTTTTGCAGGTATATCTTTGATTTCTGTGAAGTGAAAGTTATGCAAAGGTATTGTGGCGTTATTGACAAGCAGTGGAGAGATAGTGGAAGAAGCTTGTAGGAATATCTCAAATTCATTGTTAAGGTGGTTGTAACCTGGTTTTGCATTCCCTATCCTTCCATTTGTGATGGTGTATAACTTTCCAGCCTCAATTTGTCCAAAAAACATTGCTGCAATTTCGTTGAAGCATGTAACACGTATTTCTCCACCTTCACCATCCACAAAATCAAATCTGAAATATGAGCCATTGCCATTTGCATTCACATATTCCCTAAGCGATTTTTCCCAAGGGCACGACCTTCAACAGACCATGTACGCATGGTTGTATTTAGTGCACTTATTTTTAGAGGCAACCTTGAACTGTCGGGAGGCCAATTTTCTTTTGGGGAGGTGTTTGTGGGACCAAAGTTCTGTCATCTCCATGATTTGTATCAGGATTTGATTGCTTTCCACGAATGACATGGGCAGGAAGAGGAGTGGGAGCACCAATTTTAGGATGTGTTTCTATCACAACTTCCATTTCGAGACAAGAACAGTCCTGCAAAGGATAAAAATGAAAAGGAACAAAAATTTAGTGAATATAAAAGAAATGAAAGCCGAGCATCCATGCATAAAGGAAAATGGATGCATACAATTCATGTTTTATCATTCTGCAAAGGGTTTTGTGTAGGTGGACAATGCTTCCATCTTTTAACCGACCATCTGAAACCTGGCTTGCAAATTTCAAGGGAAAAAGAGTTGTTTGAAAGTGCACACCATCGGAGAGATCCACGCGATGTTGGAGCTCAGTGTTCAACAGAAGATCGAAGGGGAAAATGTTGAGAAGTTGGACTATCAGCTCGGCATCTATACAACCCTCAATCAAAATAGAGATTCCACCATATGTCAAAGGTGCGGCCATGATGAAGATTGTTTTCAACACACAATGCACTTCTGCACAATGAGCTAAATCGCATTACAATATTTATAAACTTTTTGGAAAGAAAAATTAACAAAAACATTAACATTTACATTTATGCCAGGGAAAGAAAAATTGGCATTGCCAGGTTGTGTAATGAGAACAACAAGTATATACGAGATCAAAAGGTATATATAGATCAATATTTATATAAATGATATAATGCCATTTTTTAAAAATATTTGTAATTTGTGGCACATATTGTATTATTTTAGCATCAATCTATTTTTTTCAAAAATGGGATATCCATCTTAGTCCTTCAGAACCTAGGATGAATATCCAAACACTCTTTGCTTGTTTCGATATCGATTCCAAGTGAAAGTATCCTAATGTGATAATTGGCACGTCGTCAAATTTTTCTACCACGAGTCATAATATTGAAAGAGATGTGGGCCCAAATCATGTGGAGAGCAGTTTGAAGCACTGTAGTTTGTTTATTGTTATTGTGGAGAGTACCCTTCCCAAATCGCATAACAAGAGTAATTTATGTTTGTCCATTGTCTTCACGCATCACATAATCATTATGTTGGTGTTGACTTTGTATATTTGAATCATATCAAAGTGCCTAGATTGTAAGTTGAAGATGACTCCTTTAGACATTTTGTAGTTGAATATTCTTGTATGTCATCACAACATTCGGTGGAATATTTTAAAACTAAAGTTCAATCGGTCAAATATTCGATGCAAAACCAAAAGGATTGTTGACCAAAGTAGAGTGGGACTCATTGGGAATTAAAGTATATACACTAATACATTTTCTTGTTGTGTTGAAGATGAGTTGAGACTATAATGTTATATTTCTATCTATGATTTCTGAAATCAAGATTTCAACCCTTTTTTCACATCATTGATGGAAAGCGATGCTAGAGGGAAGTAGAAAATACTCAATCTATACAAATTAGGTTCATAATTAGACACCAAATTTATCTCTTGTTAATGTACCCTACAACCAATCCATTTCCCTCATTTATGTTGAATTTGAAAATTTATTTTGAGCAGTACACTGCAACATGGAGCCATGGTTCCTTCAAATATATTTCAAAAAATGGACTGCAATGTCAAAAGTTAAGTTATTTGGAATGGAATTGGGGACATAAAAAAATGGAAAGGGAAATTGTTTCTAGATGTCATAGTTGCAAATACCCAAATAGACATGCATACAAAATGTGCAAGCATATACAGTATAGGAATTGTTTGACAAAATGTGTCAAAATAAATCGGTTTTGCGGGGGACGAAGTGTGAAAAAGTGTAAAGAGATAAGGTTAAGTGAAAGTCCCAGGAAGATTAGACAACTACATGTACCTATATAAAATCCAAATGCTAAGAGGATGTCTACATTTCCAAATAAAATCAAGGGTATTTAGGGATTTTATTGACGGTTCAATTTAGATCTAAAAACCTGAAGAAATTGTTGAAAGACCAAACTATTTAGATTTTGTACTAATGATAAATGTGCTTGGTGCCATGATTCCATTCACAGATAAGTGACTTAGACACCAACCACCAAAAAATTGTGCTTAAAAGAGATGTGGGGTCATGGAATCCCATGCTTGAAGGATATGCAAAAAATAGGTTAAACAAAACTACTAAAAACAGAGCTAATGTGAGTTGCCTTGAGCACTTCTATGATATATCTTAACATTGTATGAGATGTCAATAAAAACTTTACATCATAATGTTTGTTGTTAAGGAAATCTCTTAATGTTTGTTTTTTTAAATTTTGAAAAAAGTTGATATGAAGTATTCATCTCAATTCATTTTTTTCATGTACACACCAAAAGAGTAATGAAAAACATACAAAAGCCACATGCACATCGATTAGAAAAGTATCTAGATTTCTAATTATAATACATAATTTTTCTTATTTTTTTGTATCATGTTAAGGCACAACTCTACAATTTTGAGAGATCAGAAATTAATGGAAATTGCAGCTTCATAACACGATGGCAGAACAATTTTCAAAGCAAAGAGAATGGTTTCGAACAGAGACCAGAAGCTAATGTTGGTGACTTAAATTAACTTGTAAGATTGGTAGCATGATCATAAGCATGTTAGACATTTTGTTATGGAAAAATCACTATTTTTCTTTCTTTATAGTCAACAAAAACATTATTTCATTTATCTAAAATCTTGGAGAGATGATTAAAAATGCAGCTCGAACAGTTTCGTCAAGAAATGTACATAATAACTAAAACACTATTTTGCAACAATTTATGTTACTATGTAGCAATGAATAGTTTCAAGGGAGAAATGTATGAGGGAATTCTTTCAAAAAAAAGTAATTAGAAAACCATCTGCAACAACTCTGCCAAACAATTGAAGATCACCTATAAGAGCAACACATGAAGTTTATAAGATACGGCCACCAGACCGATAATATGATGATAGGAAAGCTAGTTAAATGCAAAACAAAACCAAGTATGAAATCTATCTATTAAATTTTTTTTCACATTAATAAGATTGAAAAAGCGGCAAATGTACAATAAAGCAAGTCTCAAACTTTAGGAAGTAAGAGCTATCAAAAACATAACATCATGTTATTTCGATCGAGCAACTGAAAGAGCACATAGTAGATGTTTTCCCATATAGCTATCTAAACTACTTTTATGTACATAAGTTTAATGGAGCATGACCTTAAAGGTTTTCATTTTTTCTTGGCATCTCATTTTTTTCCCTTGGTGACATTAGCAATTTTTTTTGCACCATGTTTTTTTCCCTCCAGCATGTATTGTCTTTGCAGTTATCCCCATCTTTTTCAGTTTGTGGTCAAGTTCGTATTTCATAGCATCTTGGGGTGATCATATACAAGCCCAAATCCCCTCGAGTTGGAGCCCACTATATGGAATTTGGAAAGATAAAGAGGACAGGAAGGATGCAAGTGGAGGCATTCTCTAACCAAATCAGCGATCACAGGTTTTGCCGGCTTTGGTTGCCTGCAATGGAGCACATTGACAACAAACTTTGTTCGGTTGAAAGCATCTTCTCGCTCCAAGTGTGGAGTGGTGATTGTCACACCGTGTGGAGGAAGAACAATTGTATTCTGAGTCTTCATTTCTGCAAGCTCACAAGTAACCAAAACACTAAAAATGAAAAAAACCAAATTTATAGATGCTATATCAACCTTGATAAGTTCTACATTGGAAATGGAAGTTAAACACATTGTTTTTTGTTGCAGAGCACAAACAAGGAATCAAAGACAAATATTCAGGTGTCATCTATTTTGGCAGGCAGCTTTAAAAGCCTTGCCAATGGGCAGTCTAACGCCCAACAAAGGGTTGATGTGGCCTCCTAGGGGAAAAAACCCCTCAACACACACTGAATCCTGCCATTGTCGAAGGCACTTGCCCCTTTATGTCATGGTTGAAGACCAAAAGCAAAAATAGTTTTCTTTATGCAACACATACAACAATAAGATATTTTAAGATAGACAACTTCACCCACATAATTAAGAATCTATGAAAATGTAAAAGGGAAATAATGCAAAAGCAACACATATTCAATAACCAATTTTATAAATGATCTGTTATGGAATTTTCCATGTCACAAAGAACAATAGCTTATTATGAGAATAACCTTAAAGTTTATGAACACTGCAACTACATACGGAAAAAGCGAGACACATCATTCACAAAGAACAATAGCATATTCCAAGAGTAACCTTAAAGTTCATGAACACCACAACTACATACAGGAAAGTGAGCCACATCATTTCTCCACACAATGACAATTATGATCCGACAAACTAAAACATGCCAAAAGTTGTACAGAATGTCACAAAACACAATAATAACAAAACAACCTTATCTTCGGAACACAGTAGTTGTAGTTCAAAAGACTAAATTCGTAAATGTAATTTTCAATTATGTTTTATGGAGAACAGAAATGAATTTACAATCCCATGACCTGAATATATAAAGGAACTTCATGAAGAGTAAAAAGAAGGAAAAGGGACATGTACAATACTGTACTGCAAAAAAAAGGAAATGGTTTAAAAGTCACATAACGTATTTTCCAGTGATTCTTCATATTTTTTTCCTTGAAAGAAAACATTCATAGTGGGTGATTAAACAACAGTTTTATGAGCTTATTGTGAACACGGTTTCACTTTCATTTGATGTAATAATATGCTAATGTGTAGGAGTGTGTCATTCCTACTGCAATTGTGATGGATAATGACTAAGCATATACTACTAAATGTACATTTTTAGATACAATAGAATATTGTTTCGAGTGTCAATCTACAACTATCGAATTGTAAATCATAGAATTTTCTGCCATGTTTCTAGAACAACGAGTTTCCAAAATTGTTTTCCTTGAAAGAAAACAATTATATCGGTGTTTAAAAAATAGTTTTCAAAGTTTTTTGTGAACAAGGTTTAACTTTTATTTGATGTAATAATATTCTTATCGATTTAAACACTGCAACATGGAGTCATGGTTCCTCGAAACATTTTTCACACACGTCACTGCAATGTTAAAGGCCATGTTATTTGGAATGGAATGGTGGACACTAAACAATAATAGAAAGGGGATTTTTCTCTAGATGTCATAGTTGTAAAAACAAAATAGACATGCATATGAAATGTGCAAGCATATACAGTACAGAATCAATTGACAAAATGTGTTAAAATAATAATGTGACAAAGGAGCATACTAATGCAATTTTGCACCTAATTAATTACCTTTTAATCAATTAAACCTTTAGTTACTACAAAGTGACTTGTCAAAATCAATTTCAACATCCTTCCCCAAGCTTTAGCTTTATTTTCTCTAATATTATTCAAATCAATTTGATCTATGTGTTGCATTTGCATAAGCCTTATAAAGCATTGTATTGAATTGAGCAAGTAGAAAGGAAAATAGATGACATCTTATCTAAAATATGAGCGAGTTAAAACAAGTTTTGATCAAATTTTTTTATGAAAATACAATTCATGATATGATGAATTGCATCAATCTAGATAGCCCTAATGAGATGTTGTTTTCAGATGTGTTAGTTCACTAATATAAATACATAAGTTCCTTTGAAGTAAAATGATGAAGTTTTTAGAGGAAAAGAAAGAAAGTAATGATATTGGTGGGTTCTGATCTAAACAAATTGCATTGTGGGTAAGTGCACAAAGTTGGGGGGCCAAAAAGTGGACAAAAACTTGAATCCAGATGAAACATGTACATGTTTTAATTTGTTTGGCTCGGTAATCACCGAACCTATAATGTGTACTCGTTATGTGTAGTATGGACCATACATATGTGTTTTGGTGGTTTAAGTATAAGATTTATTTTATTATTTATTATACTTTAAATTTATTTTAGTAAATATAAGAAATTAGGGTCACTCTGCACCTTATGGAAGTGGTCTCATAGCTCCAACAGTTATAATCTAGAAGATAGTTTTTCAAAATCTAATCTGGTTAGTACTTACTCATTTTTAGGATTTCAACAAACGACCTAAAACTTTCAAGGCATATATATTGTAGTCGGTCTTTGTTTTGGGAAAGTATATACTCATTTTTAAGGTTTTTAACCTTCTAAAATGGATTTTGTCCCTACCATTGCTTGAATTGGTACTAATTTTTAAATTTGGTCCATAATTCACTTTAGTGACCATGAATTAACTCTATGATGTTTGTCTACTTCTTACTAAAAAGAGATCCTCACTTTGTAGATATAGGATTGTTCCTTGAATGGGATTCCTGTCCTATGGCCAAAATGAGGTGATTGTAATGTGCCTCCTCCTTAAGGTGTGATAACACTACTAGGTGTTGAATGAGTTTATTATGAATAGTACCAAGTGAATTGCATCAAGTGAACTCAGACGATTTCTCATTCTTAGAAACATGGTGCTCCATATAAAGATCATCCCCTCACCTTTCCTAGCTCTAAAAGAATCCTTTCATGGAATCAAATTCATGATTCTCATACATTATTTTGCTCATATGTCTCTTATGGAGACAAATGATGCCTTAATACTTCACAAATAATGGTCCTTGATAACTCGGTGACATGACTAGATCATTTTAGCTTGTTTTGAAGGGTGTTCAATTAACTACAAAATGGCCAAAAATGCCTTTTTAGGCCTTCAAAGGAAGTAGTCTCTCATAAAAACTAAATGAGTCAATCGATCACCTTAAACACTATTCCCTACACATTGAAACACGTTGAATGATCTTTTTAGGAATTTCCTTTGGGTGAGGGTTTATGATTTAGGGTTTAGGGTTTAGGGCTCGGGGTTTAGGGTTTAGGGCTAAGGGTTTAGGACTCAAGGTTTAGAGTTTAGGGTTTAAGTTTTAGTGTTTAAGGCTCATAGTTTAGATTTTAGGATTTAGGGTTTAGGGCTTAGGGTTCATGGTTTAGGGTTTATGGTTTAGGGTTTAGAGTTTAGGGTTTATGGTTTAGGGTTAAGGGTTTAGAGTTTAGGATTTAGGGATCAAGGTTCAAGGTTTAGGGTTTAGGGGTCAAGGTTGAGGGTTTAGGGTTTATGGCTTAAGGTTCAGGGTTTAGGGTTTAGGGATCAGGGTTGAGGGTTGAGGGTTTAGGGTTGAGAGTTGAGGGTTTAGGGTTTAGGGTTTAGGGTTTAGTTTTTAGGGTTTAGGTTGAGGTTTTATGTTTGAGGGTTCAAGGTTTAGGGTTTTGGATTAGGGCTTATGGCTTAGGGCCTAGGGTTCAGGGCTTAGGGTTTAGGGTTTAGGGATCAAGGTTTAGGGTTTAGGGGTCGGGTTTATGTGTTAGAGTTTAGGTTTTAGGGTTTAGGATTTAGGATTTAGGATTTAGGGATTAGAGTTTAGGGTTTATGGTATAGGGTTTAGGGTTTAGGGCTCAAGTTTTAAGGTTTAGGGTTGAGGATTTAGGGTTTACGGTTTAGGGTTTAGGAGTTATGGTTTAAGGTTTAGGGTTAAGAATTTAGGGTTTACGGTTCAGGGTTTAGGAGTTAGGGTTTAAGGTTTAAAGTTCAGGGTTCAAGGTTTAGGGAAAAGGGTTAGGGTTTAGGGTTTAGGGATCGGGGTTGAGGGTTGAGGGTTTATGTTTAAGGTTTGAGTTTAGGGTTTTGGCTTAGGGATTATGGATTAGGGCATAGGGTTTAGGGCTTAGGGTTTAAGGTTTAGGGCTCAAGGTTTAGGGTTTAGGGTAAGGGTTTAGGTTTTAGGGTTTAGGGTTTAAGGTTTAGGATTTGGGGCTTAGAGATTAGGGTTTAGGGATTAGGGTTTGTGGTATAATGATTAGGGTTTAGGGCTCAGGTTTAAGGTTTAGGGTTGAGGATTTAGGATTTAGGGGCTTTAGGGTTTAGGGTTTAGGCTTAGGGTTTAGTTAGGGTTTAGGTTTAGGGTCGGGGTTCGGGGTTTAGGGAAAAGGGTTCAAGGTTTAGGTTTTAAGGCTCGAGGTTTAGGGTTTAGGGTTTAGGGTTAGGGTTTAGGGTTTTAGGGTTTAGGGGTTTAGGATTTAGTGCTTGGGGTTTAGAGTTTAGGGTTTTAGTAGTCGGGTTTAGGGTTTATGATTTAGTTTTAGGGTTTAGGGACCTTTATTTAACATTTAGGCCTTAAGGTTTAGGGTTTACGGTTTAGGGCTCGGGGATTAGGGTTTAGGGGTTTAGGGGTTAGGGTTTAGGGTTTAAGGTTTATGACTTTAGGTTTTCATATTTATGGGTTTAAGTTTTAGGGGTTAGGGTTTAAGGTTTAGGGGTTAGAGATCAGGGCTCTAGATTTAGGGTTTAGGGCTCAGGGTTTAAGGTTTAGGGTTTAGGGCTCAAGGATTAGGGTGTAGGGTTCAAGGCTTAAGGTTTAGGGATTAGGGTTTAGGGTTCATGGTTCATGGTTTATGGCTTAAGGTTCAAGGTTTAGAGTTACTGGTTTAAGGTTTGGGGTTAGAGCTTGGGGCTCTGGATTTAGTATTTAGGGTTTAGGGCTTAGGGCTCAGGGTTTAGGGTCTAGGGTCAAGGGTTTAGGGTTATGGGTTTAGGGTTTAGGGTTTAGGTTTTAGGGTTTAGTATTTAGTGTTTAGGGTTTAGGATTTATTATTTTGGTTTTAGGGTTTAGGGTTTGTAGTTTATGATTTAGGTCTCATGGTTGAGGGTTTAGGTCACAGAGTTCGAGTTTATCGATTTGTAGGTAGAACATTCAAAAGTGTCATCAAAATTTGAAGTTTTTCATCTGTTGATATTTCTAAGGAGGGAAATGTCAAATTCCTTTCTTTCCAATCCTTCCAATTACCCCAGTAGTCCTCAATCCTTGGATGTACATAGAGACATTGTTACTTGGATTCCATTTATAATGATAGAGATATTTGTAAATTCATGTTATGACTCTAAATCTATATGAATTTCAAGTTTCTTGAAATCACATCACACCCTTCACTAGGATCGATGACTACCCCTATCTTTTTGTTCGGGGGATTTTGAAAACATCCATGGGTTTATTATATAAGAACTTATCAAATGAATGGAAGGTCACTAAGTCATAGTCCATGTAACTCCTATTTAGAACTAAACAAGAAAGATTTACTAGGTGATTGATAACCCCTTAGTGTTCTTAGCCATTCCCATGTTTCTATGCTTATTTTGAACACTTTAGGAAGTTCTATCAAATTTACTATCCATTCTAGTAGAACACTTGAACTTTATCTTTCTCCGGAGGAGAGGATACTACAGGAAATTCAATTATGATCCTACACCTCTGCATTGATATATTCTCTATGTTTCTTTTTTTTCCTTTAAGATTAATTTTTTTGTTGTGATGGTTATTTTTTCTATCTTCCAATGGGTCATCCTGGCTTGCATAATACCATACATGGAAATATGAGAAATGTGAAATTTGTTTCAAAGTGTGAATAAATTTACATTCAAGAGTGCAAGTATATGTGGGGAGAAACAAGTTTGGAAGAGATGTGTAATATATGCATTACAAGGCACAAGGTAGATGTCATATCCATTTAGTTACTTGTCCCACCTCTCATAAACAAGGTAGTTCTATAAGCAGACTCAATGATGGTTCTAGGCACGAGACTAGGAAATATTGATGAAATATGGTTTGGGGTTTATGGTTTAGGGTTTAGGGCTCATGGTTCAGGGTTTAAGGTTTAGGGTTTAGGGTTTAGTGTTTATGGTTAGGGTTTATGGATTGAGGTTAAGGATTTAGGGTTTAAGGTTTAGGGTTTAGGGTTTAGGGTTAAGTATTTAGGGTTTAGGGTTAAGTATTTAGGGTTTAGGGATTTAGGGTTTATGGTTTATGGTTCAGGATTTAGGGTTTATGTTTAGTTTAGGGTTTAAGGTTTAGGATTTAATGTTTAGGCATTAAGGTTTAGGGTTTATGGTTTAGGGCTTGAGGTTTAGGGTTTAGGGTTTAGGTTTTAGGGCTTAGGGCTTAGGGTATATGGTCTAGGGTTTATGGTTTAGATTTTAGGGCTCAGGGATAAGGGTGTAGGGTTCAAGGCTTAGGTTTAGGGTTTAGGATTCAATGTTTAAGGTTTAGGGTTTAGGGGTCAGGGTTTATGGTTTAGGATTTCGTTTTTAGGGCTCATGGTTCATGGTTTATGGTTTAGGGTTTATGGTTTAGGGCTTATGGCTTATGGTTTAGGGCTTAAGGCTCGGGGTTAGGGCTCATAGGTAAGGGCTGAATGTTTAAGGTTTAGGGTTTGAGGTTTAGGTTTTAGGGTCTATGGATCATGGTTAAAGGTTTAGGGTTTAGGGTTTAGGGCTCAAGGTTTATAGTTTAGTGTTTAGGTTTATGGCCTATGGTTTATGGTTTCATTGTAGAAGTTAAATGCTAAAAGATTTAGGTTGAATGTTGAAATCCTAAAATTATCTATGTACTTGACCAAATTATACTTTAAAACACTATCTCCCAAACCATGACTCATGGAGCTGTGAGACTAATTCCATAAGGTGCATAGAGTGACCCTAATTTCTTATATTTACATAAATAAATTTAAAGTATAAAAATATAAATAATAATAAATGAATTAAACATTTATTTATGTAAATAGAAGCATGTCAAAAGCATACATATTGTTTATACTACATAACATGTATGCGTTTTGTGTTTTTCTTTTCCCAAGACATGGCCTCAAGGCTTGGGATCTGTTTGATCCCCAAGCCTAAGGTATGAACCTACACAAACACAAAAACAACGTGTTTTAATAAGAAAATGTAAAAATGCCACTTCCTCTATGATAAATCAAAATAAAACAATCGATCCATTTTTAAAAAAATTATACCACAATGTAGAACAGAGTCTCTTCTTTCTAAAAATATAATTTTTCAAATTTTATGAATAATATAAGGTTTCCATATTATTTATTTTTCTAATTATGCCTTTTTATAACTATTTTTTGAAGTGTAAATATGTTTATCTTTCATGGTGTATCTTTTTTTGGGTGATCGAAATTTTTAAAAAATTATACTAGCCCACAATAGGCATAATTCTATACATATTAAAAAAATAATCTAATTTTTGATATTTTTTGAGGTAGTTAGGGGGGGGGGCACGGTCAGAGCTCCATTATTTTTCAAAACATAAAATTTATGTACTAGAAAAATCATAAATAAAAAATATTCACTAAAAAAATCTATAAAAATGGAGCCCAAACTAGATGCTCCTAGCTATCTTTCTACTAAAGGGTTTTCAAAAATACTAAATGGCGCTCAAAAAATGGTGGGGGCACAAAAGTCACTCTATTATCTTTTTTTACAAAACAAGAGCATATGTTGGTATTTTAGTTGTTTTACCCACTTAAACTTATCATTTTTCAATAAAATTTAGTAGCTTAGAAACTAGACTCAAAATTCTATGATTCATATTTCTACAACATCTTCCAATTTTAAGTGTAATTATTTCAAAAACTCATACAAGTTGAAGTTTTTTTTTTTCAAAAAAATGTGTCGACTTAAGACCCCCTTTTGGCCCCCAACATGGTGCACTTACCCTTGTATCCGATAATGGTGAAAGCAATGAAGTATAGAAGTTGTAAGCCAACTTATCATGATGGCAAAAGAAAAGTACTAATGATAGTGCAAAGAATTAAATTATATAACAAAACCCATAAGCAAAACATTATATAGAGACAAAAAGCAAGCCTTAGAAAATCTCTGTAAGAATTATATTTATTACAATACTATGAGTTTCTTGTAATTCATTCAAAGAATCAAGCTTTCGTATTCACATGATATAATTGTACTCTTTATAAATATAATACACTTAGAATAAGGGCTAAACTTGGGTTGATCATTTCTCATAGATTTATGATCAGGTTGTGATGTCAAGAGCATAACTCGATGGACATGTGGTGAGATTCTGATTGAATGGCAGACACTAAACACTAATTGAAAGGGAATTTTTCTCTAGATGTCGTAGTTACAAAAATAAAAACAAACATACATATGAAACATGCAAGCATATACAGGTACAAGAATCGTTTGACAAAATGTGTTAAAATAATAATGTGACAAAGGGAGCATACTAATGCAATTGTTGTGCCTAATTAATTACCTTATTAATTAATTAAACATGTTTAGTTGCTATAAAGTGACTTGTCAAAATAAATTTCAACATACTTCCCCAAGCTTTAGCTTCATTTTCTCTAATCTTTTTCAAATCAATTTGATCTGTGTGTTGCATTTGCATAAGCCTTATAAAGAATTGTATTAAATCAAGCAAGTAGAAAGGAAAATAGATGATATCTATCTAAAATAAGAGTTAAAACAAGTTAAAACAAGTTTTGATGAAAATACAATTCATGTTATGATGAATGACATCAATCCATATAGCCCTAATGAAATTTTGTTTCGGATGTGTTATTTCACTAATATAAATACATAAGTTTATCTAAAGTAATATGATGATTTTTTTAGAGGAAAAGAAAGAAAGTAATGATATTGGTGGGTTCTTGATCTGAACAAAGTGCATTGTATTAGATAATGGTGAAAGTAATGAAGTATAGAAGCTGTAAGCCAACTTATCATGATGGCAAAAAGAAAATTACTAATGATAGTGCAAAGAATTAAATTATATAACAAAACCCATAAGCAAAACATTATATAGAGACAAAAAGTAGGCCTTAGAAAATCTCTATAGGAATTATATTAATTGCAATACTATGAGTTTATTGAATTCATTCAAAGAATCAGGCTTTCAGATTCACAGGATATAATTGCACTCTTTATAAATATAATAACAGTGAGAATAGGGGCTAAACTTGGGTTGATCAGCAAGATAATATGTACTAAAGTTGGGTTGATCAGCTAGGTTTCTCATAGATTTATGGTCATGTTGTGATGTCAAGAGCATAACTCTGATGGACATGTGGCGAGATTTCGATGCACAAATTAAATATAGGATGCAGTATTCTATGAATTTGAACAATATGGTCCAAGATTATCCAACTGAAGGCAACTCATAACCCCACCCAAAGAAAATCAATGTTCATTAGCTCAGCAGGTTCTATTACAACTTATAAAAAGTCTAATTGGTGCAGAATGCACAACAGTTTACACATTGATTATTTGTATATTTAATTACCACCCAATTGTGTTCAACTAATTTTTCCCATAACTTCCACTCCACTGAACTAATTTCCAAGGACTACACTTTGATGTACTAAAAACCTAGTGCAATGACCATTTTCACATTATAGGAAACATCGAACCTACAAGTTTAAAATCTTGGCACTTTGAATCGATTTCCGGGAACATCATTTTGATGTACTTAAAATCTACTATAATGATCATTTTCAATATGAATTTTACATAGTTACTTTTGGTGGTGATTTCATGAGGACAAAAATCCCTCTTTAAATATGTGTTAAAATCTCTATCATCACTAATCACTATAAAAATACAGAGAAAAGATGATTGTTTTTACCCTTTTCTTTAAATCTCGGTTGTGTTGTTGGATAGCTTCCTCCAACGATGCAGTCTCCAACTTCAATCACACCCAACAGCTAAATAGAAAGGGACTTCTCAACTTCAATCTTTGATGGCCACAGACAACAACTGCAAAACCCTTCACCCAACCCTAAGAAAGACGTTTTTAAATCTTTCCTGGACTAAAATGTATTATTATACAAGGAGGCACCCATACTCCCCTTTTCATGCTGACGGCAGAGAGCATGTCCACCTCCATCCAGGACTTTGGCATCTGTCCTCCATTTCTGGCTCCTAAAATGGCTCTCCCTCCTTCGAGCATGGTGCTGGGGTCTCCTGCTTTCAATATTTCTACGGATCACTATTCACACTGATATTTCGGTTTCCAGCCGCCACATGTAGGGCTCCAAAACTACCGTCCATCGTTGACCACTCCATCTAGGCCGCTGCAGTCTCCTTCACTTGTCGTAACCATGGAGCCTTTTTTCTAGAGTTCATGCCTTTCGGCATAAAAATATTTTAGATGTTCATAAAAATTTATATAAATAAAAATAATTTCAAAAGTTTGGTACTTTTAAGTTACTTCCAATTCCATTTAAGGAGTTAAAAACCTCGATGCTTTAAAAGTGTCACCAAATTCTTTTATTCAATTAATGTAGTTTTTCATATTCTCATTTTAAAAATATTTTTCAACATTACTGCTAAATTACCAATCCTCTAGTCCTTTTTATATCCAGGGTATTTAAAATTCTTGGGCATTAGTTATCTAAGACAAATGTTCTCGAATCAATTTTTGTTATCTTCATTATATGATGTTTTTATTCTTATAAATGTGTCTAGCGAAATAAATTTATGATATTTGGTATCATTGGATTTTCATTTAATTAGAGTAAATGTTCCGTGGATAAATTAGACCTTTTCGGTGAGCACCTTATTTTATTAAGCATTTTTTTAGGTATTACATTTTTTTGTGTAATTTGTAAAACATTATTAAAATAAAAATAATAATTTGGTGGAAAAAATTAGGAGGCCTTCTAAATTTAGTGGTCCCATATGTTCAATTTTATTCCTAAGAATTGTTTTTACAAAATTCAAAGAAATAATTGTAGATTGAAGATATATTTTTAAAAAGTATGACTTTTAATAAGTGTTTAAATTATTATGTCAAAGGTGTATATTTGGGTGAAAATTTGGAGGGCATCGACACCTATACCAATGCAAGTTCGATCTTTGGCATCCACCCACTAGGTTGTATCAACAACCTCAACTGAATTCGATCGTTGATGACCAAATTTTTATGGTTTGTATAAATATTGATCACGATAAAATGGAATTTTTCCTCCTCCACAACATAACACATTTTTTGGTTTGTATAAATATATAATTTATGATAGTTTTTGAAAGTTCATAACATTGACAGCTTTTAAGATTTTGTTTGGTGCAAAGACTTGATTATGATGGTTTTGGTTTTACCTTTTTAATTTTAGTTATTTATTGGAAAATCATTCAAAAGTTAAATAAAGAGTTAATGGTTGCATAAAATCACCCACAAAAACATACATCCTATTTATTATTTTATATTTACACTAAAGGCATATACTCAAGTGGAAAGCCAAAAGGCATCTTTCACCTATAATAATGCGGGCTAATCTTAGTTGTCCACTTGTTACGTTGTATCAACGACATCAATTGAATCTAGGTCATCCATGCTTGATATGACACTTTAAAAGAATGTCAATCTTTCCAGCATGCTTGCCACTCAGCTTGTGTTTTGTGCAAAGTTTTTTTGGCATTTTTGCCTATGGATTCCACTCGGGATGTTTAGTACTGGCTCGTAAAAGAGATGAAAGGTTATTGGGAATTACAAAGTGGAGAAAATTAGCTTTGGTTTATGGTGTCATTGTTGTCGAAAGAAGATATTCACTACATACATTGCGAGTAAATCAAGTGAGGGATTAGAGAGACAAATAAATCTGAAATAAAGAGGTACTATAGAATATGGCAAAGGCTATAATTATTATGATTCAAGGAAGATTTTAAAGCGCATGTATTTGTAGAATATTAATTTTATAAATTTCTAATAGTTTTATATTAATTTTTAATAAATGACATTGCATATTAAAAGAGATTAATTTCAAATTTTCTCTACATTTAAGGATTTTAATTAGACAAGAAACTAAATCATGTAATGCTAACACTATAATATTAATTTCCACACTAGAATGAGATATTTAGAATAGTTCATGAATTATTTCATAAAATGCCTTGGTGAGATGTTGTCTTGTCAATTGCTATGAATGCAAAACATGCATAAAATGGTTTGTCTAAAAGACATTTGAAACTTTGAATCAACTAGAAATAGGAATTATCAAACCCATGCCAAATTGAGAGCTTTAAAAATGTCGAAACATGTGATTTGCATATGAACTATTTTTAATTAAACGCTTGAAAGAACTATGGCCTCATGGATTGTATTGATCAATAGTTTTGCACAAGTGTAAAGATGGACACCACAACTTTTTCCAACATCTTCCCAACTTTTGTTAAAATAGGAGATTCAAAAAGGGCATGTAAAATGTTCAATATAATGTCTTGATGAGATGTGGTCCTTTAAATTGCAATGAATCCCATTGAAAGCAAGTAAAGGACAAAATAAAAAATATTACGATGTCGGTACAACATTGATAGTATTTCACCTAATGGAAGCAACATGTGTCTAATCTGATCGAGTTATATTTTCTAACATGTTCCCAACCTTTGCAAAAAATAAGATCTTTGAAACAAGTCATGGACATTCACCAAAGCATTATAGAGAAGGGACTCTAAATTTTGTAGTTGTAAGTACCATATGAGATATGTTTGTAAAATGTGGAAGCATGCATACGGTATGTAAACCACTTGAATAAATGTAGTTAACAAATTTGGCCTCATGAGGACTGCATTGATTACAAGCTATGAAGAAAAGGGGTATGTTGAAAAGACCTTGGAACCTGTAAGCTAAATGTAATCAAAAGTGTAAAGATAGCAGCCACAACCTTTGTATGAGCGAAAACTAAAAATTCCTATTGTTCCTTGATGGATGTCCATACATTACTAAAAAGTCAATATTTTTCCAAGACATGTGAGTATGCTAGCAAATGTGAGTATATCTTGAAAGAAATATAGTAGGGGTTAATTGAATATTATGAAAAAATACTGAATTTGTTGTGTTTGTAAAATTCTAAAATATAATAGATGCCTTTATCTAAAAATCTTATTCATTTTTGTATTTTTTTGATAGATCATTTTGACCTAGACAAATTATTAGCACATCAAATATTGATTTCCATTCGGTGTAGTTTTCAACTTATGTAATTACAAATGAGTTATAAACTATGGTGAAAAGGTTCCCTATTTGATAGGTATATTAGATATGGAAGCATACACATCACATGTGAATTGTTTGAAAAAATCCTGTAAAGGGATAAGATTGTTGAAAAAAGAACATTTAGATGCCAAGATGTAAGCTTTAGTGGTTGGATGCAAATTGTTTGACCATATGACAAAACGTGATATATTTTCATGGACACCCAATTTTTTTTTCAAATGGGCACATATTTAGACCATTTAGCCTCACTATCCCATGTTATTGAAGGTTTTTATAATACACTTGCACCCTAATCTTTTATCTAACATCCTATTTTTACTATTATAAATTTGGCCCATTTTTTGTTGTTAGGTAGAATCTTGGCCCATGGCATTGAAATTTATTTGATAATTGTATGTTAAGAAGAGGCCTTGGGTATTGCCTTGAATTTTATAATGCGAGCTTTATAATAGAGAGGGAAAATTCATCATAACATAATGGGAAGTTAATATTTTGCTATGGGTTTTTACAAAGAATTTTAATAAATAATTTTTTCCAAGTAATGACACACTCTACCACTATAGGTCTTGTTATCTAATTCCCTCCATCCACACAAAAATTACTTAACAAAAGATTATTGCTATGATTAATCAAGAAGGCCATGAGTTAGCTCGAATGTGTAGGGATGAGCTCCTACCTCAATTGATTGTTTGTGGATAATAGAGGAGATGGATAGCCCCGTCAGTATGGAAATTGGTGGATTTGAGAAAACATGGAGATAGCTCTAAGGATCTAAGACTAATGTGAGATGATTCAAGCCATCAGCAACTTTGGTGAGGACTTAGCCAAATCATGGTGAAAAAAAAGAGGAAGGTTACTAGATGATTCAAATATGAGCTAGGGAGGAGTCAAAAGCAAAGAGGAGAAGAGTCACGGAAGGTGCCACGTGTCAACTTGGTACAATTCCAAAAAGAGAGGGAAAAATGAAACACCAAAGCTCCTGCAAAACTTCCACGTTGGGTTGAAGGGTGATGGGCCCACCAAAAAGAAGGTCCTCATATCAATAAGCAATGAATCTCATTATGAACTTGAAGAAGAGGAGAAGATTCGCAGAAGGTGCCACATGTTAGCTCGATACACTTTCAAAAGATGCAAGAAGAGTGGAGACCCTAGAGATGCGCTAAGCCTCCACGTGGAACTTGGCACCCAATGCATCGAGATTGGCATCATTTTAATGCAACGAGGGAGTAATAATGAATCCCACAAGGAATTTTAATGCCCAGATCTTTAAAAGATAGGAAAAAAATTGGGAAGAGGGGAAAATCATTGAAATGTCTTTCCCAACCATGAGTTTTAATTACAAAGTCCCATCTATTATAAACCAACCTATGAAAAACAAAAGAGCTATAGTCACTCAAAGGCTATAACTTGAGTATTTCTTAACAAAATCACACAAAATTGGAATCGTGGGAATCATGGATCTTAGCCTAATGCACACAAATCAAGAAACTCAAGGATTAATGAAGATTTGAAGGTATATTTCATAGAAAATGAACCTAGTTCAAGGAGACAATTGGAGAGTTGTTGAGAATACATTAAATGAGTATGGCCTTCATTTTCTCCAATCAGGGTCATGGGGAAGTGTGAGGGAGATTTTTCAAATCTATTTCTATCATTTCATCTCATTTATTACAAATGGAAAGTGGTTGAAGGAGAAATTTTGAGTTTACACTCTTCTCTTCTTCTCATTCTATATATTGTAATCGAGAGCTCATTTTAAAGGAAGTTAGTCATTTTAACTTTCTACCCCTCTTTCTTCTCTACTAGGGTTCGAACATGGAGCTCAACCATTTTCTTAAGCTCTTGTAATGACATTTTTATTGCCTCTTACCTACTTTTTTTGTATTGTGTACATTTTTGAGCAATATAATATCTTCTATGTGATGCATTTTTTCCATCCTTTGCATGTTTTTATTGTCTCTACTTGCCTTTATTCATTGCAAGTATATTGTGCATATTCCTAATGTTCACTACAAGTTTTTGAAGTTTTTCTTAATGGGTTTGAAGTGGTGTTCTATGTGAATCTATCTTTGGAATGTGGTGCATTTTTTCCACCCTTTTCATTGCTCACCTTTCCCCATTTAAGGTAGTTGGACTCTTGATTAACATCTTCTTTTTTTCGGTGTATCACCACTGTTAGTGTATTCTTTATTTTTTTTCAATCTCTCTCCCTGACCTATTGGATTGTTAGGAGAGGATTAGTTTTCTTTTCCTGCACTAAGAATATCTTGTGGCAAGTAGTTTAGGAGTAGGATCCAGCCTTCTCTAGAGGGTTATCTCAAGTCCGCAAGTCCCACAACTTGAGAGATAACCCAATGTTTCCCAAAAGGTAGGGATCCATAACCAAAAATCTCAAGGTGCTATTTTTTTACTACAACAGATTCGCACACCTAGTGGGAGTTGTTTCAATAACCTTACCACTTCATTTCATCGAGATCAATGTGTTCTTGGTGAGATTCATCCTTTAGAGGCACATGTAAAACATATCTAGCGACTTTGTCTAGTCGAAATGATCCATTCTAAAAAAAATTACAGACCTTTTTTTCCATCCATTTCCATTCACCTTTCTTTCCATATCTCTCATTTTATTTCATTCTATGAAGTTTTGCAACCATGAATTCATTCCCGTAGTGGAATTCACACTTTCATCAGTACAATCAGCCTCTAATGAGCTTCACAACTCCTCCAAATCAGCATTATAACCAGATTCAAAACCACTATGCTTACCCATATGAGAAATTCCAAAACCAATTTGGATATGGAACCTATCAAGAATATGGGTATGCATATGATGACAATAGTCAGATGGAGGATGTTGGTTTACTAGAGAATATCCAAAGAATGGAGGTAGGAATGGTTCAATCTCAAGCTACAACACAAATGAAGGCATTCAGATTGGTTGCAAGACACCTTGTTTATGGGAGGGCCCTTTTCCAAGACACTATAACCCACATGAAAGCTTGATTTATTGGATGAAATGTTTCCCGACTTACAAAATGGATCGAGGGTATTGAAACATATGAGAAAATTACAAGAAAACCTTTCCAATGGGTAAGTCAATCACCAACTCTTTGTTCATCTTGCTCGCCTTCACAAGCTTTACCATTTCAACATGGTCATGATTCAAGGCCATTGTATGTTGCTCCAAATGTTGAGTTCCCTTCTCCATCTCCTAGCCTTTCATCCCATATCATTTCTTCAGCCCCTTTCCCTTCAAAATAGTCACTCCCTCCATGCAAACAAGAAGTTCCATCCCTCCCACTACTATAAACAATCATAAGGTTGGTTATAGCCCAACCCAACCCTCCTTTTATTGTCTCAAGTTTATCTTGGGAAGAAAACAATACTAAAATCTATCAAGGGAAACAAGAAGGAGAGTCCAGAAAGAAGAAATAACCGAAGATTGGAAAATGTGGGCTCTTGGTTTCGTGGATTGATAAGATCCCCTCGTTGGTTAAACCTATGAAGGATATGGAGGCTCTACCATACGTGAAGGTTGATTTTGTAGAGGAGAAAGAATAAGAAGTAGATGACCAATGCTCTCTTTTCTCTAAATGTAGTGTGCAAGTTGGCACCATATTCTCATAGATTGATGATTAATCTCAGCTCATAAAATTAGAAATGGAAGAAGCCACCCCAAATCCACAGGAAGAGGGGTTTGTGCAAACAGAGGAAAAACTCCCTAAAGAGAAAAATGTTTCAATGGAATGCACTCGACCCTCATTGTCCTGCATGCTTAGAGATTGTTATGTTATTGGAAGGTTGCGTTGATCCACCACAGTCATCATCATCAGTTGCAACCAACCATGGAGAGCTTCATGCTATGAAGGAGAAAAAATCAGATTTTGGATCCTTGGATGAAGAAGAAATCATAGGAAGCTTCTTTCTTTCTTTTGATGTTGAAATTTTAGATTCTTCTTCTATCGCATCTTTGCAAGAATCTGATTTTTGGAGGATTTTATCTTGTCAAACTTTATATTTGAGGAGGAAGAGGAATATGATGAAAAAAAGACTAAATAAGTTTTCACGGAAAGGGTAGTGTTGGAAGAGGCAAAATTGTATGTAGAGGAAGAGCAACATCCATATCAACATGTAAGTAATCACCTTCTTCCAAAAAGTCTACAATATATCCCTATCCATGGGGACGAGCTTCGAAAGAATGGGAAAATCAAAAGGATCAACCCATTGGTCCCTAGGGCCATATGCCCAATTAAGTATTTAGCTTCATTAGATCCAAGGGAGAAAAAAACACCGGTCATGCTCACTTTAGAGCATGAGGATAATCTTCAAAGCACCAAGGGTCAGCTACAACACCTCCAACCAAATGATAAACATATTGAGGAGGTATTTGTTTTTTTTTGATACCATGGGTGGAAGAGTGGAAGGTAATTTCCCACTCTTATTGCAGGCCATGTCCATTGCCAAATTAATTACATGGCAACACTTTGTAAAAAAAGGAAGCTATTTTTTCCCACCAATTACAAGCTTTGTTTAGTGTTCCTTATTTTAGTTAGGGTAGGAGTAGGAGTAAATTTTCTTTTAGTTAGAAGTTCTTGCACACACTCTGCATGTCTTATTTGAGGCATGTATGATTTGTCTCTTTTATATAGCTTTGTTTGTATTGCTCCGGTGATTAAGTACAATAGACCCTTCAATTTTGCAGTAGTAAGTAAACTCATAGTTGCATGTAAAAGTTAGAAAATTCAAATCAAACAAATGAAAAGAAACTAAAATCAGCTAAGGAAGAATCTTTTTATTCTCTCAAGAATAGCTGAAGCAAGTTTCTACGCTCATGCAAACAATTAAAAGTTTAGCCAACAACCCAAGTCAACAATCTGCTCCATCAAAACAACATTGGACCTTCAGAAGAAGAAATAACATCAGAACTTAATAGAGTTCCATGATGTCCAAATTAATAGGTGATCATCCTTCAACCTAAATGGATTCTAACTACAAGAATGAGTGAAATTCATGTTTAAAACAAATTTCTATTCTCATAATACAAATTTCAATATTTTCTTATGAAAGTTGGAGGGTGCGATCGACAAAGAGCATTCCATTACAAGCAACGACATTTCAAATACTCTAGAATTAGAGTTCGATAAGCTCATGATGATAATGTAGACTCCATGCCCAATGGACATATACAGACAGATGGTCCATTCCATTTAGAAGCCTAATGGCCCCCTTTATTTTCCAAACTATTATATAATTCTCTCCACCCCATTGAAATTAGATAACAAGCATATTACTACTATGATTAATCAAAAATTCCCTAAGTTACCTTGGCTATGTAGGAATGAGCTGATAGCTCGATTGATTGTTTGTGGATAATAAAGGAGATGGATAGCCCCACCAAGTATGGCAATTGGTGGATTTGAGAAAATGTGGAGATAGCTAAAAGGATCTTGGACTAATGCGAGATTATTCAAGCCATCGACAAATTTGGTGAGGAGTTAGCCAAATCATGGTGAAAAATATAATATTGTTTTTAGTTCCTTCTTATAAAGGGATGATCAATACTCACCTATACAAATTTATGAAAAATTTAGCTCTAATAATGGAGGGGTCAGTAACAATCCCACTCATTGAAATGGGTATGCCAAATGAGGAAATTCGAACTAATGTTCCATTAATCGAATGACAAAGGGGAAATATAAATCGAACACTTAACAAGTAGTATTTCACATAGTTTGATGATCTCGTTCAACAAGCTAAGACAATAATTAGAAATGCATAAATTGTGTAGGAAATAATGTACATACAATCCATGAGGTTATAGATGTATTACACATTTTACACACATGTTTATCAAATGTGTCTTGACTAAAGAATGATGGTGACATACCTAGGCACAAAAAAATGTGTCGGTCTTTGTCTGTGTAATTTCTATAAAGCATCATCTATAATATTTTAGAGCATTTTAAAAATTGGTATCTCTAAAGATATTTTGTCTACCATCGATTGAGATTATGAAGGTGTGATGGATCATGAGTTTTGAGACCAAGCTTCATGTACTCAAATTTCATCCGAGTGGGCATATAAATTTTGAATAAGTATTTAGATAGAATTTATAATACTAAAGTGATTAATATGAAGTGTATTCTCTAATATTATTGATCCATGCACCATGAAGAGAACTAAGGAACAAAAAATTCAAATTAATTTAAACATGTTACAAAATGTGATAAATGAATGCGAAAAGATATTATTGCATATATGAGTGTCGTAGAGAGAGAAGCATAAACAAGAAGACAACACAATAAAACTATAACCACAAGGTTATACCATGAAAATCCAAATATGATTATCTAAGAGGTTGATTGTATGTAGTTGGGGTCTTCTCTAACATTAATACTCAAATAATGAATAAAATATGTTATTTTTGAAGTAGGAAAAATTGATGAGATGTTAGTGGTTGATTGTTTGGCAAGACATTGTTTATTGTTGTGATTGCGAGCGCATGCCCGATCGCGTAGTTATTCTAATAGGTCAAGGTCAAGGAGGTGCACTTTACAAAGCTCCTCATTTGGAATGATATAATGAAGGGAGATGTAGATCAAGGAAGTTCCACCTCAAATAGGACCACATCAGCTCTGTAGGTGAGTGAAAATGGGGTTTCCCGGTGGTTTTACATACACTGGTGCGATGTGCCCATAATATAAGATATAGCTTCATATGTTAATTTGTGTGTGATTTATGGGTCATCTTCTATAAGATCTTGTTGAGAATTTTATTTGTAGACTCTTATACTATTCTAATCCCTCACCTATGTTTTTTAAATATTTCTTATGACTAAAAAAATTAGTTTTTGTGAGCTTTATTTAACATTTTTTCCCAATTGTGTAACATGCTACTTTCCATGCAATCTCATTTTTCTATTCTCCAGATCTACCTCTACAAATTTTTGATCCACATTTACTCCTAATTCCTTTAATTATCAACAACAATAGACCCTCCCGTAAGACATCTCCGCCACATCAAATCTTTCCCAACAACATCCACATCAAAACATTACACCACCTCCTAGCCTTTTAATTTCACGTAATCCATTCCTTTAACATCCTACCCTTTCAGAACTATTTTCCACATAATACCCCCTTTTCTCCCTACCCCTCTTACCTTAATCTTCAAGTTACCCCCTTGATACCTTTCGGCATCCACATCACACAAGCCCATGTGTGATTGCTAGTAGCTTTTATAGGCTATATAAGCTCACCATGTAGATGACCACGATCGATCTCAAGATATAGTTAAAGTTTATGACCATCATGACATGTCAATATAACAACAAAAAAATTGAATCCCAAAGTAATAGTGGTGACTAATGTCCAAATTTACACTTGTCATAGCCCATCAAAGGGATGTGAATCCGTCGAAAAGGGTAGTTCAAAGTTTTCTCGTAAAAAAATTAAAAACTTACAAATCATTTGACAAAAGTAAAATGTAAGTTTTTATTCAAACTAGAAAAAGAAGGGCTCTGTTGGGAAATGGACCTCAACCATTGTCAATTCAATTTGTAAATTCTGAAAATAAATTTAATTGCAAGTTACAACTCAAAACCTAGCCTATGGGAATGCATATATTACAAACTGATATCATTGTTCCCAATTCCAATCCCATCTATCAAATTTGTTGAATGATGCTAGCAGACCTGCCATTCTTTAGGTATTTTTCCTAATAATCATCCAAAGTCCAATGTCTTCCATATTGATTTCTTCGATGTTTTTTTATTCTTTTCATTTTTTTACTTTTTATCTTATGAACTACATTTGAATACACAATGTTTTAAATGCCAATATACTAGTCATCTTACCGCATGTATTTTTTTCTTCATATCACAAGTTCAAGGAAATTCCATCTCTTACTTTGAGGCTTAAGATTTTGATAGGTATAAATATATATCCTCTTCATTTCACTCTCGATATTAGTAAAAGAGAATTGAGCTCCAATCATTATAATTTATACTCAATGATATATAGAAATCATAAGGGAATTACTAATTTGTATCTCGACACTCTAACTTCCATTATGGAGATATACATTCTATAAATCTATCAAGAGGACCCACACCTAGAACATCCAACTTTTACCAGGATGTCCAAGGATGATAGGTGTCTCATTCGTATAATGCTAGTTCTATATATCAAGCTCAATATGGGGTAGGCCACAAGAAAATTTGGGTAGAAGAATAAGCAAGGGAATATATTAATATCTCCAAATGATAAAAACTCGCCAAAAAGGATAGAACAAATTAGTCTGCAAAGTAAAAATCTAACCTACAGTTACAAGGAGATGCAAATGTTTGTGTGGTGATGTAACACTTCACCAGTGTTGGATACAAATAATCTTATTATGTCACTTGGGTTAGGGGTGTTCGGACTCTATGTGCCTAGTGCTATAAGGTGACTGACCTCTTTGTGGAGCAAAAAGGAAAAATTATCTATATATTACTACTTGAGGGAGGCATAAGAGACTTGAGGGAGGCATAAGAGATTTGTGTGTGTTTGATTGGTACTTGGGAGGTATATGTAGTTGTTGTGTGATGCTTTGGGAGGTATACAAAGTTATTTGTGATGCTTTGGGAGTGGTTTTATGGTGAAAGTATCTCTCTCTCTCTCTCTCTCTCTCTCTCTCTCTCTCTCTCTCTCTCTCTCTCCCTCTCCCTCTCCCTCTCTCTATCCCCATAGAAATCAAACCACCAAAAACTAATTCCTAACATGATGCTAGATTACAATTCCCTACATTTTACTTTCAATTTTAGTACTTAATGCAGTAGATTCTCCTTGATGTAATTTAGAAAACCAAGGAAAGTACAATAAGATTTCCCTTGTCCTTTACACGTGCAATACATAATTAACTAGGCCAAAATAATTCTATGACAAGACTTTGCAACTCCTTAACCAGTCATGTTCCCATGTTTATTTGTGTGGAGGTCATGTGCAATGTAGAGGAGGCTTCTTTTCTTATCGTAGGTATCCCTCAAGAATTCAGAGAACTCACTTTATTTATCGTCATTGTTTCTATGTTTTCTAGATGGTAAGTGTGTTTTTTCGGAGTGTATTATCTATTTTTGTGTCTTAGAGAATGTTTCCTCCTACATGTGCATGCATTTTATCTTTTATTTTACTCCGCTTTCTATCCTTCAATTTTCATGTAATTTGTATTTTATTTTGCATGGCTTCCTATGTGGCTTGTATGGGTTTATAACCTTGTTTTAGATATGCTTAAACAAAGGTTTTGTTTGGTTCACCAATTAATTGGAAAAATGTGTTCAGCTTCCTTACCTATGCCATAATTTTCATCAAACAATTAGTTCCTCTTTCCAATGACCAACAATTGATTCCTATTTTATGGTTGTCTGTTGTGATGGATGAAGCCATTCATCTCCTAATGACATTTTGATATGTAAATTAAATGAAGCCACCCGGTTTTAGATAGCTATGCTTGAACTCATGGAGCATAGTCCAATATGAAAATCTATTTCTTTTCAAGTTATTTACACACATCCCAATAAATTTTCCCAACTCAAGGTTAGAGAACAACTTTGATGGGGAAGACCTAAGTCTACTAATGATAGATTGGATTCAACATCAGTTTAAGGGTCTTGTTTCCATTCCATACAATTCAAACCACCAAACACTCATTCCTAACATGTTGATAGAGTGTCATTCCCTACTTTCAATTTCAATTTCAGTAATTAGTGCAGTAGGTTCTCCTTAATGTGATTTAGAAGACCAAGGTAAGTACAATAATATTCCCCTTAGCCTTTAAACTTGTAGTATAGAATAAACCAAGCCACACTAATTCTACCGCAAAATTTTACAACTCATTAATCTTAGTGATAGTACAGTCACACACTTTCTAGTCCACTCACATAGATAAATTCATAACCCTACAATATAAGTAAATATTCATGTTCGATAAGTTATTCTTCCTAACCAATATAAAGAATGCACTAAAGGTACAAAGCACATTCTTAGATGAACAGTGAGTGATTTCTTTCCATCTAACCTTGGGGTACATGAACCTATTTATTTCAAAAAGCAAATAGACTCTGAACTATAATGCAACACAAGACCATGTGTCTCCCTAATTAATTGAAACAAAAGGGAGCCACCCAAACAATTGATTTTCATGTTCCCACATAGGAAAACACCTAGTGCTTATTGAAACAAGTTGTCATGCTTCAATGGCTTAGATAAGATAAAGAAACTTATGGAAATGATTGTGTAAGCACCATTGGATTGTAACAATGAATACACAGGGTAAGAAAATGTAAATATGTTCTTAACATATTTTTAGTCTTTCCATGTTAGGGATGAAAGTTCTCATGCGCATTTTTTCCCCTTATGTTATTTGTGAGATAAAGCAGTGGGATTTTGACCTCATGTTGTTGCTTTTATTTTATTTTTACATCATGAGATTTGGCTGCATATTCATCATTATCTCATTGAATTTTATTAGTACTTCTCTAATGACTTACGCATCCATGTTTAATCATGAAATCATGGTTATGTTTGGAGTGAGCAACCTCTAGCTATTGGGTGTTCAATGGATGATGGTTAATTTGTTGGTTTCGTCGCTCCATTGTGTCTGTGGATAAGTTTATTATTGCCTCTACTCAAAAATTCCTAGTTCATACTTCAAAGATACAAGCAAGAAAAATATCCCAAATTTGATCTTGTAATTCTTTATCTGCCAAAATAACATCGATTTCATTTTGATGATTGCATCTTTATATAGATTCAAAAATAGCTTGGGGTGGAATTTTAAATTGGCATGTTAATTTCTTGAACTAAATCCTCTTACTCTTTCTTTTTATGTCAACATGATAAGGTTATAGCCTTTATTACCATTTTAAAGCTTCTTGCATATCAAAATAAATAAAACCCTTATATCTCTATTATTATGTAAACACTATGTTTTCATGGTTTTGTTTGTAGAATTTATTATCCATTGAAGAACTAATAAATCCAGAATGGAAAATGTTAAACACTAAAATATGTTGAATATAAAATAATGGTTTTTTTCCATAATCTAATTTACACGGTTCGTTCTTTTTTTTTTTCCATAGCCTCCTTTGCATGACCCCAAATAACATCATTATTGAACATTTTTTTAAACGCTTTGAGTGAATCTTTTTGGAAATACATTTTGAATGTATAGAAATTAATGAACCTACCGCGAATGTATTTTCAACTAGTTGAATTCATCTTTTCAGATTTAGATACGTCTCTATAAATATTTTTATTTGTTTATGGACCGCTTGGTATTTGATTTGGTAAACCGCCACATTTTTACATGGTTTTTGCAAATTTGATCCTAGGGACTTTCCCATGCATATAAGATTTTCTTGTTGAGTTTGAAGGAGTGGGAATGACTATAGAATTTGTATTTTGTTTGTAAGGAATGAGAACCATGGTTATTAAAATACTAATGCCACAGTTGTAGTGAGTGGGTAGTTTTTTCCGTCAAAATTTAACGTCCACCCACCACTTTGGTGTATGTAATCCCAATGTGGAGGCTTACTTGGGGGTTCTTCTTTACATTAACTACTAGTATAGGTCCATAGAGACTTTCTTAGTATGGGTAATTTACTTAACCAAATCCACTTATCCTAACTTTTCTATGCCAACATAATAAGGTTGTAGCCTTTTATTGTCATTTTCTATCTTCTTATATATCGAATAAATAAACCCCTTGCATTTCTATAATTGTGTAAATGTTATGTTTTCTTGGCTTCATTTGCATCATTTATTGAATGTTGAATAACTCAAAAAATTGAATAAAAAAATACATCAAACATTGAAATATGTAAAAGGCAGAGTAATAATTGTTTACCATAATCTAATTTGCATTGTGCATTGTTATTTTTTTCCCATATCCTCATTTACATGGGCCCAAATAACATCATTTTAAACATTATTATGACCTACAAGAAGCTAGAAAATGGTGAGAAGCCAAAAGGAAAGAATGCATTTTATTTTTGTGCATTCATTTGTTCATATTATACACTTCTAAATCCTTAGCATGATGTTCATGCTTGCATACCCAAATTACAGTCCAACCACTATTACAACAGGTTTGAGCCTTTCCTAGAACCCATTATTTGCTCCAAAATAGTGTATGTGCCAACCTACAAACTTTTATGGAATTTTAAATATAATATACATTGTTAAACAATTTGATGTTCTCTCGGCATTAAAAAAATTAGCTCTAAAAACAACGGGTTTGATTCATATCCCACTCAAAATCCTCAAGATAAAAAAAAGGTGGGAATAGATTATTCCCTTAATCAAATGGAAATGAAAAGGTTAGGGGTTGACAAATTCCCCTTTGAATTCTATACAATCTTCCTCATTTTCCTTCAATTATTTTCACTTCAATGTAGAAGAAACAAATAACCTTATGTGTCATTGTGTTCCATCAATGACTTTCCCATTAATATAGACATTAGTTAATTTGATTTTATGTCATCTTGTTATGTTTTGTGCTATTCGTTGTGAACAAGTTTAATTACGCAACTCATTTGTTCTTGGCTTATACTAAATTATGCTTTATTTTGTAGTTGTTGACTTTCATCCTACCTTTGTTGTTGTTGACACATGGTCTAGAAAATAAAAGGTGCATGCAACAATTTTTCCCGTGCTTTTGGAAATACTCTAAATTACATCTTTAGTGTTGTTCTTTCTTTAAAAAATAGGTTCCCTTCACATAGATTTTATGTTTTTAAGGTTTTCTAATGCATTTCATTCATGTCCATGTGGTGCTTGTTGGTTTTTTTTTTTTTTTTTTTAAGTGGGGGATGGGGAATGCAAATGTATCATTTCCATGGGCTTCAACCATTCATATAGTTAGAACATGTAAACTTGGTGTAAAACTTACGTTGTCTGCATGTTATTTTATACAATTGTTGACATATCCTTCTTTTCCTTTGGTAACCTTTTCTTAATTTTTTTACAATGCATGGGTTTGCATTTATCTAAAAATACAATCAAAAGACTCTTAGAGGGAACCCCAGACCTTGCTTCTGCCTTCAAGTGTTCTCCTTAGTACTTATCGCTCGCCTACAACTCTCCAAACTAAAATAAGAGGTTTTCCTTTCTGATGGGGTTCACTCTCACCATGGGCTTCTATCATCTCGAATGTAATGACAACATCTAAAAAGAGGAGGTGCAACAAGGCTCGATTGTCAAATTGAATTCTTATGCTTGCAGAAGCCGGTAAAAGGATACATGTGCAAGCTTGAGAACTTGGAGCTTCTTTTTATATATGTCTCCTCTAAATTAATGTATGATTCCCATGATTTCCCTGCTTGAATACACATTTCAATGTGGGAATGTGATGAAATTTGGAATGGAGATTAGTTTCCATTACCTTCAAATTGTTGTTTGTCCAATAAATTTCTCGCGCACGTGATACATTGTGTTGTGCACTCACTCGACCATCAAGTCATGTTGCATCTATACAAGGATCCTCACACTCTATAGCTAGAACTATTGTGCCTTCCTCACGAGATGGAAATACATGCTCTTAGACCCTACTTGAAACAGCTTGTTTGTGAATGGTCGGGTTGTGCAGAAATTTTTCTTAGTGAATACACAAATGTGAATTGGAAAGGTTGGTTCTTTGGGTTCAAATTTATAGTCGGTGATTGTAGTGAGGTCCATGTGACATGCTTTAATGAGGCATGTGAGGAATGTTTTGATAGGATTCACGTTGGAGAGTTGTACATTTTGTCTAATGGGAAAATCAAAGCACCTAACAAGTATTTCAACCATTTGAATGCCTTGTGTGAAGTTTTCTTGTGCAACATATATATTGTTACACATTTCCCATCTGATTCATCTTGGAAGCTTTTCCAATTCAAGCAATTAGGGGAGATTGCAAGTCTTTTCTCCTCCATATTTCATTGATTTTCCCTCTTTGGTCTTGGGAGTTTCACACATGTAAAACATATACGATCGAGATAAATAAATGACCTTGCTAGGTTTCAGACATGTAAGTGTTGGGATGAGAAAATGAATAAGTATTATAATGAGTAGGAATGCACATGCACACGGAAGTAGAGGTAGCACATGGGAGGATGAGAATGGTTACATGCGGGATCATGGGATATAGGCATTAAGGACTCAACCATTTTCTCTCGAGCAAAGGCTAAAAATATACTTGAGTGCCCATCACGCAAAGGTTCCCTTTTCAAGAAATTATTGGCTATTTTTTGAGAAATAACATGTAAAATAAAGATGAAATCACATGAACGAGTTCAACTATTAATAGGATTAAAGTAGGATATTATTAGGAAATCTATTATTATCATATGTTTTGTAAAGCATGCATGTAAGTACACATGTCTATTTTGATCACATCTATTATTAGGAAGTGCATTGGTGGTGAAGGGAAAGTCTCCACCCCTATTAAACTTGATGCAATTTATGAAACCAAGGAAAGTACAATAAGATTTCCCTTGTCCTTTAAACTTGCAATACATAATTAAATAGGCGACAATAATTCTACCACAAGACTTTGCAAACGCCTTAAAATGTAATCATGTTCCCATGTTTATTTCTGTAGAGGTCATGTGCAATGTAGAGGAGGATTCTCTTTAGATCGTAGGTATCTCTCAAGAATTCATAGAACTCACTTTATTTATCGTCATTATTTCTATGTTTTCTAGATGGTAAGTGTGTTTTGTGGAGTGTATTATATTTTTTTGTCTTAGAGAATGTTTCCTCCTACATGTGCACGCATTTTATCTTTTATTTTACTTTTCTTTTATCCCTAAATTTTCATGTAATTTGTATTTTATTTTGCATGGATTCCTATGTGGCTTGTATGCGTTTATAACCTTGTTTTAGATATGCCTAAACAAATGTTTTGTTTGGGTCACCAATTATTTGACAAAATGTGTTCATCTTCCTTACCTATGTCATAATTTTCATCAAACAACTAGTTCCTCTTTCCAATGACCAACAATTTATTCCTATTTTATGGTTGTCTATTGTGATGGATGAAGCCATTCATATCCTAATGACATTTTGATATGTACATTAAATGAAGCCACCCAGTTCTAGATAGCTATGATGAAATCATGGAGCATAGTCCAATATGAAAATCTATTTCTTTTTAAGTTATTTGCACACATCCCAATAAATTTTCCCAACTCAAGGTTAGAGAACAAATTTGATGGGGAAGACCTAAGTCTACTAATAATAGATTGGATTCAACATCTCGTAATGAAATTACTTGATTAATTATGATTATCACTAGTAATAAAACACCAAATAACACAATATTGTAGATAAATTCTCTCAATATGAAAGTATAATAGCTTGGCCACTTTGAGGGGGCAACCTCCAGAACATATAATAAGACTCAAATACTCAACATAATCATCATCCACTACCTATAACCCCTATTTATACTATTCCTATGCTATGGCCATCAACAAGGCCGACCAACCAATGATAATAGATCATATATAAAAGAGATACATCATGATATTAAGTTATGATAACAACAAGTTGGCTATATCCATCCCATGTAAGATATATAATTAAGGGTGTAACATGCCCCTCCCCTTCAAAGCAACATTGTCCCCAATGTTGGGAAGCCCTAGATGTTGCTTTGCATGAATGCTTCATCTTCCCATGATGCATCCTAAATATTAATATTCTTCCACTTGATCAGGTACTCAGTAATGACTCTAGTCCGTAGTCTTTTGGTGCGTGTCTGAAGAATGCCTTCAGGTTCCAATATGATCCTTCCTTCCTCGTCTAGTTCCTAAGCACTGATTGGGTGGAAATGTGCTGCCCAATAACTTTATTTAAGCAAGAAACATGGAAGATTGGATGTATTCTACTTCCTAGAGGGAGCTCTAGCTTATATGCCACACTACCAATTTTCTGCAAAACTCGGTAAGGACCATAATATTTAGGAGCAAGCTTATTATCATTTTGTTATTGTTTCAAGGATAATTGCTTATATGGATGTAACCTTACAAAAACAAAGTCTCCCTCTTCAAAGTGTCACTCAATCCTATCTTGACCAGCTTGTTGCTTCATATGGTTTTGTGCCCGTGCATGATTTTCTCTAAGACTAAAGAGTACCTCAAAGTTGATGTTGAATGTGATCTTTGATTGTTCTCACATTTGGTTTGACCTTCAAGCTAGATATGAGTGATGGAGGATGGTACCCATAAAGTGCTAGAAATGGAGACATTTTGGAGGAGGTATGAAATGAAGTATTATTGTACCACCATTCTAGCCAATGGCAACCATTGCACCCAACATTCTTGTTTATCTGAAGTAAAACATTGAAGATATCCCTCTAAACATTTATTTACCACCTTAGTTTTCCCATCTGATTGGGGATGATAAGAGGAACTCTGGGCTAGTTGGGTACCTAGACAAGAGAACAGATCAGTCCAAAAGTTACTTGTAAATATTGGATCACGATCACTTACTATAATTTTTGGCATGCCATGGAGCTTTTGAAATGTATCCATAAAAGAGATGGCAATGGTACTAGTTGTGAAAGGATGAGCCATGGCACAAAAATGAGCATATTTGGTAAGTCTGTCTACCACGACCATGATGACACTTTTCCCTTCTGATTTAGGTAATCCTGTGATGAAATCCATTGATACCTCTTCCCATCTCTCACTAGGAATAGACAGAGGTTGGAGAAGATCAGGTTTCTTAATGGTCTCACCCTTATTTTTTTGGCAAATCAAACATTCTGCCACAAATTTTTGAACATCTCCTTTCAACCCCTCCCAAAAGAAATCCTTCTTAACTCTATGATATGTTTTCAGGACCTAGCATGGCCACCTATTGGAGAAGAATGTAGCTCTAAAATAACATGGTGTTTAAGTGTAGAGTTCTTACATAGATATAATCGATCTTTGTACCACAATGTATCACCCTTCCATATAAATTGATCCGATATAGACGGATCTGCTGGAGATTTTGAATGAGAGTATGTGTGGATGCAACTTTCTTCCAATCTTCTTGTGCTTGATCTACCCAATATACATGTAGTATAGAGATGACACATATCAATGCTTTGGCGGACTCATCCCTCCTAGATAGAGCATCAATGACCAAAGTTTCCTTTCCTTTCTTATAAACAATCTAAAATTCATATCCCAACATCTTAGTGACCCATTTTTGTTGCTCTTCTGAAGATAGACGTTGTTCTAAGAAATATTTAAAACTATCATGATCATTTTTGACCTTAAAATGTCTACCCATCAAGTATGGTCTCCATTGTTTGACTGCATGTAGTATTGCCATCATTTCCTTTTCAAATGTGGGTTTTAACAAATTCTTTCCTTTTAGTTGTCAGCTCTCAAAAGTAATGGGGTGTCCTTCTTGCATTAGTACTGCTCCGATTCCATTTCTGAAGCAAGCGCACTCAACTACGTAGTTTTGGAGAAATGCGGGGTTGCTAATCTTTGGAGTGGTGCACATAGATACCTTCAATTTTTCAAATGCCCTAGATGCTTCCTCATTCCACTAAAAGGAGTTATTTAATAATTTTGTGAGTGGTGATGCTATACTACCATAATTTTTGAAAAATATACAATAATACCTGTGAAGGCAAAGAAACCTCATAATTGTTTGAGGGTTCTTGGGGTTCCCATTCCACCATGGCCTCGGATCTTGTGAGGGTCCAGCTTAACATCTTCATGAGAAACAATATGGCCCAAGTATTCCACTTCCCGTACCCCAAAAGAACACTTTGAAGGCTTTGCATAAATTTTATGTTTCTCTAAGACTTTTAAGACATTATTGACGTGATGTAAGTGTTTCTCCCACGATTTGTTGTAGATGAGTATATCATCGAAAAATCCTAAGACAAAATTTCTTAGAAATGGTCTAAATACTGAATTCATCAAGTTTTGGAATGTGGAGGGAGCATTGGTAAGGCCAAATGACATCACTAGGAATTCATAATTTCCTTGATGAGTTCGAAAGTTGACTTATGAATATCTTCTTGCTTGACTCTAATTTGGTGATACCCGAATGCGAGATCTAGTTTTGTAAAATAAATGACACCATGCAACTCATCTAATAAATCATCAATGATGAGAATATGAAACTTATCTTTGATAGTGAACTTGTTAAGTTCTCTCGTAATTTGGAAACATGCGTCATCTTCCATCCTTGCGATGCCCCATCACCACGAGAGCGAAGAATAGGCACTTTGACTATGATGAATAATACCCATTTCCAACATTTCCTCCATCATCTTCTCGATCTCACTCATTTGCACATATGGATATCTATAAGTCCTGATGTTGGGGGGTTGGCTTCTTGGAATCAACTGAATAACATCACCATGCTCTCTTTCAGTGGTAATCCTCTTGGTTCCTTGAAGACAACTACATGTTGATTAATAACCTTTTGAAGATTAGGATGCAATACCTTCATTTGCGGTTGGACTTATATAGAGAATAATTGTGCTACAAAACCTTTAGAACCCTTTTTAAGAATCTTATGCATTTGGTGAGAACTCACCACTAGAGGATCTTTAGCTTGTAGACCTCAAATTTCAAATTTTTTACCCTCAGAATGAAAGCACATGAACAATTCCTGGAAATTTATCTCTGTGGTGCCCAAGGTAGTGAGCCACTAAACACCTAAGACAATATCAGATCCACCCATGGGAATAGAAAAATCATAGATTCTAATGTGTAATCACCCATCATGATTTTGAATTTATGGCATTTACCTAAACATTGGACTGTGCCACCATCTGCAATCATTACTTGAAATTCAGGTGTTGGGTAGATGAAACAATTTAGTCTTGTTGCCAACTTATGATTGATGAAATTATGTGTGCTCCCTGAATCAATCAAGACTATTACCTTCTGCTTCTTAAGATAACCCACAACTTGAAGGGTTTGTGGAGTACTAATACCTGATAGAGCATGGCATGAAATAGTGGGCTAAGGATCTCTAGATTCTTCCTCTAATTTTTCCACTTCCTCTGTTGATGTTGCCTCATATTCTTCCTCATCACCAGATCCTTCAATGTAGAAAAAAATTTCTCAGAACATTTATGATTTGGTCCATATTTGTTATCACAGTTAAAGCATAACCCTTTGGCTCTTTTTTCTTCAATTTGTTGAGGTGTCAACCAAATTGGCTGAGGGTAAGAAGGAGATAAGGTGTTACGATCTTTTATGTTAGAAAAGGTCTACCTTCTATTGGAAAGAAATTTTTCCTCTACTTGACGTGCCATGATAATAGAATCAGCAACCTTGAGTGGGTTAAACATGCATACCTCATGCTCAATGTGGTCCTTAAGACCCCCAAGAAATAGGTCATTCAAATACTCTTCTGTAATATCCTCCACATGCAAGGACAAAGTTTGGAATTGATGGACATACTCCTTAATTGAACCAGTTTGGCGTAACTTTGCTAATTGGCTGAAATAATTCTCAAAAACACTAGAACTATAGTGTAATTGAAGCTCTTCAGTGAACGCTATCCATGTTACATTTAGGCCATTCTTTTCCTTTGAGCACATAACCAATGATACCAAAAAAATTGATCAAGTTCTAGGTATAAGGATGCCACAATTACCTTTTGTCCTCCTAGGATATGATGGAGATCAAAGAAATTTTCCATTTGGGTAATCCAATTGAGTGGATCCTTTCCATCAAATTTATGCATTTCAACTTTTGGAATCATGCCCCTCCATTAGTGAGAAGATCCACTTGAATGATTAAAGGATCCTCCCTGATTTGAGTGATTTTGATCTATGTGACCATTTCTAGTATAACCCATATGACTAGCATTGGAAGTTGTATTAGAAATAGCATTCAAAAATTCAATTGAGTGGATCCTTTCCATCAAATTTATGCATTTCAACTTTTGGAATCATGCCCTCCATTAGTGAGAAGATCCACTTGAATGATTAAAGGATCCTCCCTGATTTGAGTGATTTTAATCTATGTGACCATTTCTAGTATAACCCATATGACTAGCATTGGAAGTTGTATTAGAAATAGCATTCAAAAACTCCTGCTACATTGCATGAAAATCCTTTTGAATCTCACTCCTAAGGCTACCTTTCAGTTGATGAAGCTCAACATTAAGGTCATCCTTACTCACCATATTGTTTACCCTTTCCTGAAGTTGGATGACCACCTCAGATACTCCCGAACCAGTAGAATCTGAAGCCATATCTTCCTTATTTGGGGTCATTCCTAGAGTTTCTTGTCCTTTTCCTTGGCCTCGGGTAGATCTACTAGCCATGATGAAGGATGTGGGCCTAGGGGTAGACTTAATAGGGCATAATTTTAGGGTTTAGGGTTTCATAATTTTTTTGGCCGAATATAGGAATTTATAAAATACAAAACCCTAGCTATTTTTGGAGGGGTTTCTGAAAATATAAGAAATTTGAAAATTTTCAAAAATTACGCCCTAGGGAGCCAAATTATGAATAAATATAGAACCGTAATAAATTTTGCAAAACAAGTCAAAACTTATTGAAATTTGGAGAGAAGCTTACTTGACTTATTTCACCTCACCACAAAAAAATTGTAGAAAAATTCACTACCAATCTTGAGATATAGTCAAACCTTCAGAATTAGGGTTTAACACTGTCCTGGCCAAGATCAAGCTCTGATACCACTTGTAATGAAATTACTTGATTAATTATGATTATCACCAACAATATAACACCAAATAACACAATATTGCAGATAAATTCTCTCAATATGAAAGTATAATAGCTTGGCCACTTCGAGGGGGCAACCTCCGAACATATAATAAGACTCAAATACTCAACATAATCATCATCCACTACCAATAACCCCTATTTATACTATTCCTATGCTATGGCCATCAACAAGGCCAACCAACCAATGATAATAGATCATATATAAAAGAGATACATCATGATATTAAGTTATGATAGCAACAATTCAGCTATATCCATCCCATGTAAGATATATAATTAAGGGTGTAACAACATCAGTTTAAGGGTCTTGATTCCATTCCATAAAATTGAGACCACTAAACACTCATTCCTAACATGATGATAGAGTGTCATTCCTACTTTCAATTTCAATTTCAGTAATTAGTGTAGTAAGTTCTCCTTAATGCGATTTAGAAGACCAAGGTAAGTACAATAATATTTCCCTTAGCCCTTAAACTTGCAGGTATAGAATAAACCAAGCCACACTAATGCTACCGAAAGACATTTCAACTCATTAATCTTGTGAAAGTACAGTCACACACTTTCTAGTCCACTCACATAGATAAATTCATAACCCTACAATATAAGTAAATATTCATGTTGTGATAAGTGATTCTTACTAACTAATATAAAGAATGCACTAAAGGTACAAAACACATTCTTAGATGAATAGTGAGTGATTTCTTTCCATCCAACCACAGGGTGTAGGAACCTATTTATTTTGAAAAACAAATAGACTCGAACTATAATGTAACACAAGACCATGTGTCTCACTAATTAATTGACACAAAAGGGACCCACCCAAATAATTGATTTCCATGTTTCCACGTAGGAAAACACCCATTACTTATTGAAACAAGTTGTCATGCTTCAATGGCTTAGATAATATAAAGAAACTTATGGTAATGATTGTGTAAGCACCATTGGATTGTAACAATGAATACCCAGGGGTAAGAAAATGCAAATCTATTCTTAACATATTTTTAGTCTTTCCATGTCGTGGATGAAAGTTCTCATGTGCATTTTTTCCCTTATGTTATTCATGAGATAAAGCGGTGGGCTTTTGACCTAATGTTGTTGCTTTTCTTGTTTTTTACATCATGAGATTTGGTTGCATCTTTATCATTATCTCATTGAATTTTAGTGGTACTTCTCTAATGACTTATGCATCCATGTTTAATCCTGAAAACATGGTTATGTTTGGAGTGAGCAACCTCTAGCTATTGGGTGTTCAATGGATGATGGTCGGTTTGTTGGTTGTGTCGCTCCATTGTGTCTATGGATAAGTTTATTATTACCTCTACTAAAAAATTCCTAGTTCATAATTTAAAGATACAAGTAAGAAAACTATCCCAAATTTGATCTTGTAATTCTTTATCTGCACAAAACAACATCGATTTCATTTTGATGATTGCATCTTTATATAGATTTAGAAAAATAGCTTGGGGTGGAAGTTTGAATTGGCATGTTAATTTCTTGAACTAAATCCCCTTACTCTTTCTTTTTTATGTCAACATGATAAGGTTATAGCCTTTATTACCATTTTATATAGCCTTTATTACCATTTTAAAGCTTCTTGCATATCAAAATAAATAAAACCCTTGTATCCCTATTATTATGTAAACACTATGTTTTCCTGGTTTCGTTTGTATAATTTATTATCCATTGAAGAAATAATAAATCTAGAATGGAAAATGTTAAGCACTAAAATATGTTGAATATAGAATAATGGTTTTTTTCCATAATCTAATTTACACGGTTAATTCTTTTTTTCCATAGCCTCATTTGCGTGGCCCCAAATAACATCATTATTGAACATTTCTGTAAACACTTTCAATGAATATTTTTGGAAATGTGTATCGAAATTAACGAACCTACCACGTATGTATTTTCAAATAGTCAACTTGATCTTTTCAGATTTAGATACGTCTCTATGAATATTTTTATTCGTGTATGGACCGCTTGGTATTTGTTTTGGTAAACTGCCACATTTTTACATGGTTTTTACTGATTTGATCCTAGGGATTTTCCCATGTATATAATATTTTTGTGTTGAGTTTGAAGGAGTGGGAATGACTATAGAATTTGTATTTTGTTTGTAAGGAATGAGAACCATGGTTATTGAACTACTAATGTCACAATTGTAGTGAGAGTGGGTATTTTTGCCGTCAAAATTTAATTTCCACCCACCACTTTGGTGTATGTAATCCCCATTGTGGAGGCTTACTAGGGGTTCTTCTTTACGATAATTACTAGTATAGGTCCATAGAGACTTTCTTAGAATGGGTAATTTACTAAACCAAATCCACTTATCCTAACTTTTTTATGTCAACATAATAAGGTCGTAGACTTTTAATTTCATTTTCTATCTTCTTATATATCAAAATAAATAAACCCCTTGCATTTCTATTATTGTGTAAATGTTATGTTTTCTTGGCTTCATTTGCATCATTTATTGTATGTTGAATAACTCAAAATATCGAATAAAAAATACATCAAACACTAAAATATGTAAAAGGTAGAGTAATACTTGTTTACCATAATCTAATTTGCATTGTGCATTGTTATTTTTTTCCATATCCTCATTTACATGGGCCCAAATAGCATAATTTTTAACATTATTATGACCTACAAGAAGCTAGAAAATGGTGAGAAGCCAGAAGAAAAGAATGCCTTTTATTTTTGTGCATTCATTCATTTATATTATACACTTGTAAATACTTAGCATGATGTTCATGCTTGTATACCCAAATTACAGTCCAACCACTGTTACAACAGGTTTGAGCCTTTCCTAGGAACCCATTATTTGCTCCAAAAATAGTGTATGTGCCAACCTACAAACTTTTATGGAATTTTAAACATAATATACATTGTTAAACAATTTGATGTTCTCTGGCATTAACAAAATTAGCTCTAAAAACAACAGGTTTGATTCATATCCCACTCAAAATCCTCCAGAGCAAAAAGGTGGGAATAGATGATTCCCTTAATCAAATGGAAATGAAAAGGTTAGGGGTGATAAATTCCCCTTTGAATTCTATATGATCTTCCTCCTTTTACTTCAATTATTTTCATTTCAATGCAGAAAAAACAAATAATCTTATGTGTCATTGTGCTCCATTAATAACTTGGCCATTAATATAGACATTAATTAATTTGATTTTATGTCATCTTGTTATGTTTTGTGTTGTTCATTTTGATCAAATTTAATTTCAACTAATTTGTTCTTGGCTTATAATTAATTATGCTTTGTTTTGTAGTTGTTGACTTTCATCCTACCTCTGTTGTTGTTGACACATGGTCTAGAAAATAAAAGGTGCATGCAACAATTTTTCCCTGTGCTTTAGGAAATCCTCTAAATTGCATCTTTAATGTTGTTCTTTCTTTAAAAAAATAGGTTCCCTTCACATAGATTTTCCATTTTTAAGGTTTCTAATGCATTTCATTCGTGTCCATGTGGTGCTTGTTGATTTTTTTTTGTAAAAAAGTGGGGGATGGGGAATGCAAATGTATCCTTTCCATGGGCTTCAACCATTCATATAGTTAGAACATGTAAACTTGGTGTAAAACTTACGTTGTCTGCATGTTATTTTATACAATTGTTGACATATCCTTCCTTTCCTTTGGTAACCTTTTCTTAATTTTTTTACAATGCATGGGTTTACATTTATCTAAAAATACAATCAAAAGACTCTTAGAGGGAACCCCATTTGCTTCATGCCTTCATGTGATCTCCTTAGTACCTATTGCTCACCCTGTAGCACTCCAAACTAAAATACAAGGTTTTCCTTTCTAATGGGGTTCACTCTCACCATGGACTTCTGTCATCTAAATGTAATGACAACATCTAAAAGGGAGGTGCAATAAGGCTCGATTGTCAAATTGAATTCTTATGCTTATGCAAGCCGATAAAAGGATACATGTGCGAGCTTGAGAACTTGGAGCTTATTTTTATCTGTCTCCTCTAAATTAATGCATGATTCCCATGATTTCCCCCACTTGAATACACATTTAAATGTGGGAATGTGATGAAATTTGGAATGGCGATTTTTTCCATTACTTTCAAATTGTTGTTACTCCAATAACTTTCTCGCTCGCACGTGATACATTGTGTTGTGCACTCACTCGACCATCAAGTCGTGTTGCATCTATGCAAGGAGCCTCACGCTTTATAGCTAGAACTATTGTACCTCCCTCACGAGATACCAATACATGCTCTTAGGCCCCACTTGAAACAATGGTCTGTGAAAGGTCGGGTTGTGCGAAAATTTTTCTTAGTGAATACACAAACGTGAAATGGAAAGGTTTGCTCTTTGGGTTCAAATTTATAGTCGGTGATTGTAGTGAGGTCCATGTTATGTGCTTTAATGAGGCATGTGAGGAAAGTTTCAATTACACCAAATTTGTATGAGGGCTTTGACTGAGTATATGCACAACTGATTTGGGAAGGATTCTTGATGCACGAACCAATAGTTTTTCTATAATATCTAAGGGAAAACACTTGATTATACTGAGGGAGAATCACAACAATACTAATAAGTTAACATGCACATTAAAATTAAGCGAAAAGACTTGAATTTGCAATAGGGGGTAAGGTGATTGATCAGGGAATTTGCATTCACAAGACTAATAGAAACATACACAAGACTACAAAATAACTTGGAAAGGCGAAAATACTTCACACTCAGAGGGAAAAACTGGCAAAATTTGCTTCAGTACTCATATATCCAAAAGTCCTCCAGAAGTCCCCCCTTGTGCTTTGCAAAGGCACACAATATATAGCAAAATAAAATTCACCCTCTCCTAAAAATAGCCTAAGGCTTGTACTCACCCATGCATCTTATTTTTATCCTTTATTTAATAATAGATAAAGGAAAAATAGAGCATGTAATTACAAATAGGCATTATTAGCCTTACTTACATTACAGTCAAACTTGAAGTTGACTATTCTATTTTTAAGAAAAGAAGGATGAATAATTTGCTAAAAATAAGGTTGCTTGCTAGGAAAGTCTCTTTCCATGAACATGCAACTTTGTCTTCTTCTCTATTCTGTCCTGTTGTGAAGGCATGCAAAAATACAACTCCCTATATGTGAGCAAAATAATTACAATACTTAGCAATATTTGCAAAAATAATTCCTCCTGTGGGGACCACTTGCTATGTGCACATGTTCTGATATTGACATCTCCTTTTGAAAAATGGTCACATGAGTGACACTCTGCAAATCAACCTAGCTCTTTGAAGTGGGGACCACTTGTGGTTGTGAACTCTTGTCTTCATTGGGTTTGGCCACTTTTTGTGGACTTAGCATATACTATGTTTTTAAAAATGAGGGGCACTTTATAAAAGCCACCACACTATGCTCGACCACCTTTGATTATTGGAATGACCATACCATATGGTCTGCCACCTTTGAGTTTGTCGGCCTTGGCATATTATAAAATTCACCTTTTCGGTGATCATTGTATATAATTTGGTTGGCCCTTTTACATTATTTGAAGCATGCACTAAGGTTTAGACTTTGAAAGTCATTTGCAATGATTTATTTAGTGGACACGTGGGTTGTCCCCTTCTCCACGGTGACTCACCCCTTGGTGACTTGGTCGTGGCTTCTGTAACTCAGGTCAGGTTAATTATAACCCTGGTGGTTTATTTTGAATGTTTGTGCCTTATTCTTTATCGTTGATCTTTGTACCTTTGTATTTGATGTCATCGATCCATGACCTGCGGTTAGGGTTTTCTGACTGGCATTTAATGTGGGTGGTGGCATCTTACCCAGGTGGTTTGCATTGGTCATTGCGATTGATTTGAGGACGTTGATCTTGTGTCCTTGTGATTTGCGATCATTGATCCTGACCATGGTTGAGTTCTAACCAAACCAATGCTTAGGTTCAGGCGGTAAAGAGGAGCTCGACCCTCAAGCACATTTCATTTGGTTTTTTTTTGTATGGGCAAAGCCCTAGAAAATTTTCCTCTCGATGCCATTATTCTGTTCTTTGCATACTCGAGCTTGGCTATAAGCATTTTAATTTTTGGATTTCCTTCTCTCTGATGATGAAGATTTCCTTATTTTATCGATTTTTGTGGTGGTCACTTTCAGGTTCTTTGAGCTTTTCTTTGTATTATTTTTCTACCACCATAGTTTCTTTGAAGTCGTGAGTTTTACTTTCCATGGTTGTTTTATGTTGAGCTCTGATTACATTCATTTCATCTTTTGGTGATTCATGAGATCGAGTTTTTTTCTTTGTGAGTTAAAATATTTGATCTCTCTACCATATTCTTTCTCTTGATCTGGAATCTAAGATAGCTCTGAGAAATGGTTTCTTTGAATTTGTGAAGCTTTGATGAAAAGGTGAGTGTGGTGCCATTTTGAAGCTCTCTTGAGCTTTGCTTTTATTTTTTGGTTTTCCTTTCAAGGTGGCCATCATCTCTTGCTATCTGCATCACTGTTTGATGAGGGAAGGTAAGTTTTTTCATTTCTCTAAGTTTTGTTGTTACTTTTTCATTACCATTTTGACCTCTGAAACTGATAATCATTTTTCATTTCATTTCTTGTGACCTTTGGGACTCGGCCTTGGTTGTTTCGAGTTGGAAATTGTTTTGAGCTGAAGATTTTTGGGTCTATTGATTTTGTGACCTTACCTCGATGATTTACTGAAATTTTTTTCTTAGAACCGGTAAGTTTCAACTGAGTACTCATATTTTCCTCTGAAAACACATAAATTTAGTACTTAGCTTGATGTAAACTTTGTGGTTTTGAAGTCATACTCCTTAAATCCATGTTCTTCATTTTCTGAATGCCATTTTGAGTTGTATATGGTATTTTAGAACTGTAGATTTGCATGTTCTAAAACATGGGTATTCAAATTTCTTCATTTTATTCTGCAATCTGTTTGGAGGATTATGACATCTTCTTTGAAAAGTTGAGATCCACTTCACATTGTTTTAATCTCTATTTCCCTAATATGTGATTAGACATTGCACTTATTCGGTGTTTCATCCTTGTGTAGAACTCTTTTTCTTTGATGTTTTAATACCTTGGGGTTTTCTCTACCTTTGAGCTATATCCTCTATGTTTCTTATTTTTTTGCAATGGGTCTTCATTTGGCATTTCATTTTTGAGATTTTAAAAGACTTTTGTTTGGGTACTTGACGTTTCTTTTTTTTCTTTGTATCTTCCTTTGTTTTTTGTGGTGGACATAAGTATTTTCTTCATTTAAATACTTATACTTTACCTCTTCTCTGTATATGTTCTTTGTTTTAACTTAAGGAAAACTATTATCTCATCATTTGTTTGAATATATTAGAAGAAATGGTTATGATTTTCTAAAAATATAGTTTTGTACATTACTTCAGGTCCATTCTTTAAAATATTTGGCTCAAATTTTGTATTCTAAATGGATCTTCTGATTTTATATTCATTGTTTCAGGATCAACTTGATTCTTTGAAATTTTGAGATACCAAAACCTTTTCCAGAATACTTCCATCTTTAATCCTTTTCAAACTGAGATCACTTGAACATTGAATTTCTCCATGAGATGAGTGTTTGAAATGCAATTGTTTTTTGAAAATCATATCTATTGAATGTTTGAGCTTTGAATGTTATTCTTGACTTTAAAAATAATGTATTGACTATTTTTCTAAAACATTGTTATTTATAGGATGGCTCCATATTGTAAAATTATGAACTTGAATTTGATTCCTCACTATTTTAAACTTCTATATAACATATTATTTCTGGAACTCTGTTTACAACTCCTACATGTTGAACAATTCAAGTTTTGTCAAAAATGTAGTTCCATTTCTTTTGTGCTTCAATATTGTACTTGAGCTTCACCTATAGCTGCATCTGTATTTGATCAATTTCCTTGCATAGATAGTTGTACTTCTTTGATATGGCAACATCTCTTGTATTCATTCTGAATGACTTCTATTTTTGTAATTACAAATCATGCATTCAATTTGATCTCTGAAGCTATTACTTGTAGTATTTTGCAATCTTATTTGTATCTCAGCATTGTATAATAATCTGATGGACAAATTATTTCTTTTAATTTGAAATTTTATCCTTTCCTGTAGCAACTAGCTTTGATTTTTGTCCTTTCCTGTAGCAATTGAAAAAATTAAAGTGTTGATTTTTATGGCGAAGCCCTGGCAAATTTTTTTCCAGAATTCTCTTTCATCCATTTCCAATATAGTTGTATTTTTTGATTCAGAACATAACACTTCATGTTTGAAGCTAGATTGGTAAATAAAATGAGACATCATAGTTGTGTTATCTTGATCATAGCATGCTTTGTTGTTTTTTTGTATCACTTACTTGATTTAAATCATTCCTTTAAGCATGTAGTAGTTAAAAAACAACATGATGGAAAGTTGTAAATGTCCATTTTACATGGCGAAGCCTTGTCAAATTTTTTTCCAGAATCTTGTCTTCATTCCTTTCAACTATGACCTTCTCTTTTAGCCAAACATCAACTTTCAAATTCTACTTTTTTTTTCTATTGCAAAATGAAACATGTGCTTCTATTGCTAGTCTCTCTTCTACACTATAACTTCTTCCATTTCGAATAGTTATTTATTGGAACTTTGAGTTACATTCTTCCTTTTATTGCATGCACTTATGACTTGTCTATTTTTCTCTTTGGCTGCAACTTGTACTGCACACACTTAGGAAAATAGTTAGAAAATAATTAGGCTTTTTGGCCTCTCTTATGTCCATGTTTTTTTTTTTTCTTTTCTCTTCTTCTTTTTTGAGTGAATAAAGCATGCATGCAGTTTGTTCTTCAAGTAGAATACATCTCCTGTTAGGAGAAGATTCATATGCACAAAGTAGGATAGTGTAGGAATATGAATTGATCCTTGAGCTCATAACTGATAGTTAATTTTTTCTTCTTTTTAGGTACAATGGCTTCTACCATGAGATGAAGGAGAAACAAAAGATGGAGATGAAGATGCTTCAATCGAAGAACAAAAACCCCAAGGCAATGATGGGTTCACTCATACTCCTTTGCTTTCTCTTTCATGCATGTGTACCTTTCTTTTCATAGTAGTTGTACTTTACTTTTTCTTTTTACTTTTTAGTTACATCCCACGGCTTGTGTGGGAAACATTTGACTCTCCTTGTGAATAAAACATTGAATTCTAAAAATGAGTTGTGTATTTCCTTGTGCATTCTAGATTTTCTGTATGGATTGTATAATGAACTAAACAACTTAGTAACATAATTGAATGTCTTAATCATGAAGGAAAGAACATTGATGAGAACTTGTAACATTCAGTAATGAACTCTGATTTTCTATATATCTACATTTCATGTTTGCTGCTTCAAAACTCAACACTTCACCTAATTTGTAATTTTTCATCTTCATCAAGACAACACAGTTGTCCTTTGGGGCTTTGTGTTCTTTTGTTGAAGATGGCATGAAATTACAGACTATGTGATCTGTTCTGTTTTGAGATAACACACATAACTACAGATTTCACTTAATCATTAATTAATTCAACAATAAATAATAACATAAAAACTTCCTTAGCTTAGGTATACTTCACCCAAGACTTTTCATCGTAATAACGAAAGTTTTGAGTTGCCCATTTTTGCACAAGTGCAAAAATTGTCAACATTTCTGCGATCCTATGGGGAAAGCTATCTGCTAGCTAGCTTAAAGACTAGTGCCTTGCTCTTGTCCATTGGGCATGGAGTCTAAACATGTAACCAAAATTTTCCTTTTCCAAAAGGTCCAACCCTTCCAAAACAAACTAAAGCTGGGAAAAGGATCTGGTAAATAGATCACATGCATGAATGCACTTATTGAATTGAAAAACATTGCAATGTGCAGAACTACACTTATTGAAGGGAAATCCTACTCTAACAATCACTGTAAGATTTTCAATAATAGTGTTTGAGAAACATACCATTCACAGAATGGGAAGTTCCTCTCCATTTAGCTTCAAAAGCTAAAAAGCATTGTGTTCCTTGCTAGCTGAAATCATGTAAGGACCACTCCAGAGTGTATCAAACTTTGAGTGTCTTCCTGGCTTTGCACGATCAACATCCCACTTTAACACAATATCTCCTTCATTGAAGACTCTGAATTTGGATTTCTTGTCAAAAGTCTTCTTCATTTGTTTTTGATTCTTCTCCATATTCAAATGGGCTTTATCTCTTAGCTCTTGTAATTCCATTAACTCTGCATAACGAACCTATAATGGTTCATTCTCAAGCAGCTCCATTTGATGTAGCAAATCTAATGCAGGTAACTCAACTAAATAGGCATTCTTGCTTCTTTCCATACACAAGTTTGTATGGTGAATTGCCAACTAATCTTTTAGGAGTCACTCTGTCAGCCCAAAGTGCTTGAATTCAACATCAGATGCCAAGCTCTTTGATTATCCTTGAGCATTCTTCTGATGATCCTTAACAGATTCTTGTTAGTACTCTCAGCTAAGCCATTACCTTGTGGGTAATAATTAGATGAAGAACTTAGATATATTCCATGTTTGACAGCCCAATCTATTATCTTTGCACCAAGGAATGCTAAAGCATTATCTGATATGATAGTTGTTGGAACACCAAATCTATAAACTATTCCTTCATAAAAGGATAGTATCGAAGCTTCATTAGCATCCTTCAAGGCTATTACTTCAGTCCATCGTGTAAAATAATCTATAGTAGTTAAGATCCACTTGTGTCCTTGTGATGATGGTGGATTTATCATGCCAATAAAGTCAAGACCCCACTTGCATAAAAGGTTGATCAGCTGAAATAGGCTGCAAGGGCAAAGAAGCTAAACGTTCTTTTCCAACAAAGAAAGCACATTTTTACACTTTCTAATCCATTCAAAATAGTCTTTGAATATGCTAGGCCAATAGTAACCATCTTTCATAATTTTTAAGGCTATGGTATGTGCTGAGAAGTGACCTCTGCAGGTCCTTCATGGAATTCTGACAATATTTTTTGAACTTTATCATAATCAACACACCGCAACAAGATTCCATTTATATCTTTTTTAATAACACATTATCAATGAAGATATAAGGTACAACTTGTAATCTGAAATACCTTCATTTATTTTTGTCCATACCTTCCGGATAGGTGCCCTACTTGTAGATAATTAACCAAATCAGTCATCCATCTTGATTCTGAATCTCGTGAGTGAGCTCAGGTTGCTGATTTTCTGGTTGAACCATAATTTTTGATTGCTGATACGTAATTTCAGCATGTTGTTTTGAATCATCTGGTTCTATAACTTGCTATTTTTCCATATCAGCAATTAGATGCTCACATAAACCTTTCCCTCAACTATCTTAGCAACCCGAATATCAACATCATACTCCATGACCTTTGTTATCTAGTTTTCTCTTTTCTCATTCAATTCCTTATTTAGTAAGAATGCTTTCACACTTGGATGAGAAACAAGAACATGGATTTTATTGTTCAAAAGCATATACTTGAAATTATTTAGTCCTCTAACTACTAAAAGTACTTGCTTTTCAAGAAATGTGTACCTTGTTTCATAATCATGCAAGCTCTTGTCCAAAGAAAGCAATAGGTTGCTCAATATTTTTGTCATTGACTTGAGTTAATATAGTTGAGATTGTTTCAGCTCCTGCAAGTGCATACATTGTAAAATCTTTATCAAAATTTGGATTTGCAAGAGTAGGAGCCTGAGAGATAGCTTTTTGATTGCTTCAAATCCTTCTCTTCCTTCACTGGTCCAAGAGAAAGTTTTCTCTTTCTTTAGCATAGCTGTGAGTGGTTTAACCAATGCTTTGCAAAATCTAGAACAAATCTTCTAACAAAGTTGATTTTTCCAAGAAAACTCTGTAATGCCTTCTTATGATGAGGCAATGATAGTTGTGATATGGCTTCGATCCTAAAAGGATCAATTGCTAAACCCTACTTAGAAACAATATGACCAAGTAGCTTGCCTTGATGTACTTGAAAAGATAGACTTCAGTGGATTCAAAGATATTCCAAATTGCCTACACAACTGAAAAGTCTACCTTAAGTGCATTAGATGTTCTTTATAATCTTTTGAAAATACAGTAACATCATCTAAATAAACAAGGATGCATTTATTTAATAAGCTATGAAAATCCATGTCCATTGCACGTTGAAACGTTGCACCAGCATTTGAAAGACCAAAAGGCATCCTTTTGTAAGCATAAGTACCCCACTTGGTGGTAAAAGTTGTTTTGTATCTATCTTCTTCTCGAAACTAAAATCTGATTATATCCATTATAACCATCTAGAAGAGATAGTCTATCTGAACCTGAGACTGTTCTTAGAATCTGATCCATATTTGGGAGTGGGTAATGATCTTTTAATGAAGCCTTATTAAGATCTCTGAAATCTACACATAGTCTGATTTCACCGTTCTTCTTCCTAACAGAACAAGATTGGCTACCCAACTTGAATGCTTAATTGGAAAGATAATACCCGATTCAATCAACTTAGATAATTCTTTCCTCATCAGAGGCTCTATTTTGGGATTCACAGGCCTCTGTTTCTACCTAACAGGTTTAGAATTTGGCTGCAACTCAATTGTATGTTGTGCTAAACTGGGATCAAATCCTTTCAGATCTTGGTATTTCCAAGCAAAAACATCCTTAAACTCTTTGCAAAGATTAATAAATGACTACTTTTTAGTTAAGGAACATACCTTTCCAAGAAATAGCTTTTTCCCTTCATCAACCAAGATCTCTTCGTAATTATCAGCGTGAGTTGACATTTTAGTCTTGACCTTTCTTAACTGATCATCAGTGTTGAAGATGTCTTCTAATGTGACTAGACCTCGAGGTAGTTTATTTGTCTTCAACTAAACAATCTGGTCACCATATAAGTGTTGTAATTTATCCTGATTAAATGCAGAAAACTCAACTTCTTGCTTTGCAAAACCTACAGATTTGATCATCACTTTCAAAAACTTGCCAATTTGAATCATTATCAGGTATTGAGGGCCTAACAATTAACTTTATATGAGGCTGGATTTTCTATTTTCAATCTGTTCCAGCACTTCAAAACTAGCCCCAACTACTGCAAGTCTGTCTGCATGCTTGTTTTCAGCTCTAGGAATAGACTGAATGTTAATAGCATCAAAATCTTCCATTAAGTTTGAAACTGTGTCTGTAAGACTTCATTAATGGATTCTTACAAACATTGAAATTTTTACTTGATTAATAACCAACTCAGAGTCACCAAAAATCTTGTAGAATGTTGATACCTTTCTTTCTGGCCCAAAGTAAGCCATGAATTAAAGCTTCATATTCAGCTACATTACAAGTACATGAAAATTGGAGACTCAAAGCTGAGAAATACCTTTCATTCATTGGGGAAGTGAGCATCAGACCTGCTCCTGTCCTTTCTTTCTTGTTCTTAGCTCCATCAAAATGAAGCTTCCAAATCCCTTCTACTTGAATCTTCTATTTTGGATAGTAAGGGAAGTGGTGTATTTCTTCATGCATACAATACACACCAAACAGGTGTTCTTCAACTTCCTTAAAAGGATCATGAGCATGTTCTTCCACTATTTTTTCATCCATAAACATGTTAGAAACACCATCCAATGCTGAAACATGAGCTACCTCATCAAAATCAGACTGATCTAAGGCTGAATAATTAGCCACTTTGCATTTGAAGAGTGAGGCTCAATGTGAAATCTAGCCAATGGCTCTGAATTGATAGTAACTTTAGTACCATAATGAGTAGTGAAAAATAAGGACCAATCTGAAGAGAGATAACCTCCTATTTTTTCTGTGAAATCTCTAGATAAGCATAAAGCAAAGTATGGAGGTAAGTCTACAATAGTAACATCTTGCAGAATAGAAACATTTGGGCAAGCATGTAACGTCACTTCTAAATTTTTGATTATACCAACCGTATTAGTTGCAGTTCCATCAAGTTGTAAGACACTCCTTTCTGTAGGCTCATACTACAAACCCAATTTTTCTACAATCACTTTTGGCATAATTGTGCTACTTGCACCACTATCCACCATGCAATTATGAACTAGATTTTCTCCAATAATCAATGATAAATAAAATGGTGGTGGTTTCTTGATGTCATGAGCATTCATAACTTTTTGAACCATCCACTTAACTTCTTTAATGCGGTCTTGCTCAAATGTTCCAAGGACCATGTCTATCTTCTAAACTTCCTTTTCTATTGTATTTGAAGAAATCTATGTAACTTAGCTAGTTCATGAGAGAGTAAATCTTGTTGTCCAGGAATACTTAGAGCATCCCACATTGAGATGTTAACATTATGCTTTTTCATTACATCAACAATGTTAAAAGAAGCAAATTGTTTTAGAGATAGATCAACTGTCTTAGAGTAGGCCTTAGTGAAAATGATTCTACTTCAGTTGCCTTAGATATCTAAGGTATAAACAGTCTTCTTGGATCATGTTGTAGTTGTTTTTTATGGCCTTTATCAACTGAACACTTGTTTTTTTTGAGGAACAACAGGGTTGTTGGTTGACTTTGGAGTTATAGATGTTGTCTTATCAGTGACAGTAGGTAGGATAGGCCTATTTTGTTGCTTTTGACTTTTCAACAACCTTCCCTTGAGCCCTAGTAGTGACTACGTAATGAAATCCTCCTCATTAAAACTGACTAAATTCTTGTTCAGGTGCTTTCTGAACATGAGTTTCTTGCTGCCCACCCTCCATTTGAGGCATGAACAATGTTTTAGATTGAGGTTGTGCAACAAGATTTAGATTCAAAAAAGCATTTGGGCAAGTTGCAATGAATGAGGTTGATTGCAAGGTTGACACCACTCTTCTATAGTAGCCATATTAACTGGGACTAAAGCGTTAGATGAACTAGGAGCCTTTGGGTCAAACCTTTTTTGGTAAGGTTGCCTATAATTTTGATTCTGTTGATAGGGCTGCCTGTTTTGTTGATTCTGTTGATAGGGCTGATAAGGAGCCTGATAGGGTCTACTAGGTAATGTAATTTTGTTCTCAATCGAAGTCAATTTATTTCCCATAGTCTGCAAAGCTTTAAATACATCATCTGATGGAGCTACAACAATAGGTTCTATGATTGTAATAGGCTGAGGAATAGGTGCTAAATCTACCAAAAATGGCATTGAAGGCCTTGGTGCTAATTTTCCATCTTGAATAAGACTATTTTCAGCTCGGATAGCAATATCATAAGCATCCGGGAGTGTCTCTCCACCCATTGATTGAATCATAGTTGAGATATCACTGTTTAATGCTCTAAGATAATAAAGGAAAGCATGATCAGCTTGAGGCTTGACACTTGCTGGAATTCTCTCCCAAGTTCTAGCAAAATGGATATTGAAGCTAGACATAAATTCATTGGGAGCTCTTTTAATAGTAGACAATTGTTCAATGAGAGATAAATGATCTGAATTATCCTGAACTGTTTCAGCAATTTTTCACCTAAGTTATCCCAAGTTCTTATGCTTCCAATTTCTAGGTTTCTATACCATTACAAGGCCTTCCCTTTAAAAGATGTAGCTAAAAGTCTTAAAGCTACATCTTCATGAGTGATATTATGGACTACACATAGGGCTACAACATCTTTGATATGTTCAGCTAGTGTAACTTGATTTTCACCCGTGAATGATGGCAAAATTTTCATGGCAGCATTAGGAATGTCATGGTAAACTAGGGATTACTAATGGACTGCCATTAGTAAAGGTCACAAAATTCCTTGGTGGTTGGATAGCCATTTGAAAAAATGGGATATTAATTGAGAAATTGATACGTGGTGAAGGAATATTAGGAGGAGGGTTACCAAAACCAGGTCTATTATAAGGTAAAGTATTACCAACTCTTCTCCTTCTAGCAGAATTCAAAGGTAAAGAAACAAACTCAAAGGAATTCCTCTTACCGATGATCTTGTAGTCACTTTAGGCATGGAACATGCTGCAATACTAGTCTGATATCAGCTTAACGAGAGTCACCAAAAGATCTTAGAATCTTTAGAATAAATTGCTGCAACTTGCTCCCAAAAGTAACTTTTAATTTGTTGTAATCTATTATAGATCTCTACTGTAGAAATTGTAATTCACATGCAGATCTGATTCATTCATCCCACCGGCATGCCAAAAACTGTTATCTCTCGAAAGTGCACCCTATAGAGAGATGGTTAGGTTTTCTAAGCTTGCACAAATGATCTCTCTCTTTCGTAGATACAATGGAAACACCTCAGGTCTGTGGGTATACCTATTTTGAGGTGAGTCTCTGGTATCAAGGCCGGTTCCTTATTGGTGTATCCTAAACTGATTTCTAGGGAGTTTGAGAGTAAAAGATGATTGTAAAATGATTAAAACTAAGGTGATACACCAAATTTGTATGAGGGCTTTGACTGAGTATATGCACAACTGATTTGGGAAGGATTCTTGATGCACAAACCAATAGTTTTTTCTAGAATATCTAAGGGAAAAACACTTGATTATACTGAGGGAGAATCACAATAGTACTAATAAGTTAACATGCACATTAAAATTAAGCAGAAAAGACTGAATTTACAAGTAGGGTAAGGTGATTGATCAGGGAATTTGCATTCACAAGACTAATAAAACATACACAAGACTGCAAAATAACTTGGAAAGGCAGAAAATACTTCACACTCAGAGGGAAAAACTGGAAAAATTTGCTTCAGTACTCATATATCCAAAAGTCCTCCAGTCAGTCCCCTTGTGCTTTGCAAAGGCACACAATATATAGCAAAAATAAAATTCACCCTCTCCCTAAAAATAGCCTAAGGCTTGTACTCACCCATGCATCTTATTTTTATCCTTTATTTAATAATAGATAAAGGAAAAATAGAGCATGTAATTACAAATAGGCATTATTAGCCTTACTTACATTACATTAAATCAAACTAAAGTTGATTGTTCTATTTTTAAGAAAAGAAGGATGAATAATTTGCTAAAAATAAGGTTGCTTGCTAGGCAAGTCTCTTTCCATGAACATGCAACTTTGTCTTCTTCTCTATTATGTCCTATTGTGAAGGCATGCAAAAATACAACTCCCTGTATGTGAGCAAAATAATTACAATACTTAGCAATATTTGCAAAAATAATTCCTCTTGTGGGGACCACCTATGTGCACATGTTCTGATATTGACATCTCCTTTTGAAAAATGGTCACATGAGTGACACTCTACAAATCAACCTAGCTCTTTGAAGTGGGGACCACTTGTGGTTGAACTCTTGTCTTCATTGGGTTTGGCCACTTTTGTGGACTTAGCATATACTATGGTTTTAAAAACATGAGGGGCACTTTATAAAAGCCACCACACTATGCTCGACCACCTTTGATTATTGGAATGACCATACCATATGGTCTTGCCACCTTTGAGTTTGTCGGCCTTGGCATATTATAAAATTCACCTTTTCGGTGATCATGGTATATGATTTGGTCGGTGCCCCTTTTAAATTATTTGAAGCATGCACTAAGGTTTAGACTTTGAAAGTCATTTGCAATGATTTTTGTTTGGTGGACACGTGGGTTGTCCCCTTCTCCATGGTGACTCACCCCTTGGTGACTTGGTCGGTGGCTTCATAACTCTGGTTGAGTAACCCTTTGATTTTGGTTTATTTTGTTTCATGCCTTTGTTCTTTGTCATTGATCTTTGTACCTTTGTATCTAACACCGTCGATCCATGATCTGATGACTGTGGTTAGGGTTTTCTAACTAGCATTTAATGTGGGTGGTGGCATCTTACCCAGGTGGTTTGCATTGATCATTGTGATTGATTTGAGGATGTTGATCTTGTGTCCTTGGTTTTTTTATGTCATCGATCTCTGACTATGGTTGAGTTTGAGTTAACCCACTTCTTGGGTTCGGGCGGTAAAGGGAACTCGACCCTAAAGCACATTCATTTGGATTTTTTTGGTTGTATGGGTGAAGCCCTAGAAAATTTTCTCTGACGCCATTATTTTGTTCTGTCAAGCTTGATTTCACTATATTTTGGAGCTCCTTCTTTTAAAAAACTCTCTATCATTTGGGTTTTTGATTTTGGTTTCATGGTCGGCACTTTCTAGTTCTTTGAGCTTTATCTCTTTTTTTAGTTTTTTTCTTTGAGCTTGACCTCACTTTTATTATTTTCTGTGTTACTTCATCATGAGACATTTTTTTTTCATGGTGATGGGAGATCAAAGGCTTTTTGTCTTATTTCTATAGTGGCCACCATTTGAGCTAATTTGCTTCTTGAAGCTTGACTTATTTTGTTTAGTCTTTTCATCACCATTTTTGAGGTGAAATTTTTTTACCCTTGATTTTTTTCTTGTATTTTGAAATCATTCATTACTTACCATTTCAACCTCTAAAAACTGATAATTTTTTTCATTTCATTTCTTGTGACCTTCTTGGACTCGATTTGATTGTTTTCGAGTTGAAACTGCTTCTGATGGTAAGATTTTGAAGCTTGATCTTCTTGATTTTGAGACCTTATTTCCACCATAGATTTAGGTGAATTTTTCCTTAGAACCGGTAAGTTTCAATCGAGTACTCATATTTTTCTCTAAAAACACATAAATTTGGTATTTAGCTTGTTGTAAAATTTTTGGTTTTGATTCATACTCCTTAAATCCATGTTCTTCCTCTTCTTTTATGCCATCCCAGTTTATATGTATTTTAGAATTTTTTTTTATCTACATGTTCTAAAAACATGGGTATTCGAACTTCTACTTTGATCTTTACTTATGATCTATATTGTAAATGAATAGCCTATTTGTTGGTGTATTGAGAAACCTTTTCCTAGCTTTCTTGGATCTTGAATCTTTTATTTTTTCAAAATTTTAATCTTGAGATTCATCATTATGTAATATAATAAGCTTTCCTTTTTATCAAGATCTTTCTCTGATGTGATTTGAGCTTGATATGTTAATGGGTCTTCATTCACTACTAGGATTTTTACTTTCATGTCATGGGTACTCGCAGATCTTCTATTTTTTTTATATCTTCCTTTGTTTTATTGTGGTGGACATAGAGTATTTTCTTCATTTTGAATACTTATACTTCAGCCTCTTCTCTGTATGAGTTCTTTGTGCTTTAACTTCAGACAATCTATTATCTCATCATTTGTTGAGAATATTGTAGAAATGATGGTTATGATTTTCTACAAATATAGTTTGTACATTACTTTAGGTCCATTCTAAAATCTTTGGCTCAATTTTTATTCTGGAGAATCCATTTGTTACAATTCATTGTTTCAGGATCAACTTGATTCTTTGAAAATTCTGTAGCACCCTTTTGAGAATACTTGCTTTAATCATTTTCAAATTGAGATCACTTGAACATTGAAATTCTCCATGAGATGAGTGTTTGAAATGCAATTGTTTTCTGAAAATCACATCTATTGAATGCTTGACTATAACAATATTCTTGACTTTTTGAAAATAATGTGTACTATTTTCTAAAAACATTGTTATAGGATGGCTCCATATTGTAAAATTATGAACTTGACTTTGATTCCTCACTATTTTCTGAACTTTGTATTGGACATATTATTTTTCTTTTTTGTCAAAATGTAGTTCCATTTCTTTTTGCTTCAATATTGTACTTGATCTTTGACTTCACTGTAGTTGCATTCAGTATTTGATCAATTTCCTTGCATAGATAGTTGTACTTCTTTGATATGGCAAAGCATCTCTGTATTCATTCTTGAATGACTTCTATTTTTGTAACTACAAATCATGCATTCAATTTGATCTCTGAAGCTATTACTTGTAGTATTTTGCAATCTTATTTGTATCTCAACATTGTATAATAATCTGATGGACAACTTATTTCTTTTAATTTGAAATTTTATCCTTTCCTATAGCAACTAGCTTTGATTTTTGTCCTTTCCTGTAACAACTAAAAATTTAAAATGTTGATTTTTATGGCGAAGCCCTGGCAAAATTTTTCCAAATTCTCTTCCATCCATTTCCAAGCATAGTAGTTGTATTTTCTGATTTAGAACATAACACTTCATGTTTGAAGCTGGATTGGTAAATAAAATGAGACATCATAGTTGTGTTATCTTGATCATAGCATGCTTTGTTGTTTTTTTGTATCACTTACTTGATTTAAATCATTCCTTTAAGCATGTAGTAGTTAAAAACAACATGATGGAAAGTTGTAAATGTCCATTTTACATGGTGAAGCCCTGTCAAATTTTTTCCAAAATCTTGTCTTCATTCCTTTCAACTGTGACCTTCTCTTTTAGCCAAACATCAGCTTTCAAATTCTACTTTTTTTTTTTGTTGCAAACTGAAACATGTGCTTCTATTGCTAGTCTCTCTTCTACACTGTAACTTCTTCCATTTCAGAACAGTTATTGGAACTTTGAGTTACATTCTTCCTTTTATTGCATGCACTTATGACTTGTCTATTTTTCTTTTGGCTCTGAACCTATACTGCACACACTTAGAAAAATAGTTAGAAAATAATTAGGCTTTTTGGCCTCTCTTATGTCCATGTTTTCTTCTTTCTTTTCTCTTTCTTCTTTCTGAGTGAATAAAGCATGCATGTAGTTTTTTCTTCAAGTAGAATACATCTCCTATTAGGAGAAGATTCATATGCATGAAGTAGGATAGTGTAGGAATATGAATTGATCCCTGAGCTCATAACTGATAGTTAATTCTTTTCTTCTTTTTTAGGTACAATGGCTTCTACCATGGAGATGAAGATGAAGAAAAAAAAAAGATGGAGATGAAGATGCTTCAATCGAAGAAAAAAACCCCAAGGCAATGATGGGTTCACTCATACTCCTTTGCTTTCTCTTTCATGCATGTGTACCTTTCTTTTTAGTAGTTGTACTTTACTTTTTAGTTACATCCCACGGCTTGTGTGGGAAACATTTGACTCTCCTTGTGAATAAAACATTGAATTCTAAAATGAGTTGTGTATTTCCTTGTGCATTCTAGCTTTTTTGTATGGATTGTATAATGAACTAAACAACTCAGTAACATAATTGAATGTCTTAATCATGAAGGAAAGAACATTGATAGAGAACTTGTAACATTTAGTAATGAACTCTGATTTTCTATGTAATCTACATTTCTGTTTGTTGCTTCAAAACTCAACACTTCACCTAATTTGTAATTTTTCATCTTCATCAAGACAACACAGTTTTCCTTCTTCGGCTTGTGTTCTTTTCTTTGATATGAAATGACACACACATTGACACACACATACAGATTTCATTTAATCTTGTAACTAATTTAGCAGTAACAAATAACATAAAAACTTCCTTAGCTTAGGTATACTTCACCCAATATCTTATTATGTAAATTCTTATTTCACTAAATCGGGACATATTCCAATGAATTGAGACTCTAGTATTTCAAGTATTGGAAGAAATCCATCTCCATTTTTACGTATATTAGATTCTATTTTTGTCTATATTGGATTCCATTATTACTATTATTGGAATCCAATAGTAGCAATATTGGATTCTAATATTGTCATTATTGGAATTATTCTAGTTCCAATTTCACTATTATTAGATTCCAATATCACTATTATTGGATTCCAATATCGCTATTATTGGATTCCAATATCGCTATTATTGGATTCCAATTTCGCCATTTTTTAGATTTTCAATGTTAAGAGTATGTAAGGATAGAAAATACTAACTATTATAAGGCATGATCCCATTGGATACATAAAAATAAAAAATTAACAATAACTTCTGCAAAAATCCAGTTCAAAGTCATGAGTGGACGCTAACTATTATTTGTTGATCCTGTTGCATTAAGGTGAATGGTCGTTAACTATTATAAGTCATGAGCCTCAATGTAAGGTGAGCGGTCGCTAACTCTTATAAGTAATGAGCCTTGATGTAAGGTAAATGGTCGCTAACTCTTATAAGTTGTGTACATTAATCTAAGGTGAGTGGTTGCTAACTCTTATAAGTCATGAGCCCATTGTACTAAATTAAAGTGAAAAATCCTCAATGTAAGGTTAGCTTTCGGTAACTATTATAAGTCATAATCCTGTTGTATTTAAGTGTGATCCATGTACTATGAAAGTGTGATCCTCACACTCTAAAAGTGCAGGGCTCACACTTATAAAGTCTGAGAGCTTTGCGGTTTCAAAGTGTGAACCCCATACTCTTAAAAATTTGAGAGCCCTCAAATTTCTAAGTGTGAGCCCACACTATGAAAATTTCAAGCCTCGCTTGAGTTTCCAAGTGATATCGCCTCACTCTGAAGAATCCAAGCCTCACACTCTAAAAGTGTGAGCCTCACCCTCTAAAGTGCAAGCCCCACACTTTCAAAGTTTTAGATTCGTACCAATGAAAGTGTGAAGTATCACACTCACACTTTCAGAGTGTGAATCTCAAACTTTGAAAGTACGAGGCACACACTTTCAATGTTTATTATGCACATATCCTTAAATTTTACACGGGTCTGTCGACACTAAAATTTTCCTCCATAATTTCTATTTCATTAATGTATGTATTAGGAATAGGATGTTGTTAAGTGTAATTAGTAGTAGCGTCTGATAGAAGATAACGGCGCCGTCAGTACGGTGTCGCCAATAATGTGGAGTACGGTAATAGTCAAAGTACAATAGGAATGTTGTAAAAAGTAAATATTTGTCGTAAGTGGTCCGGTAATGTTAAAATGTCAAAGTTTGGGTAATTAGAGAAGTAGGGTCTACATGATTAGGAATTAGAAATATTATATTGGTAATAAGGACAAGGAGTGAGGTCATAAATATTTTGTGTATTTTATTTGTAAAAAGTCTAAAAATGTGGAACCCATGTAAAATGATAAGGTTTATCTTATCTTAACAGATAAGCCTACATGTACAGATAAGAGTTAAGGTATGGAATATGATTCGTCAGAGTGGATTTCTTATCCTATCTTAGAGATAAGATGGATAAGCCTGGAAGTTCTATAAATAGAGAGGCTACCCCCCTCATTTAGCATAGAAAGAAGTAGTGAGAAATATTGTAAGAAGTGTGCAAAGGAAGCCATCAGTTAAAGGTGTGTTGAAGAAGCCATCGAGAGGTGTAATTGTAAAGTTTCTCCCATAGTCTTGTTGAAGTACCTCATGGGTGAGATTGTAACAATTTCATGTTAATATTATAATTTACTTTGATATTTCAGATTTGTCGTCATTCTGTCTTATCATAGTCAATGGTATTCTTGTGTTCGGTTGTTGTTTTGTTTCCAGATTACATCCACCAAACTAAAGGTTGTGCATTAGTAAATAATCATAGCACGAGGAGTTCCCGGTGAAGAATTATCATAGTGCCGGATTGGTGATGACATTTTGGTTCCGTTGCCGGGACCATTCCTCGTTGGTGGATTTTCTAGAGAGATATTCCCACTTAGTCAAAAATCAATTGGAGGGTAACCTTGTTTTTACTGTGCATAGTAGTTACCATGGTAAAGTCATTTTTACCGTGAATAGTAGTTACCATGTTAAAGTCATTTTTGCCATGAATAGTAGTTACCTTGGTAAAGTCCTTTTTGCTGGGAATAGTAATTACCGCAGTAAAGTCACTTTTACCGTGAATAGTATTTACATGATAACTTCACTTTTACCGTGAATAGTGTTTACCACAAGTAAAATCAGTTTTTACCACGATAAGTCAAGTTTTACCATAGTTTACCGTGGTCATTTCTATAGTAATTCCAATTATTTGTGCACATAAGTCTTGTTGATTGTACTTGTGAGTTGGTATTTCACGGTGGCTTACTTTTGAAAATGGGAAAGATTCCCATTTTTCAGCTCAATCTAATGAAGATGCTTCTTCTTTCATTCAATAATTTAAGTGATCTTGTATTTGTAATGGCCTTATAAGAAGGGGACAATGGACTGAATTTTTCCTACCTTTTTGGATGGATCAAAGACTCGGGTGGTTTGAAACACTAGGAGATAATGTGAAAAATTCATGGGATTTATTAACTCGAAAGTTTTCTTGAAGAATTTGGTGAACAACGAAAATATGCGAGATCTCATGATCGAGATCACAAAGCTATCCCAAGGAGAGAAGGAGAAGATAAGGGATTATCGTGCCCGTGTTCTAGAGCTAAGGAGGAAGCTCGATGCCCGAGATCCGGAAGGAAGGAATAGCGGATGGGTTGATGAATGGCGTGGATAATCTCCTCTGTAAGCACTTCATTCTTGGGATGAAGCCGAGAGATCGACAACGAGTAAAGTATGACCATGTGACTACCATTGAACAAGCAAAGGAGATTGCAAGAAGGCAAGAAGAAAGCATGGAAGAGGAGCCCAAAGAAATTGTTACTAAAGTAGAGCCTACACCAAAGCACCTTTGGTCTAGAATCCACAACCACTCCCCGAGCACAAATATTTCTCCTAGTACATCTACTGAGTATGAAGATCTGCTCAAAAGATGGGTCAGTTAACTATTAATCTTCTTCAAGGAAAGGAATTTAGTTCTCAGGGAGGAGATAGAGGTCCAAAAAGAAATATTTCTGAAGTTGTTTGTTATGGTTGTTATAAAAAGGGTCATTATAAGTATAATTGTCCAGATAGAGCTTCTACATCTGGTAAAGGAGATAATGATAAAGGAAAAGCACCTATGAATTCTTTTGATGTAGTAGATAAGAGCAGAAATAATGAAGTAGATGTGTTTGTAACAAAAAGAAAGAAAGAAAAAGATAATCAAGATGGAAATGATCCTAAGAAGATGAAAGAAGAAACTAGTAAGAAACATAGGAGAAGAAAGTTGGGTGTGCCGGATTTTACGATTTCATAGGGACAAGGACCATACTCCATCTTGGAAGATCTGTCCAAAAGGCTCTGCAAATATTACATATGGTCAACTCTTGGCTATGTCTTCGAGAAGAGGCGGGAGTTGCGAGGTGGACTCAATGCTCGAAGAAGGAAGGAGGTTGAGGTCCCTATTTTTGGAGGCGAGGCAGATCCCTATGCTCCACAAGGTGAGGTATTATGTAATGGTATTTCAATTCATGATGTCTTAGTTGATGGAGGTGTTGCGATTAATGTAATGACCGAGTCTCAGTAATGAATATGTTGGCTTTAAAATTGATCGCCCTTCAACACTTATGTTAAGGTCATTAAATAAAGGAAAAACTAAACCGAAAGGTGTAGTTTCAAATGTGGCAATATCTTATGGGTGTTGTATGTGTGGTAGACTTTCGGGTGATGAAAAATGGTACTGCTATGCGTACCCAATGCTCTTTGGGAAGACCATGGCTAAGGAGAGTTCATGTAAGAAACTACTGGAATGAAGGTTTCATGACACTTGGATGTGGTAGAGAGAGGGTGAAGATAAACGTGATCCTCGACATCATAAAGCATAACCCGTGGATTCAAGTGATGAAACGATGATTGGACATCCTCGATTACTCTAGCACCCGTGAAGTGGACACTCAAGATGAAGAAAGTGAGGTTGATGTTTCAGTCATGGATATTCTTCCAGTCCACACCAACCCAGACCCCATAAAATTATCTCGAAGAAGAAGTTGATGATTGTCTCCAACAAATAAAGATTGGTGATGCTTGTGATGGAGAGTGAGAAGGAAACCTACCTCCACTCTTTCAAGGTACATACACCTATTCACTTTTGATTACAAGGAACTCTGTCAAGTAAGTTGGGTAGAACATTGTATTGAGTTAGTAGATGGTGCTAAGCCCATAAAGTAAATGCCATATAGAATGAATCCTAATTTTTCCAAGACTGTAAAAGAAGAAATAGATAAGTTGCTTGATGCATGATTCATATTTGCTTTGTGGAGAATTCGAATGGGTTTCTCCCATTGTGATCTCAATAAAAAGAATGGGAAGCTACGCATTTGTGTTGATTACAGAAGCTCAATAAGGCAACAAAGAAGGATCATTACCCTCTTCCATTTTCAGATCAGATCTTGGATGAAGTAGCTGGCCAGGAGTGCTATAGTTTTGCTGATGGATATAGCGGCTACAACCAAGTTTGTATAGCAGAGAAAGATCAGTTGAAGACCACATTCACCACTCCTTGGGGAACGTTTGCTTATAGAGTTATGCCTTTTGGGTTGTGTAATGCTCCAGCAACATTCCAGCGTTTGATGAATAGGGTGTTCGAACCCTACATTGGGACCTTCATCAGAGTATTTCTGGATGATTTTTGCATCTATGGGAGCAAGTTGGACCACTGCACCAGATGGAGACAACATTTCAAAGGTTAGATGAAGCACAAGCCTCACTAAACCCTACAAAGTGTGTCTTTGGATGTTCTAAAGGCGTTTTGTTAGGGCATGTTGTATCCAGAGATGGTATTGGTACTGATCCTGATAAAGTTTCAAAAATCAAAGATTTACCATTTCCTATGAATAGAAGTAAGTTGAGATCATTTTTAGACCATGTGGGTTACTATAGAAGGTTCATCAATAATTTCTCAAAGATTGCACTGACCACTAACCCGAGCTTCTTGAAGAAGGATGTTGCTTATGAACTAGGAAACAAGGCGCATGAAGCTTTTGGACAACTGAAGGAAGCCCTGGTGTCTTCACCTGTTTTGAAGAATCCGGACCGGACCAAGCCATTCATTGTGTACACTGATGCCTCAGATGCAGCACTAGGTAGTACTTTGAGCCAAAAGGATGAAAATGGGAATGAACATCCAATTTACTTTGGGAGGAGCGGACAAATGAGCAAATCTTGAGGTAAACTATATCAGAAAAAAAGAGGCTCTGGCTATCATTTTTGCTGTAAAGAAGTTTAGAAATTACTTGCTAGGGCAGAAATTTATAGTTGTAACGGATCATCAGGCTCTGAAATATATTGTCAATAAGCCTAACCCATCAGGGAGGATAGCAAGATGGATAATTTTGCTACAAGAATTTGAATTTGATATTATAGATAGGCCAGGAAAGAAGCATGTCAATGCAGATGCACTCTCTCGAGCCTATGATGGTTTAGGATCATCTTGTGATGATGATGATTTTCCCGATGCAGCATTGTTCTCCCTTGACACAATCCCTAGTGAATACATAGATATTTGGAATTATCTGAATGAATTCAAGTTTCCTGATGGTGCCAATGCAAAGACTAAGAGAAAGATTACTCAAGCCAGTCGTCCATATTCTATTCTGCATGGAGTATTATTTCGAATAGGACCTGATGGACAGTACAAGAGGGCAGTTGGACGTGATCAAGGAAAGGAGCTGCTAGAAGAATTCCACAATGGTACATGTGGAGGGCACTTCTCTGGACAACTTACAACAAGAAGGATCTTGGATGCAGGTTATCACTGGCCCACTCTTTTTAAAGATTGTTATAATTATTGTAAGACATGTGATATTTGTCAAACACATGGTAACCGTAAGACTTCATCAGCTCCATTATGTCCTATTCTTCCCCTTGGTCCCTTTGAAAAGTGGGGAATAGACATTGTAGGTCCACTTCCAACTACATCACGCCAAAATAAGTATATTGTAGTTGCCACAGATTATTTAACCAAGTGGGTTGAAGCTAGGCCATTGAAGACAACTTCTATGGATGAAGTGGCAAGGTTCATATATGAACGTATTGTCACCAGATTTGGTTGTCCATTAGAAATTGTAACAGATCAAGGAAGCCACTTCATTAATGAGGTGGTAGAAGCCCTAGTCAATAAATTTTCTATTAAGCACAGGAAGGCAACAACATACAAGCCAAGCACAAATGGACAGGTGGAACGAACAAATTTTGTGCTGTGTCAAATTCTAGCAAAAGATGCAGCCTTGCAGGTACATAAATGGGATAAGAGGATTCATGCAGCATTGTGGGCATATAGGGCAACATCAAAGTCAGCAACAGGATACTCCCCATTTCAGTTGGCCTATGGCATTGATCCAGTCCTTCCTATTGAGTTTGATATTCCCACTGTGAGAGTTATGAAAGATGAAAGGATGGATGAAAGTGATTCAGTAAAAGAAAGGTTGGTACATCTTCATTTTCTAGAGGAAATGAGGGAAATAGCAAAGGATACAAGCCATAAGAAGAAAATGAAGTAGAAGGAGTACTTTGATCAAAAGATCCAGTGGTCTCCATTTCAAGTGAATGACTTGGTCCTAGTATATGATTCCAGATACAAAAAAAGAAGACAGAGAAAATTTCTTCCAAAATGGATGGGGCCCTACAAAATAGCAGCTGTGCATGAAAATGGTACGTACTGACTGGAGGAATTGGATGGCACTCCCATTACGAAATGGGTCAACCACGACAAGTTGAAGATTTTCCAAGCACCAGAATATTCTACTCCGAGGACGGAGTAGAAGCTAGGAAGGGGGAAGATGTCGACACTAAAATTTTCCTCCATAATTTCTATTTCATTAATGTATGTATTAGGAATAGGATGTTGTTAAGTGTAATTAGTAGTAGCGTCTGATAGAAGATAACGGCGCCGTCAGTACGGTGTCGCCAATAATGTGGAGTACGGTAGATCAAATCAAAGTATAGGAATGTTGTAAAAAGTAAATATTTGTCGTAAGTGGTCCGGTAATGTTAAAATGTCAAAGTTTGGGTAATTAGAGAAGTAGGGTCTACATGATTAGGAATTAGAAATATTATATTGGTAATAAGGACAAGGAGTGAGGTCATAAATATTTTGTGTATTTTATTTGTAAAAAGTCTAAAAATGTGGAACCCATGTAAAATGATAAGGTTTATCTTATCTTAAGATAAGCCTACATGTACAGATAAGAGTTAAGGTATGGAATATGATTCGTCAGAGGGATTTCTTATCCTATCTTAGAGATAAGATGGATAAGCCTGGAAGTTCTATAAATAGAGAGGCTACCCCCCTCATTTAGCATAGAAAGAAGTAGTGAGAAATATTGTAAGAAGTGTGCAAAGGAAGCCATCAGTTAAAGGTGTGTTGAAGAAGCCATCGAGAGGTGTAATTGTAAAGTTTCTCCCATAGTCTTGTTGAAGTACCTCATGGGTGAGATTGTAACAATTTCATGTTAATATTATAATTTACTTTGATATTTCAGATTTGTCGTCATTCTGTCTTATCATAGTCAATGGTATTCTTGTGTTCGGTTGTTGTTTTGTTTCCAGATTACATCCACCAAACTAAAGGTTGTGCATTAGTAAATAATCATAGCACGAGGAGTTCCCGGTGAAGAATTATCATAGTGCCGGATTGGTGATGACAGTCATAAATGCTAGTGGTGTTGTTTGACTTCTAGTGGAACTCACAATAAAATTACGTTCTTACCCCAAAATATACCTTGTAACAACTCAAGTATTGTTTTTAGATTGTAAAAGTTCACTAGTGTTTATTATTATAAATTATATTTGTAAGTAATCTTTAAAATTAAATAGAGAATTTGGGAGTTTATTTATATCAAAAATTCTATTACTCTGAAAGATAGTATAATTTATCCTTGTAAATTGTTGCATTTTTCCGTATAAACAAGGATTCACTTCGTGGGTAAGAAAATGAAATAATACTTGAAATAATGCAAACAAAATGTTTGTGAAAAACGCTATCTTACACCCTCGGAGATACAATGAACCATTATTTTATAGTTTACATCAATCAAAGCACTCATTGTGCCACAATTGTATTTTTTTGAGTCAAGAAATAACAAAATTGATCTATCATCATCTTTACATTGAAAGGTTCTATTTGTACATTTTAAATTTGTTACAAATTCATACATATACAGTTGTAAATATTATGTGAGGAGTCATCGCGTTTTGTCGACAATTTTATTTGCATAAAACATGAATACATTTGTTTCCTTTAGAATGAGACTGTCATTTTGGATACAAGTAGTGTTGAGTAAAGTAGCATTAGAGTTGTTATCAAAGTAGAGACTAATATTTATGAGCACGCAGCAATAGAAGAGTGTACTATAGATTTCTTATCCAGCCTTGATGTTCTTGCATATTTTGGCTCAATGTAACAAATTTTACCCATAACATAGGTAGATGTGTGGTGTTTGGCTGAGGAAATGCAATTGGAAATGCCAAAGTATGACAAATTTTCATCGAAATTATAATCCAAAAGAATGTTATAAGTCTTCACATCCCTGTAAACAATGTGTGGGTTACAGTCTTAATGAAGATATGGCTATCCTTCTTTAGCGCCCTGAGTAATCTTTAGCCAATCATTATAGTCTAGCTTAATCTTCTTTGATGATCCTATATGAAAATAAAAATTATTAAAACGATTATAATTAGATTTTCCAAATATCCATTTTACTATGAAGGTTAGAGGTTGATTGGACACTTCTATTTCAAAAATTTAATCTACAATGTATAGATTAATTTTTCTTCATAACAATTTTACTCACCATGTAGGATGTCTCACATACTTTTGTTTACCATGTAATCATAAACACTAGGTTTCCAAGTGGAGAAAATGAACATCCATGCGAGACTCTCAAGATTCTCGACGCATGATGCTTCTAATTGTTTCCACGTCAATTTCAAATGCAAGCAAGCTTAGTGGGTAACGATTTGTACATTCTCTTTATAGAAATTGGCTTAGAGTCCTTTAGATCACATTTATAAATATTTCTTGTAGCACCATAGCCAATTACATATTTCTCCTTAAGATTTTTTTATTTTCATTATGTTTTTGTACATGTAAAGAGCCATGTTCATGTGCAGTATGACCAACTTTAGAGAACCTAAATGTAACAAATAGATGTGTCAATAAAGAAATTGTAATATGATATTGCTTTCGATTCTTTGTCGATAATCTATACAATATGAAATCATGTCTTGTCATGTTAGTTTTAACACCTTGCTCTATGTTGTTTTGCAAAGCCTTTTGTAAATACCTTTGGATGATTTGAATGGTACAGAGCTATAATTATGCACAATCGTAGTAATCTTGAATCATAACAAATGCACTTAATTTCCATTTTTGATATGGATGTTGTTTATTGCGAGGGCCACAAATTTTTTAGACAACATCATACATATCCAAGTTTGCCAAATTTTCAATAACAATAGAAGAATGTCTCTGGAACCCAAGCTATTTAAAAGACATCTACTATTTCTTGCTTTAGCTAGTTGGTGATATCCAAAACCATAAAAAACAAAACTGAATTGGTATGTAGAGAAATTTTTGGTTTATATCTACAACTGTATGGAGGAAAACATGAAAAGTTTTTAATGATAGGAATTTCCGCAAAAAATTGTTGTAGGAGAGGTTTTTGTAAAAGAAATAGAGCTATTTACGATCTTCTATTATTATTGCAAGAGAATTGAATTTATTCCTTTATCAAAGACCTCCATAGCTTTCGAAATTGAAGACCTCCAGGTTTCCACAATGATGTAGTGTAACTCGATTTTTTTAAGTGATAGGAAGATAGCTATCAATCCACTATTAGCTCCTCTATCCTAAAGCTACACAAATTGTTTTTTTACATTGACAGAAAGATATTTTATAATATATTGATGCTATCGGTCGCTAGTATTCACTTCTAGAAATGAATTGATATCTTCAAAAAACCAAATTTAATAGCGATTAATTGTTAAAATTACATAGTGCAACGCACAACAAAAACTTTTATTAATGATTTCTTAATTTTTATAATGAAGGAGGGTTGAAGGGTCCATTTCCCTTTACATTAAATATACAATGAGAGGATCAATCTAAAAAACCAAAATGATCTAGAAATACTTTGGTGAAAAAAATGCTTAAGGGCATATGCCAAAAACACAAGTGATTAGGAATACAAAAAAACCACGACCAAGAAAGATAGACAAGATGATTTTGTAACAATGCAACTAGTAAGGCTATATAAAAATCAAAACAAAGTTACTGACCTAATAGATTTTAGAAGCACTTATTTATTTGAATCGATGACACGTCTCATGCAACCTACACCTTAATGGGCCTGAAAACGGTTTTCACAAGTGGTTCGGAAAAGATGTTCTTTTCAACGGTAGCCCAACTCTTTAACCAATCGTATGCCTCGCAACCTTCTCGAAAAGAAGATCCCAATGTGTCGGTTCCTATTGTAGTAGAGAAAACATATCATCCAAGTTAGGAAAGGCGAGTGAAATATCTCCTACCCTCGGTGTCTCACCCCATTTGGACACGTCAGACACAAATCTCATTAGGACGTCAAACCATTTGTACAACTCTAAAAAGACACTACATCTAAAAACCTTTTTGTTTATAATGAACCTTAGATAGTAAGGGCCACAATGCACTCATAGTTTTGTCCATTTCTACTTCCATGCCAACCCTATACACTGGCTTGATCTAGTGACGACCCATCTTTAAAGCCCAATCCTTCATCGGGTGTATGATAAGAAGATGACAAAAGAATGTCGAAGTAAATTTTTTATTTACCCTCGGACATCCCTCTAGAGAAAGATAATCATCTCCAAGAGAAACTTGGTCTTGCTTTGTTTCAATTCGAAAAATGGATGTCAAATAGTGACGCAAAATTTTGGTAAAAAATGTCATTTCACGCACCAACACGGAAAATTGCATGAAAGGCAACATTCAAACAACCATGATAGAAGAAATGAAAGCCAAGTGAAATAGATATGAAAGGTGTGAAAATAATGAGGAGAGCCTCGATAAATATGTCAAGTGACTATGCCATCACATGTTTGTAGTTAATACATGTTTGTTAGGGGCTTTAATATCGACCTATATTGGAAAAGGTGATGAGTTCGGAGATCAACATATTTATTTCCAATCTTATCACGTGATTTTCTATAAAATCCACCTTTTTAGTAGCCTCCCCATACATAACATTTAAGGTCCAATCTGTACTTAATGAAAGAGTACAAAAGTATTTTTATTCACACAAGTTTTTTTATGATGACGTTAGCAATAATATGAGAGTCGCCTCTAATAATTAATTCATTACTATTCCATTCAATAGCAATGGACCAAAAATGTTCCAACACTTAAATTTATTGATTCATACATTTATTAATTTACATTAGGTGGCATTAGGGTCCATAAGCTATAGTTGAAACACCCCGATGTCAATATCATGATATTGCACAATTTAATCTTCAAACTATTAATAATCATTAAAAATTAAAAATTCTATATTTGGTACTAGTTAATTTACTAATTTGGGATTAATGGTGTGTTTTATTTATGAATAACATCTTATATTCTATTAACAAGTAAAATGATATAAGAATATTCACCCAAAAATTTGGCGATATAGAAGCACGTCCCAAAGGCACAAGTTCAAACTAGGTAGACAAAAATCCTAGGAGTACATCCGATTACAAAACATCACAAGACAGAAAAGCAAAAATTTAAGCATCAATTATGAATTACTAACCAACGGTGCATGCGAGATCTTGATCATCCATCAAGAGCCGAGAATTCTCAAGGATAGATAATTCCCTTTTGTTGTTTTTCTTCAAAATAAAAAATATCAGTGTGGTCTTGAACAAAAAAAAACTCATTACATCAAATTTAATGAAAGTAGTCTAAAACTTCCATACTTCATCTTATTTCATGATACAAATCATATGTATGCAAGGCAATACGAAACAATATATTGGAAAAAATTGATCGATACAATATTATATCGATAGGGTTCGTTAAAGACAATTCCTTATACACAAATTATACACAACATGCTTTCCACTAACATTATTTTCTCAATATCCTCTTCAAAATTCTCTCGTAATAACACCTTCCACATTTGCGAAACAACTTCTCAAATTTACTACATATCTGCATGACCACACTTCTCTTACATCAATCAACATTATCAACTTATATCAATCCAACAAACACATTCCAATAAAAATTCTAGTCATTTGTCATGTTATTTATTATATGATTAGAATCTGGAAGAAGGTCACTCTTTTGCAGCTTTATTGCCAAACTAGCTTCGAGGATTGGAGAGAGTCTAACACGCTTATATAGCACTTAGACCCAATTTTTTTATTTTCCTTGGCCTACAAAAGTTTGTTTATTTTATCAAACACACCATTTGGCATACTATATCAAAAATATTTGATCAATGCAATAGAAGTCCATCATTTGATACTACACCAAAATCTTGTTCACCTTCGCCTTGTAGATGTGGTTGATATTTTAGGTATATATTATTTGAAGGATGATTTTAGGAAAATATGCAAGTCCAAGATGGACAGAACATGTATTCAGGTTTAAATGATGTACATCTATTACGATGATCTAACATTGCCACACTATGTGGCTATGTTAAGTACAAGAAATTTTCGATCGTAGCAATAGCAAAGCCTTCCCTTTCACTAACTAACGACACTTATCGGTTGCAAAAATTCTAGTTATTAGTCATCCTTCTCGAAGGTTTGTATTCAAGGACTTGGCTCTGCCAATAATATTCCATCGAATATAATATAATTACAAATAATGACTTCAAACCTATTGAGATTGTTTTTTGCATGGTTGAAATAGATTCATCGACAATATATATGATAATAGTCGATAGCCTTCTCATCCAAAAATAATTGACAAACATAAAACATGCATTGATTTTCACGGATTCGGATCAATCATTCTTGAGCAAGACCCGTGTTCATCTTTGCCTAAATTTTTGATAAAATTGTTATGACTATTTTGTTTAATGGGTTATTTCTTGAAATATGTAGGGCCAAGATGATCAAGATACATCTTCATGTTTAAAATATGTACTTCTATTATTATTCTCTAACTCTTATCTTTGTTGCAAAGAAAAAAAATGAATTTCATTAGCTCAATATTTTTAAAAATAGAAACAGATTGAGCCTAGTGAGCGCAAAGCCACTCCTTTCATTAAGTAATATAGGTTAGCAATCACTATGTATTTTATTTGATACAAACCAACATGAAAAATGTCTTGCGAAACCATTTCATTCATTCATATATGATTTTTATCCAAGCGCTATGTTTTATAATTATCATAGCTTAGCGTTCACTAAGAATTTTTGTAATATGAACTTTTTTAATTTCTATTTTCTTAATTAAGAAACAACTTAGCCTATAGGCAACTAATTTATTCCTTGCTCATTTAACAATAAACAATAAGCATAAAGCGCTATGTTCTGTAAGTATTTGAGCTTAGTTGTCGATGGGCATTTGTTTTATATGAACTATTTTTTATCTCTATTTTTGAAATTAATAAAAAGTTTAGCCTTGAGGTTGTTAATCTATTACTTTCTCAAAAGACCTCCATAGATTTCAAGAGTAAACAATTTTTACATCTAACATATTTTGCATCTAAAAATTTCACAAAAAATCCTAACGCCCAATAATATCTATTACTATGATATGTTATTAGAGCGCTATGTTCGAAATAAGATATTATTTAGCTGAGCTACTAAAAAATCATTCCTTCCTGAAATTAATCCAGTTTAGTGGTCGTTAAGCATTTGTTTTAATAAAAATTGTTGTTTGATCTCTATATTCAAAATAAATAATCGAGTTGATCTTAGCGGCTACCGATAATCTATTCCATCTAACAAGAAGCAGAGCTTAGTGGTCAATAATCATTTTCATTGATGCACACCGATGTGTTAAAAAGAAAATATGCAAAGGTGTGTGCCTACCAGTCCTATGGTGTTATATGAGCACCAAAAATTTTTTTAGCAATCATCTTTCTTCCCGACTTTGCAAAGACCTCCATAGCTTTTGACATTAAAAATTGTCCATATCTCACTTATCTGCCATCAAAATATATTATGGAAAATGCCTAACGACCACTAATATCTATTAGTATGATTTGTTCATAAAGCATCTATGTTATCAAGAAATTTTTAGCCTATTTTCCGCATAATCATTCCTTTTGGTAAGTATTGAAGCTTAGCGGCGCTAAGCATTTTCTTTCACACCCACTGTTTGATTGATCTTGTTCAAGTAATGGAGTTTAGTGGTCACTAAGTATTTTACTTGATACGAACCGATATAAATTATGTGTTAGACACAAAAGAACTTATGAGTAATATAGAAGTTGAGAAATACTTCAATGGTATGTAGTGCCACACTTGGTTGTGAAAGGAATGTATAGTTAATAAAATAATATTATAGGTAATGAAAATACTAGTGATCAAAAACTGTAAAGATATTTATTTACATTGTTGGAAATGAAACCTAGGAGTTGTAGAGGCTAGCGACCGCTAGGATTCTAGCTCAACAAATAGATGGACAACATACGACATGCAAAAGTTGTTCATTAACACGTGTTGAAGAGAATACCTTGATCCCCTATAAAATGTAAGTATTTATTATTTTGAATTTGGTGTTGCAAAAATATCATTCTAATGGAGCTTAGTAGTCATGCTATTTTGTTTCCTATCTATAAGGTACTCTCAAATTCTGGTGAAGCGTAAAATTATGTTTTAGTTTTTCTAGAGTAAAGCGTTAATAACTCCAAAATATCAATGATCACAAGATATATTAGAAATTTCATGCCACGTGGAAACATTTTAATGGATTACAATTACAACTTAATAATGCAGATTTTTATAAGTAAAAAATATTTGTTATTTCTATCACTAATTAAAAAATCTTAATAAATGTGTTAATTATATAATTGCGTAATTAACTGGTTTAAACTTGCAAGATGCCACATTTTATTGGATTTTTTTTTTGAATTAACGCGGATGCTAGCTAAAAATATCAAATTCACACTTGATAAAAATTAATAATAAACGAGATGTAAGTCGCTCTCTAAAATTATTAATTTTTTTCTTCTTAACGCTCACTTCTATTTCTAAATTGTTTTTTTAGTATGCTTAAATTAATATTTTTCATTTTCTTGTGAGTTCACAAAGAAACTTTTGACGTTCTCCCAACAATTTCTAAAGTAGGTAGTATTAATAAATTTGATTTCCCTGTATCCTAAGATATTCCCTGAATTAACGTGAATTATATTTATTAAATACCAAATTCGCACTAGACAAAAATTAATAATTAACTAGGCGTATATCGCTCTCTTAAAAGTTAAATTTTTTGTTTCCTAATGTTCACTTATGTTTTCTAAATGGTTTTTTATTATGTTGAAATTAACAATTATCGTTTTGTCGTGAGTCCAAAAGAAAATTTTGTCGATGTCCCACTTGTTTCTAAAGTAGGAAGTACTAATAAATTTAATTTCCCCGAATCCCATGTTATCCCCTAATTAACACACATTATGTTTATAAAATACCGAATTCTCTCTAGATAAAAATTAATAATTAACGAGGCGTATATCGCTCTATTAAAATTTAATTTTTTTGTTTCCTAATGTTCACTTATGTTTTCTAAATGATTTTTTATTATGCTTAAATTAATATTTGTGGTTTTCCTGAGTGATCACAAAGAAATTGTTGTCATTGTCCCACTTGTTTCTAAATTAGGTAAAATTAATCAATTTGATTTCCTGTATCCTACTATATGCTCAAATTAAATGTAAATATTAATTACGCTTTAATTCAAATTAAGAGCACATTAAATGCTAATATTTGAAATATCAAAATCCCACACTTTTTCTTTAAGAAGGGAAATTTAAATTTTGAAATTTCCTACTCCCACTTTTTTCCAGTTTTAAGAATTTATTTCATTGAATGCATTTAGAAAAAACTAAATAAACCGAAGAAATATATATTAGGGTTTATTTTTTATTTTATAAGCATAGAAAAGGAGCTCTTAAAATCAGAATACAACACACGTAGGCACTAATTTACTAGTCCAAGTTCTCGACTCTGGAGGTTTTTTTGAATGGTAAGCTGAGGCAGCGATTGTAATCATGTTTAGGGGTGAACAAACAAGACGTAAAATAGTGATAGTTGATAGATCATGAGTGTGAGTACAGATCGAGGCTTGTAATGGACATAATCAAAAGAGAAACAAGCAAAAACAGGTTGCGAGATAAAATCTTGTTGATACTGTGTTTTATAGAGAATATGAAGCTTTAACGACATTATCAATCACGTTAAAATATCGATACAACAAAAAAGTATTTATCAAAATTATCTATGTTATTATATGTGTACCATAGTTCATAGCGGGCACTTGCAACAACTCTATATTTACCTAGTTCTTGTGTTTTACACTGCAACCCGTCCCTGCCTTTCCCTTTTGCACCTTTGTAGTTATGTTCCATGTTCTTCTAAAAACGTGTTGCTCTATCTGAAACCTCATTTTTATCCACCCATGACTAAATATTTTTTAATCCCTTTTAAAATATTTATTCCTTCCAAAAACCCATATTTTATGTTCAGCTTGTAGCTCAAATATTCGTGTCTATTAAACGGGTTTAGTTTTCAGCGCTTCTATCCGTCTCTCTATTTTTTTTGTTGATTTTTTGTTCTTCTTCATCCATTTATTTTTTCCCATAAGCGTTGGCATTTATCTCTAGCAGCAAAACACGAGTCACATATTCTTTTTTATAAACCGTAATGGTTTGATTTTTTATATTTTAGGAAATACTTTTGACTTCCTTTAATGATTTTTTTAATATGAAATAAATAGTCATGACTAATTCTTCAATATTCGATTCTCACTTGATTTCCATGTTAATATACATAGTTTTTTATATTTTATTTTCCACGTAGAAATAATTAAATGCATTTTCTTTATAATTTTTTTATGTTTAGAAAAAAGGTAAGCACATTATATGTTCTTTTAAATATTATTAAATATAAATGTTAATCATTAACATATATTTCATTTAAAGTTAGTAATGACTTACTTGATAAATGAGTCAATACAAAGTAACACTTTTTAAATTCTAAAATAACATATTCCAAGACTAGAGGTCGTTAAGCTCAATGTTTACGACATTGCTTAACTATTACAAGACAACACAAGGAAACAAATATTCCAAGACAAGACACTTATTAAAGATTTTCCTGAATACATTTTTCAAACAAGAACAGATGCTAGCGGCCGCTAATATCCTAGTTAACTTGCATACAATATAACTAGGACGGCTCACCTAAAAACTGAGCTAAGCACCATTATTATATTTATATTTTTGTATTAATTTAATAAAATCCCACCATGATATTTGAAGCCTAGCGTCCGCTAATGTCTAAGATTAGTAAAAAACATTGATACAACATAACAAAGACTTGAGATTAGCGGTCGCTAGGATATTTTTTTTCTTTCATACATGATTATTAGTAATGACCCGACTGAAAAACTAACTAAGCTCCTTTATTATATTTGGATGTTACAATACTACCTTCTTTTGTTAATGTTCCAAGACAACAAATATTATAAGACAATATTAATTTAAATTATTTTCCGGATACACATATTCCAAAACAAAACTTTCGCATTGGGGTCACTGAGTTCAATATGTTATTCAAGTCTATCACATGATATTCACAAAATTTAACATCGATAATGTCATAGATTATTCCATTATGTTTTTGTAACATGATAAAGACTTAATATTAATGGCCACTATGATAATTCTTGTATTTTCATTCAATATATTGATTAATGCCCCGACTAAAAACTCAAAACTCGAACTAAATTCAAACAACATGTTATTCAAAGTTTATTACATGATATGCCTAGCAGAGACGTTAGGATATTTTTTATCTTGAATTCATGATAGTTTATAACGAATTGATTAAAAATATAATTATGCTCCCTGAAATTATATTTAAACTTTAAAAGACTAGTTTTAACAACCGACAACCACTAGTGTGGTTGCTCACTACATTTCTTTCCTGAATACTCGTGATTCCAAATTAAAATTTAAGTCTAGTGTCTCACGAGCTCAATAGTATATTCAAAGTCTATCGCATGAATTCCAAACAAAATTTTAAGCCTAACACCCACTAGGTTCAATATGTTATTCGAATTAACATTGTTGAACATCACGAGAGGATTGGGGTTACCGATCGCTAGGATAGTTGTTGTCTTACATACATGAAAATTAGTAATGACTTAACGGATATTCAAATACATGGCTAGACAAAAAAAAATATTTATAGATAGGATGAACCCAACTTCTTAGGCTAACACTTCTATTTGCTACCTTAGATAAATCAATATGGAAAAAATAAGAATATGATACCTGCACTTACCTACAAGATTACACAAATCCTCCTTTGTTTCTTTTGGATGTGTTCTTGATTGTTTTATTATTCTTCAAATTAGTGGGATAATTTTGGCAGCACCTCCCTTTGATCAATGATGATTTTATTGATCAAGATGATGATAGATTGACTATAAATAGATAAAGATGAATGATAAATTGATTGAGAAATAAAAATGGCAAAAATTTGATATGAATTAATGACTTGCTTTAAGCTAGCTCTCATGGAGGAGGAGAGATCAATTTATAGTTTGTGGGTGGAGGATTTAATGGCTAGGATGAAGCAAGTGTTGGATTGAGATCAAGGGTGGGGGTTCATGTGAGGATGGAGGATTATAGAGATAAAGGATTCTAGAATTTGAAAGAAAATTCAATGAAGGGTGAGAGGTTTATTTGAATTTTTAAATGGAGGGAAATTTAGAGAGGCTTCTAGAAATAGAAGCCTCTAGATTTAGATGTATGAGGATATGATTAGATTAGGTTAAATAAATATGATTAGGGATGTGATTTGATGGAAAGGCTAGGTGCATATATGTGTAGGGTGTTGGGAATTCATACTTATGGAATGGTGCTATGATTAAATAACAAACCAAATCATGCACATACAAAACTAGACAATTCCCCAAAATTTATAGAAATGAAAGTATAAACTAGAAAATCTAAATCAAAATAAAGTACACACACATAATACAAAGCATGAATTGTGGTTCACCCAATGTGGTCTACATCCACCAAATATAGATATCTCAATATATATATAATGAACAAGAGTATAAACCAACTGTAGTTCCATACAAGAGTATAATTCATCTCTCTAAGATTATCTCCTCTTCAAGATCTCTAAATGGATCTACATGAGTGCACTACAACCGTACCTCCAAACCACCACCATATCTCACATAACCAAGAATTATTACATCTATGAACTACAACTAAGCTCTCCCATGAATCTAAAACAAGATCTCTTAAATGGGTCTACCAATGTGCAACCATAAATATGCACCAAGAAGTAATTCTTTCCTCCATCACTGGATCAAGTTGTGTAAACAAGAAGACAAATTCCTTTACACTAATATATCTCTATGGATCAATAATACAACATAATCTCATGGATCTACAATACAATATCTCACAACAACATGTGGATCTATAAGAAGAAACCCTATGAGATTTGCATACTATGTAAGTCATTACAATGAGACTAAACAATACAAAGGAAATACAGTAGAAGACATTACACTCTTCTCACCATTCAGATGTATATGACATTTCCTTCTATCCAACTTCTCCCCATGGAAGCTCTATCTTCATGTAACCTTATTTCTTTTCTTCTTCTTCTTCATCCTATCAACCAAGGAGAATCAAGGATATTTCTCAATCCTTCTCAATTCTCACTTCTAACCATAGCTTTCTAGCTTATATAGGCATATACAAACTAAGGGAATATTAGCTATGAATTTATAACCTTTTTATCACCTTTATAATCAAAGGTTATATCTAATCCCACATCTAAAATAAAAAACATTCACGCACAGTAACACATGTCGGTTGCTCCCAGTGTGTGATGTTAGGTTCCTCGACCGATGTTGGTTTTTCCCAAGTGACTAATGTCGGTTATTATATAAACCAACAACCTGTAAAGCATGTTATTTGTGAAACAATTTAGCACCACAACTTAATAATATCCCACTTGGAGACAAATTTTTGAACATGTACTTGTATATTACCGTCCTCTACATACCATGAAGACCAACTATTATTTACTTCAAAAATTATCTCAAAAATAGGAAGATTAAACCATATTCTAAAACTAATAAGATAAAAACCCATGACTTACCATATACCTACATGAAGCTACTATTGATTTGTGATGAACGATCTATCTATACATCAAGCTCCCAATGAATCATAACACCAAGCCTCTCATGCAACCAAGCCACCATGACTCACACACATGTAAGATATCCCACTCAAACTAAAATATTGATCTTCAATCAAAACCCTAACCACACCTATAAAACTAACCACGTTCTCCAACCATCTATCCATGTCTCCATGTAACAACCAATGCAACTTACCAAAGACAAGTCAAACTGGAATATGAAAAAGTAATAAAAACAAGATCCTAGGTAAAAACATCCCAAATGAGTTCTACATGCAACTAGTGGGTGATCAATCCACAACACTTACATAACTCAAAGAATCCAAACACTACATTCTGAAAATCCAACCCTGCATAAAAAAATTACATGTCCAAGACAACCATCTATAGAAAACTTATCTATCATGGAGTAACATAGTAATAAGAGGAAATAAAAAACATCCCCTACTCATGCTCGAGGGAATATAAACCATGCTCATATGCATCCATGTGTAAATAAAATATTTACATCATTATAGACTCATAAAATAGAATCTATCCTCACGTATAAACTCACCATATACATCCATCCATATCACTAGGCTCTTCAAAAGCTCCAAGTCTCTCACCGACTAACTCCAAAGCCACATATGAATCAAGTGTTCATCAATGTCAAAAACAACAACCATGTTAATCATGATACTAATGACTAGTGTAAATACCAACAAAAATGTCATCAACATATTACACATCCATCCAAGATGAAAGAAAACAAGGGAAACATCAATAAACTATAAACACACACTTTGATGTCACACATGTAACTTGTAACAAACATATTTTCCTTCTTTCACCCTTGAAATTCTAAAACATTTCTCTCTCTTCTTAACCCAACTGAATAACCATCAATTGTCATCTCATAAGGATATGCAAGCACTACACAATAAAAAACTAAAAGTGAAGTCATCATGCGCTAAACACAAAATACCAAAAAAACCATGACAGTCCTCCACAACAACTTGTTCCTCATGTAACTCTTGAATAGTATCATTTTCCTCTCACTCTGCACGTGCATATGTGTCCAACATGCAATGCCAACAACCATGGATTGATCCCACTCAACACAAACTCCCAACAAAAATGTAAATAACAACAAAAATTTCATTAACATAATGCACATCCATCCAAGATGAAAGAAAACAAGGGAAACTTCAATAAACTATAAACACGCATTGATGTCACACCTGTATCCTATAACAAACAGATTTTTCTTCTTTCACCCTTGAAACTCTAAAAAATTATCTCTCTTCTTAACCCAAGTGAACAACCATCAATTGTCATCCATAAGGATATCTAGGCACTACACAATAAAACTAAAAGTGACGTCATCATGCACTAAACATAAAATACCTACAAAACCGTGACAGTCCTCCACAACAACTTGTTCCTCATGCCATTCTTGAATAGTAGCATTCTCCTCTCACTCTTCACGTGCATATATGTCCAACATGCAATGCTAACAACCATGGATTTCTCCCACTCAACATGAACCCCTTGCACTACCTCTAATACCCAAGCTCATAAGCTAATATATATCAATGAGAAATAAAATAGATGAAAGAAAATATAAAATTGATTACCTTCTTATCAAATAATACTTCTACATCACAGAAGTTTGGACTTATTGTGAAGTAGGTTTAACCACATTATTTTCATCCATATGTACTCAACATCTCCTATTACTTGTAACTATGTCTAAACATGAATTTTAATTGAGGATCTCATCCTTAGACTAGATACCCTTTTCCTCAAGATTCCAACACATCTCGAAATAAAATTTAAACTCACTAAATATTTGTGGTGCATATTTTACTTGTGCACACAATCCAAACATAATACCAGTTGCTTCAAATGAAAGAAATAAAACATGAATCATATAGAGATACCTGAATTTGAGCCAAGTCTTACTAGACTCACCGAGCCAACTCCGTCCTCTTTTTTATTCAAAAATTGAGTGATCTACTTTGTTTCTTCCTGTACACATTGTGTAAGAAACTTGATCCTCTAAACTAGACACTAAACCTTTCATGCCCTCTTCTACTACAAAAAAATCAATATAGACTTATTGTCATAGATACCGACCTCGGTATTCTAACCGTCTTGATTTCCCTATGAATGAAGTTCGTTCACTAATCAATGTCAGTGCTACTTGAAAGATCATAATGCCACATATTGGCATAGTACACCAAACTAGGTGCCTACTCCAACCAAAGTGGTAGTTGTGTTGAGCCAGTCATTTCAAGAAGCACCCAAATCTTGCACAAACTTTACAACAATAATACATGCAATAAAACTGCACCAAGATGAAATACATAACCTTACCATCACTAAAACACTCATTTGCATCTTCAATCGAAGTAATTATCTCTCTGATGGAATCCCCATCTTTATTTTGTGTTATTATATTCTTCCTCTCTAATGAATCCCATGCATCTAACTACACCAAGGATGCATAATTTCTCCTCTATCTCTTACTCAAATCTGCAATCCCAAACATGCATGTGAACCAAAACATACAAACACTACAATACCAAGAAAAAAACATACCTCTATAATAAAAATCTACAATCTGACCAACATGTATGTGCCTCCAAGAACTAGGGACAACTCAAAAATCAAGACACATTCACTACATCTTCTCAAATTTCTTCAGATCTGTGATTTTCTATTTAACAGTCGCCGACGTCGGTTTCTTAATAATTGACCATGGTCACCCTGCTGACATTGGCTAAGGAATAGTGCCAACATCGGTATAGCATATCGACGTCGGTCACTATCATTTTCAAGCAATCTTACATTTCCAGCTCCCACTTGATATTAAATATTTCCCTCCGATTTACACATCAAGAAAAACAAAACCCTTCTCTCATACAACTTGTTAGTAATACCACTAACAAAACCTGAAGTAAACCTTGCTATGAAAACTAAAGCCATCGTTATGATACTAGTTGTTGGTATCAAATAACAAACCATGCTTTGATATGAATTGGGAATTCAGACTATGAAATGGTGTTATGATTAAATAACAAACCAAATCATACACTTTTGGAACTAGACAATTCCCTGAATTTACAGCAGTGGAAGTATAAACTAGAAAATTCAAATCAAAACAAAGTAAACAAATATAACACAACATGTATTATGGCTCACCCAATGTGGGCTACGTCCACCAAAGATATATATATATATATATATATATATATATATATATATATATATATAATGAACAAGACTACAAACTAACTCTTCCACAAGAGTACAAGGCATCTCTCTAAGAGTATTTCCTCCTCCAGAATCAAAACAAATCTACATGAGTACACTACAATCATGCCTCCAAACCACCACTAGATCTCACATAACCAAGAACTAGTGCATCTATGAACTACAACCAAGCTCTCTGTGAATCTGAAAAATACCTCTCAAATGTGTCTACCAAGAAGTAAGTCTCTCCTCCATCACCGTATCAACCTATGCAAAGAAGAAGACAACCTCCACTACAATACTAGATCTCTATAGATCAAAAATACAACATGATCTCTTAGATCTACAATAGAAGATATCACAACATCATGTGGATCTACAAGAAGAAACCCTATGAGCTTTGCATACTATATAAGCCATTACAATGAGGCTAAAAATTACAAAGGAAATACAATAGAAGACATTACACTCTTCTCACCATTCGATGTACTTGCCATCTCCTTCTGTCCAACTTTTCTCCATGGAAGCTTTATCTTCATGTAACCTTATTTCTTTTCTTATTCTTCTTCTTCATCATCCTCTCAACCGAGGAGAATCAAGGATATTATGCAATACTTTCCAATTCTCACTTCTAACCCTATATTTCTAGCTTATATAGGCATATAAAAACTTAGGGAATCTTAGTTATGCACTTACAACCTTTAGATCACCTTTAGGCATATACAAACTTAGGAAATGTTATAAGGTTCAAACATGATCCTCCGCTTACATCCAATCACGTTTCCTCATGTATTTGGGACAAAAATGATAGGGACAACAATACGTGACTACGAAAATGGAAGGAAAGGAACAACTCGAGTTTTACACCCAATTTATAGACTCCTTCAGATGGACAGAGAAATCGAAAAACAAATTCTTGACCTTTAAGTGATCCTTGACCAAGGAAGGGATTGATCATGGAAACCAAATGGAGGACAGAGTCTTTAAGCACCAATACGAGGAGATAGAAAACATGATAGAGGCCGCAAACTGAGGAATTTCAATGACAAACAAGGTGAGACTAATTTGAGCACCAACATTAGCTCGACTTGGGATGGGCACTCCCTGTGAGTGCCACAAGAACAAATAATACGGACCAGTGCCAATAATGGACCATTGGGCAAAGAAAGTCAAAGAAAAAGAAACCAACAAAGAAACCAACAAAAATAGGTCACCAAGGACCAGAACGAACAAAAACACAAAAGTAGACGAACAAAGAACTATACACTATACAAATGGAGTATACCTTGATTCTAAGAAATCAATCAAGGAAATTCTTCAAAAAAATTTCATTAACAGGAAATTCAAGTAGTTCCCCATCTAAGTCTTTTAGAGAAAGGTATTTTCACCAATTCAAATATCAATTGAATAAGGGCCCATCCACAATGCATCAAATTTACCATGTTTTCCCTTATCTTCATGCCTATTATCCCATAAAAGCATAAGATCCCCAATGTTGAAAGCTTTGGGTGTCACCTTTTTGTCAAATAGCTTCTTCAACTTTTCTCTGAACTTCACATGCCACTGATGGGATGCCCTTCTTTCTTCATCCAACTCAATAATCTGATTGATTCGAGCATCATATGGACTAACTTCTTGGTCTTTAATCTATTGAACAAAATGAAATGAAGAAAATTGCAAATGGAGGGGCAACAAAGCTTGAGTTCCATATACCAATTCAAACGGGATTTTACCAGTAGCTCTTTTGACAGTGATTTTGTCAGCCCAAACAACAAACTTCAATTTCTCACCCCACTTCTTTTTGTTCAACTCCAAGGTTCTTCTAATGATCTTCAACAAGTTTTTATTACTGGACTCAACTTGTCCATTTCCCTGGGGATTGTAGTTAGAAGAATATGTCAAATTGATCCCATACTCTTTGTGCATTGCCACCAAAGGTTTGGCTTTGAAACTCATGGCATTATCAAAGAACAATTTTAGCGGGCACTTCAAATCTGCATATGATTTGATTCAGCATGAGTTCATGATAACTTGGTGTGTTGGCTTCATTGTGGGGATTGCTTCCACCCAATTAGTGAAATAATCACTAGCTACAAGAATCCATTTATGACCAAAGACTGAAGGATAAAAATTTCCCTAATGAAATCCATTCCTCATTGTCTAAATGGGGCTTCAACTGACACAGGCTGAAAAGGAAGGGATCTTGAAGCTTTCATTCTTCCAAAAAAATGCTGGCAACTTTCACATTTCCTCACCAATAGAGTATTATCCTTGAAGAGAGTAGGCCTCCAATAACCAACCCTCAAGATTTCATGTGTTGTAACTCTTCCAAAGAAATGTCCCCCTACAAACCCCTCCATGGAGATCAACAATTATTTTGGGGGCCTCATTTTTAGTAATGCATTTCAAGAGCACTCCTGGGGTTCTTCCAAGCTAACCCAAAATCAGTAATGACATACTTTTGAGAGGCTAACTTGAGCTCTTTTCATCTTTTTACTCGGATATTCTCAGTAGTGCCCTCCTATCTCCTTGTTGGCGTAGTAGAAAAATCCATCCTCACACAACATTCATTCTACTTGACCTTTCCTATAAACGTGTTCCAACAAAATAAAATATAATGATAATAATGAAAACATATTAAATTATTTTAATAATGAAATAGTTTTTCAAAATGAATGAAATGAGTGAAATGAATTTAAAATAATGATAATGTTAAATAAAATAAAAGAATTAAAAATAATTAAATAAATAAAAAGAGGCCCATGATTCCTTTCATGCGAGTTAGGGCATGGGGGCTCTGCTCATTTTATTTTTATTTATTTTTGCCTTTGGTTTTGTGGAATGGAGAGAAGGAGGGCATCCGCCACCATGGAGGGAGGGGGGAGCTCTTACCATATTCTACGCACCCCACAGAGGTTGAAGAAGGCCTGAAGGAGGGGGTTTGTCCATTGTGGCACTTGGAAAATGTGCAGTCCCAAAAAAAAATGCTTGAAGAAACGTGGTTTCACATATTTCTATGGTCACTGTGTTTACACAGATCCAATGTGCGTAAGGGAGCCTTTTTGACTACTCCAGGGAATGCCTCGCGATGACATCTCATAGAATGCCTTGTCACTTGTCGATGTCGGCACTCTCCCCCCTATATAAAAAAATGAACCCACCCCATAACCTGCGTGGACAGCTCAAGCATAGAAGTTAGAGGATTTCTGTCAGATGTTGTAGGCACAAATACTTGGGGGCACGGTTTCATGATTGACCAAATGAAAGAACGAGACAACTCTCATGGAATATTACTTGTAGCGTCATGTAAGACATGGATTTCCTCATAAGGCAGGCACACTGTTTCACCATACAACAAACAGGTCTCCAACCTGTTGAGTTTACATTTTCCCAGTGCATTTCTAGCCTATGCCAAATGGAAGGATTGAAACAGGGTATGCACATCCATCAAAGCATAAAAAGTTAGAAAAATCATAACAGATGCTGTAGTTGGAATTGCCCTGGTAATGTATGCAAAATATGGTAGCATGGACAACGCACGTGAAGTGTTTGATGAAATACCTTAAAGAAATGTGTTCCCCTGGACTGCAATGACTGTAGGATATGTAGAAAATGAATTTTTGGAAAGGAACATGAACTGTTGTTAGAATGCCTCAAAGAAATGCGGTCTCATGGAGTGCCATGATCTCATGATATGCACAAAATGGATTTGATGAGAAACTTTGGAAACAATAGAAGCATAATGGGCAACAAATTTTAAGAGATTGAACTATTAGTGTATTTGTGCTCTAGTTGCATAATCATGGGGCTACAACGAGCTCATAAATTGGTTACAAATCATGCTCAAACTGGATTCTAAAAAGGCCTTAGAAACCGTCGGTATTTGGAACTCGTCCACGTATCGCCAACCCTGTTGTAAACAATCACCAGTTCATTCCCATGCATGGTTCATCTTCCCTTACCTCTCATAGTTCTCATGTTTTAGTTCTCTTTTCAACTAGATAGAATTTCAAATTATTAGGATTTTTATATACAATTAAATGCCTCTTTAACTCTTTTCAAAACAATAAAGTGTCATGTCGCAACTCTCGAAGCCATTATAACTTGTCTACTTTAAACCATGATCTATCACCCTCGCTTGAGATGATCTAGAAAACTCTTACCCTTCTTGACCACTCCAATATCGTTCTATCGACCGAGAGTTTTAAATATTTAAATTTTGTAATTTGATTCCCCATTGATAAAGTTGACCTTCTCTTAGTTTTAAATATTTAAAAAAAAACCAACCTAATCATGACTTGACCAAGCCCACAACTAATCCCTCAGAGAAAAGGAGGGAAAGTTGGCTATTTTACTAAAAATAGCCCACTTTGACTTAACCGACATCGGTTCCTACTCGACCACCGTCGGTTACGTAACCGCCATCGGTTCCCTATAAATGACCTCCCCCAACCAAAAACAAAGGATCGGAATTCATTTGAAAATCCGGAATTCACTTGGTAGAGCAGAGACAAGTGAAGAAAAGAGAAGAGTTTGCAGAGAAGGACATCGAGCCCAAGACTGCAACTGAGTAACTAGAGCACAGTGACACTCATCTAAGCATTGGGAGAGAAGATGGCTCACTTTTGATTGTTAGATCATCCCACTTGAGCCCTGCCTTCGTCATCACAATCCTTGGACCTGTATCTTCATCAGGAACTAGTAAGTAGTGTCTTATACATTTTTAAATAACATTTCTTGAACTTCTGATTCATAGTAATTATAGGTTCACTCCTAGATCTACTACCCGGCAGCACCCTACATCTAACTGTCATTCCTCTACCCTTACATTGCCCCAAGAATAGCCCCCACACTCTCTGAGTCTTCTCCATCACCCTATTGCCTACCCCTAATCATTTTCCAATCTTATAAACACCATAGCCACCTCACAACCAACCTTCATTGAAAGCCCCTAAATCACCACCCCTACCGATATCGGTTATCAAGAACCGCAGACTGTGTATAACCATAGCTCGGTTATACAAAGTGACCGCATCGGTCACTGTGACTCAAACCAAAACCAACCTTTCTTCTATTGCTTTTTAACAAGGTAATTAAAGTGTAATTTTGCAATAGCCTCTTTGCTATCATTTGTGTTAATTCGTATTAAAAGGGGAACTGACCACCTTCGAAAGGAAGTCTAATATTTCCTGGGCCCAAGGCAGTTCCCTCATTTATTGTCTAACTAAAATCTGGTGGTCTTGTATTCTTACTTGCAGGTAGTCCTTCCTAGACAAAAAGGAGTTCTTCGCAATCGATCTGATCTCTCTCTACGGTACGCGCACACCCTCCCAACACTCAACAGGTATTCCTCCTAGCCCTAACCCTCATCTATTTCTCAAGAGAATGAAAGGATAGAAGCACCTCTATTTTAAGAATGGAAACATTCTGTGTGAAACATTTTGGCACGCCCGGTGGGACCCTTCTTGGGTTTCTTTCTTTCTTGCTTGCTTTCATATAGGGAGCACACTTGCTATTTTCTTCTTCTAAATATTCACAAGATATTTTTGTCATTTTGGTAAAAGAATTTGTCTTTCTTCCTCATCGTTGCATTAGTGAAAGTCATCTTCTTTGCTTCATCGAATATCATTTTCGATTTGGGTTTAAAACACGTGCATCACATTCTTGCTTGTTGTTTTCAATTCTAGTGAACATAGATTAAGTAACAGGTCGTACACGTGGGGGTGATATCCACGGTATTGACAAGAAATTAATCTTACTTTCACTGCACAACACATACCAAATCACATCATAATCAACACAACAGCTCAAACATTCCCCCTTTTTCCGCGGTATTCCTCCGCCCGATTGAGGTAACCTTATAAGCCAAAACAAACTTGACATTTCCCTTAGGTCTTTTGTTTAGGATTGACATCATCTTGCGTCTAAGGCATAAGCCCACAATAATTAAAACTAATCCTAGGGTTAGTCTCTTGATTTTCTTGTGCATCTTGCTTGTTTTTAGTTCTGTTTCTCTGTCATACACTGTTTCAATGATCACTTCAGAATAGTTTGGTAGGTATACTAAGCCTTGTTAACCCCAAATAAGTAGCTTCTTACAGCTTCTTACACCGGTTCTATTCTACCGACATCGGTTAACTGACCGACGCCGGCTAAAGTCTGACCGACCTCGGTTATTAGACCGATATCGCTATCTTTCACAGTTCCCGAAACCAACAACCTACCAATTCCAACATTTTGTTGCTTCTGTTCCTGATAGATTGCATCCCTACTGTACTCTTGTCCATGGTTGTTATCACTTGGAAACAAGCTGCAGCCATGGTTTCACATGCCTGCTCCGTGCCTTTTCCTGAATCACCCCCTTCACATCCTATGGGGAATCCTACGGACACCAGTGAGGTTCCCAAAATCCCTGTAGGAGATAAGGAATTTGTGAAATTTTTGGATGCTAATCCTAGCGCTGAATAGTACTATTTGTCTCATACCCCTGACCGTACACCCGACGGTCAACTCCTTGTTGGTATGCCTATTAGTATAGCTGCTCACTTAGCTCCTTCCCCACCTAATAACTCCACCTTTGCCTTTTCATCCTTAGCCCCGCTCCCAACTCAAGCTGGCTTCGGGGTTCATACGGCATGATTGGCTTTCCTTTGGTTAACTGGGCCCCACATATCATTACCGCCGACTGCTCCTACCTCATCTCTCTCGACTGCTCCTTTCATAACTTGCTCTCTACCACCTATCCACACAAGCTTTCCTTCTCAAGCTCCGCCCACCTTTTCATTTCCACACACGTATCCGGTGGCTTCAACATCTTATATAGGACATCCCTATTCGGCCACCTCAACATATTCATCATCAATACCTTATCAACATTTAACCCCACCATTGTCTAGTAGTGGCTCTTGGCCCAATCCTCCTCCGTTTACAACAACCGCACCATCATCTTACCCAACCACTGATTTAATCAAACAAATGATGGACAAGATGCAAAATCTGGAGGCTTCTGTTTCAGGAAGCCGTAGCACCCTGACATACGAGCAAGTTTTTCGAGCCTATTCATCCTTCTGTCCCCCTTCATTCATATCCTCCTCAATGGGAATTACCAAAATTTACTCGCTTTTAATAGTAAGGAGGATCCTCAACAACACTTGCGATCATTTAGACATGCCTCGCTATCCGATTGCTCATGACGATGCCTTACTACTCCGCACCTTTCCCATGTCCTTATCAGACCCACTTGAATGGTACAAAGTGCTTTTTAACCCAGCACTCAATTTTCTCTTTTAACCAATTAGCCCAATCTTTCTTGGATCATTTCTCCATTAATATCACCAAGAAAGTATCCATCACCGACCTCTATGCCATCCGACAATTCGAAGATGAATCTATCACAGATTTCGTTGGACGATGGCGGGGCCTTATCAACCAACTTACTTATGCCTTGCCTCAGGCCGAACTTATCGAACTCTTTACGCGGGCCTGCGCTAAGCACATTTCTCCTACCCTCCAAATTCAAACTTTCCGCACCTTTGATGAGGCCTTTACTATGGCTCGAAACTAGAGATTCGAGCCTTAGAGGACGAGAAATTGCGGTTGCACAACAAAAACCCTAATTTCCAAACCCAAGACTCCACCAACAAACCCAACACCACCAATTCTCACGCATCGATTGCTTCGAAATCAAAAGGAGTTGTACACGCAATGATGGTCAAATCCCAAGCACCGCCTAATACCCCGCCAAAACCACCTATAAGTATAAAGCCGAGCCCATCAATTACACTCCTCGGGAGAAACTTATGGTGTGATATTGGAAAATTGCTCAAAGCGGAGCTATCACCTTACCTCCTATTAAACCTCACTCCGGGTTTGATTCCACCCGCTATACCTTCTTGGTACAAAGAAAATGACTTCAGAATTCCACCGCGTGAAGGGACACAGTCACGAAAACTGTAAGATGTTGAAAAACATAGTGCAGGAAATGGTTGATGCAGGGGATATAACCCTCGATAATCCTAATGCCCCTGCTAACCGAAATTTGAAAATCTTCAACAAACCATTCCCAAACCACTCTTCTAATAGTAACATAAACCAAGATATCTTAGCCGAGGAGAGTGTTCATGAAATCCATGCAGTTTTTGACTCCCAACCAAAAGCTTCTATCGAGGAAATTCTGAATCAAACCTCTTTACTAACGCAGGGATCCGAACCCTCTTCACCCCCATCAAGACAAAATGATAATCTTGCCATTCCTTTACCCATAAAGGAATTAACCGCCCAAAGTTCTCTTCTCACGAATGAGTCTTCTTACACCACATCCCTGCAAGATTGTGAGCGGATGTTATCTAACTTATCTATTTCCCAAACATCTCCTTCCGTCACTCTTGCTATAAAAGAAGAAGGCTCACCACTGTTTCTGTCATCCTTAGACGAGAAACCCCTCAACCAACATCACCAAATTCTTTAATCATGATGGATCCTCTCAAACATGCCCTCCTACCTATTAGTTCTTCATCGCCTAAATCTTTTCAGTGACCGGTTGACCTCTTAACGCCCATTGATACAAAGGCCTCATTTACCCCCGTATCACACCCACAAAGGGACCGGAATCACAACCCACCTCTCTTCCATACAAAAGTTCCTATTCACACGTGAAGATTGTCACCCCTCAGAAGATAGACGAGTCCTATGGGAGCGTTTGAGTACACCATGCTCTACTCAAATGCAGATGACCGATCCAGACATCTCTACCATATACCCGAGGTGTTTACAAAAGCTCAAAATGCCTATGTCCTCATCTTCACCCCCCTCATCTCTACCAAATACCTCATCCACCTCTATTAACCTAACCAAACCTTCCCCTACGCTTGGGACGTCACCAATACCCAGCCTGACACACCCACCTAAACGGTTAGATTTATCCAAAAATAAAGCCGTCAATCCACCTAGGAGACAGACCCAATCTCCTCAACTCCAATCTATGCCTCTGTCACAACTAAAACCATCGCCATCACACCTACCTTCTATATTGGGACCTCATCCCTCCACCTTGCCTCAATACATCATACCTCCTGCATTTTCTTTAAAACGACCTACACCTTCTACACCCATACAGAGATCCATGGGTGTATCAACACCGTCACCCCAAATAGCCGGTCCACCTACCAACCCTAAACAAACTCGATCATCAAAGGATTTGTTTACTGTCACTCCTCTTTCCCCGTGGTTGTTTCCTGCCACCACCACGTCATCTGTGGCCTCATCATCTAACCAACTAAACATAACTTCTGCGCCAAAAAGCCAAGTTTAGTTAAATCCAATTATAAAAACCCCTTGTCTAAACCACCACCCATACGAATCAACCATACCCAATCATTACCAAAACCCACCCAGTCAATAGCCTCATCTTCCTCTGACTTTGACCCGCTCAAAGGATCTTACGCCAAAATCCTTGATATGTTGGTGGAGAATGCGACCATTTCCCTACCCCCACTTAGACCCTATGATCCATCTAAACCTCGACCTATAGGTTATGATGAGTCTAAAATCTGCGCTTACCACCGCACACCAGGACATGATGTAGAGGGATGCAAAACTTTGAAAGCCATCCTTCGTCAATCACCTCTCTCGGATAGAAAGGTTAAGAAAGACAACTTACGAAGGGAGAAACCTTTAGCTTCAATCCCCTCTCCTATACCACCTGTCCCCACCTCACCAAGAAATATCATTATTGCAACCCCACCTCTCGAAGACAATGACTTATCCCTACCATCTTCCTCCTCTCGTGTTCACGAGATCAACATGATTAGTATTGCTACTCGAGGGCAGAAAAACAATGGGAAAGCTAAAGAAAGCACACCTGCGGCCTCTCTTCCTCCGTCCGCCATCCCGATCACACCACCACCTAAAGTGGTTATTCGTGGACCTGCCTACCCCGTCTCTGATGGAGTTTCCCACCGTACCATGATCAAACAACTTCACCAATCACCTGTAAAAATGACACTGTATGATCTCATTCAAACCTCTGAATCTCATCGACAAGCTCTCATTGAGATCCTTCAAGGTATAGAGGTCTTACCTAACGAAACCTTTCCCATTGCCTCCATCTTAACACCCAACCACGTTGCTTCTCTCACCAAACAAACTACCACTTCACTCCCTCGTACAAAGAAGCTCAGCCGCGCTTTCTCCAAGACGAAATTGTCGACTTTGGTGCAGAAGATCCTGACCCCGCTCTTTTCATCTCGGCTTACGTCCGGGACATCCGAGTACGTCGTGTTATGATCGACGGGGGTGCTAGCTTAAACATCATCTCTTCCAAAGCCTTCCAACAAATGAATATCCCTTCCAGCTGCATGTGTGCCAACCCCACCATGTTGCATTCATTCAATGATGCTATTACTTCTACCTTAGGCACCGTGATCCTTAACATTCGTGTAGGGCCACGTACTTTACCTGAACTCTTCTATGTCCTTGAGGGAGAATTCCAATACAACATGTTGTTAGGCCGCCCTTGGATCCGGGCTATGGGATGCGTTCCCTCCACCTTACATAGATGCATAAAATTTGAGTATGAGGGGAAGTCCTACACCGTAAAAGCTGACCCTCCCCCCTTCAAAACCTGCAATATGTTATATCACCCTAATGATGTGCTTGTACTAGTCAAGACACCCATTCATCCAACCCAACCATCTATTTCGACCACACCTCAACCATCCACCTCAACCGCACCTACACCTTCAACCAATGAAACCGCCGCCGCAAATACCGCTTCCTTCCCCGCGGACAACATCCCGACCTCAGATCCCTTAGTAGATGTTTTTCAACGCCTTACGCTGGGGGAGTATCACCTATATAACGTTAGCACTTTCCATACCCCACAGGAGTACGGACAGTTACATGCGCATCCTACCTACGACCGTCATGTGGGGGAAGTAATCTCCTACGACCACCTAATTGCCGCACCAACCTAACGTATGGGGGTGTCGATACATCCTCTCGTCACCCCCGAACCTCCCTTGGTGTGGTTCCCTTCCAATCTGATTTTCAATATCTAACTAATCGCATTTCGCCTCACCTTCCCGACGCACGTGCGGCTTGGAAGGGCTTCGGTTTTGGTCTTTATGAACAAGGCCGACATACGATCATTCCTGTAACTACACGCAAACACAAAGATCGTCATGGTCTTGGATTCTCTAACCCACCTACACCGAAAACACCGCATATCCGTTGTATCCAGGAAGACGACGAAGTCACCCCTTCCAAACCATCATCACCCATTTTGCCATCGTCACCCACAGAGTCGATAGACCCTGAATCTATCCCTCCTACCTTTTTTTTTCATAAACGCTATCTTCCTAGGTCCTCTCACTTATCAACGCGATAATGAAGACCCATCTTCTCTTCCCCTTCTATATCCAGACATGATCAAAGAGGACTCACCTTCAATTAATGTTGTTGAGTGCCAGGATGACGACTCCATCCTCACTTACCTTGGTGCGGACGACTCTTATATTCAACGCGCCTTACCATCTGACACTCAAACCATGTTGAATGAGTCAACTATAGAAATCAACATCCACACAGAGGATGATCCTCACATTGTGAAGATCGGACAATCTCTTAACGCATCAGAACAAACTACCTTCACTACCTTCCTCCGTTCCCGCAACCAAGCTTTTGCTTGGTCCTACGCTGACATGCCAGGAATTGATCCTGACATTGCTGTCCATAACATTACCCTCGAAAAACCCGATTCCAAACCAGCTTAAATGAAAATCGAGAAAATGCATCCACGCATTGCCCTCTTGGTCAAAGAAGAGCTTCAACGACTCCTTTCTGTTTCCTTCATCTTACCTATTGATTATCCTCAATGGATTTCTAACATCGCACTCACTAAAGCAACGGGGGACTTCGATATGTACGGATTTCCGGACCTTAACCTCGCTTGCCCAAAGGATGACTTCCCCTCCCAAGTATTGATCAACTTGTTGATCTCACTCATGGGCCATGAGATGCTTTCCTCATGGATGGCTTCTCGATACAATCAAATTTTGGTAGCCCCGCCGATCAACATAAAACCACCTTCATAACTCCTCGGGAACCTTCGCTATCGTGTCATGCCGCTTTGGCCTTAAGAATGCTGGTGCGACCTATCAAAGCGGCTATGACTTACATTTTTCATGACATTATGCACACTATCCTTGAGGATTATGTCGATGATCTTCTTGGCAAATCTAAACATCGCAGTGAACATCTCGATGTTTTAACCATTATTTTCGATCACCTGTTACAATATTATGTTCATCTTCAACCAAAGAAATGTGTCTTTGGTGTCCTTTCGAGAAAACTCCTTGGTTTTATTGTCTCTTTGCATGGCATCGAGGTCGATCCAGCTAAAGTCAAAGCTATCCTAGAAATGCCCCCACCCACTAACCTCAAACAATTACGTAGTTTGCAGGGCAAAACTCCAATCTATCCGGCGTTTCATCTCACAACTCTCAGATCGATGTCAACCTTTCCATCATCTCCTTAAAAAGGACATTGTCTTTCAATGGAGCGAAGAGTGCCACCAAGCCTTTGAGGCTCTTAAAGCCTATCTCTTGCAGCCACCCGTGCTTATCCCACCTCGTGACGATCGCCTTTCTACCTTTACCTTTCCGCCACCGACCATGTCAGAGGAGCCATGCTCGCACATCGTGACTCCGAGCATCGAGAACAAGCCGTTTATTACATAAGTCGTACTCTGGTGGATTACGAGACTAGGTATACACATGTAGAAAAGTTGTGCCTAGCCCTATCATTCGTGGCCACCAAACTCCGACACTACCTCCTGAATCACAAAACTTTTGTCATCACCAACGCGACCCCATCCATTATATGTACGCCAAACCTCATCTAAACCAACGCATCGCCCGATGGCTTATGCTCCTCGCCGACCTCGACCTTGAGTTTGTACACCAGAAATCAATCAAAGGACAAACTATCGCAGACCAACTCGCTGGAAGCCCCTTTACCTGGGAACAATTTACCAATTTTACTTTCCCTGACGAACTCATTGCCACTCTTTCACTCAGTGATGAGTCGTATCCAATGACCCTCTTCTTCGATGGATCCAAATGCCAGCATGGCGGAGGGGCCGGCGTTGTTCTCATTCCTCTGATGCTGAACCTATGCCTCTTTCATTCCGGCTCGATTTCCCCTGCACTAATAATACAGCGGAATACGAGGCCCTTGTTTTGGGTCTCTAGGTTGCATTACACTTAGGTGTAAAATCTATTAACATTTTCGGTGACTCTCAACTGGTCGTCAATCAAGTTACGGGCATCTACCAATGTAAAAATGAGGAACTTCAAAAGTACAAACATTACGTGGATTCACTTTTGACCTTATTTACTCATTATTCTATCCAAACCATTCCCCGCTCAACTAATAAATTTGTGGATACTATGGCTTGCTTAGCCTCACAAATTCCTACCTCACCAACTGACTCTGACATATTTGTCTTGGTCCAACAACTCTTTGCCCCATCTTACTCAGCCCCGGATGTTGGTATGATAAATAATGTCTCCGCTGATTCGCAGGATACTTGGTATCACCAATTTCACAATTACCTTACAACCTCTGTTCTCCCATCTGACCTTACGAGTAACGGAAAACGTGCTTTTCTTAAAAGTGTTTCTCGTTACGTCATCATGGGGGGACTCCTCTATAAACGTGGCTTTGATGGCATCCTCCTTCGATGTCTAACCGGCGAGGTCACCTATATCATCCAACAAGTCCATGACGGCATTTGTGGTGGACATTTTAGTGGCCTTGCCGTGGCCAAACGGATCCTTCGCCTAGGCTATTATTGGCCTACTCTTAATAACGACTACTATGAATATGTTAAGCATTGTATTATGTGTCAACAACATGCCAACCTTCAACATACTCCTAGCCATCCACTACAGGTCGCACGAGATCTTTGGCCTTTCTCACAATGGGGTTTAGACCTTATTGGTGAGATTCACCCGCCCTCTTCGCAACGTCACCGCTGATAATCACAAAGAACCGAATATTACACTAAATGGGTGGAGGCCATTCCACTCATTTCAACCAAAAAGAAAAAATCGTAGAATTCATTAACCATCACATTATCTCGTCGCTTTTGGTGTTCCTCATCGCCCGATAATGATAATGGAAAATCTTTCAAAAATAAGTTATTACAAGACCTTTGTGACAACTTTGGTATCAAACTTAGCTTCTCATCACCTACTATCCACAAGCAAATGGTCAAGCCAATCTTCTAACAAAACCCTGACCAAAATTCTCATGAAAGTCGTTAACGATTCTGGAAAAAATTGGCCTGATCACATCCCCTTTGCCCTTTGGGCTTATCGGACTAGCATTCGTACCTCCACTAATGCCACCCCATTTTCTTTGGTATATGGTACCGAGGTTGTCTTGCCTCTCAAATACAAATACCCTCCCTAAGAATATCTCTTCAGATATTCTCACCAATGATGATTTCCGCCAAGAGCGGTTAGCCCAATTGAGCTTCTTGACGAGCGCCGCCTTATAGCTCTTGACCACCTTCAAATCTATCAAAAGCGCATCAAGCGTGCTTATGATAAGTGACTTCATGAGCGTACCTTTAAGGTTGGTGATCTTGTCCTCAAAGAGAATCAACATGTAACCAAACTAGAAAAGAGCAAACGTGGAAAATTTGCTCCTAATCGATTGGGCCTTACATTATCACTCACACTTACGGATCGTGCACTTACCGCTTTAGCTTCGCTTAATGGTAAACTCGAGCTCGAACCCCTTAATGCCTTGCATCTCTTCGGCCATTCTACTATTGTTGAATTTAGTGTTATATCACTTCTTATCTACCTCTGCGCTCTCGTCCCTTGAGCTCATTTACCACCTCATACACTTTGTTTCATGCATCTCAAAATAGAATCAAGCTCACGTGGTTTGGTCATCACCTCCTCTTAAAGATGCCTTCCCTTTTTAGTCCGGTCCATGACTTAAAAGTATCAAAATAACATGTTCTCAATTATACACTTATGGGATATTCTTGAGTCAAACTTCCTACAAAACTAGATGCTTCATGCCAAACGGACATCTAGACTCTAAGTTATACATAGATCGCTCCTCGAAGGACAAATGCTATGTGCAAAGCCACATCTGCTATTATAAATAGACTCGCTCTCCCCGAGGACAAATATACACAAAAGCCGCATCTGCTACTATAAATAGACTCGCTCCTCAAGGACAAATATATACAAAGTCAGCCTTTATCAGAAGCTTCTCGCATTGCTCAGCTTCGTGAAGAGCTCAAGAACAACAAAATACATATCCCATGTAGACTTCCCGCATCGATCAGTCTATATCCAGAAAAATAAAAGCAGTATTCAAAAGCACTTTTGAGTCATGGACTTGTCTATTTAGGTTTGGTTTTCTTTTGTCAGCATAATCACCTTATAACAAATTCTCTGCCCCAGCTCTACCAGCCACCTCACCTCACCATTCGTCAAAGCAACAAAACTCAAGGGACGTGACGTATATCCGATATATTGTGATTATACAACTCTTTTCACCTATCGACTTCTCGCATATGCAAGGTACCTAGGGATTCAAGCTCATCCTACGTTAATATGTGGTTTGTTTAGCTCTTTTCAACTACGGGACACTTTTGCCTCTTTTACTCGAATCTAGGATTATGTGTTGACCTTAATCAGGACACGGTTCCCTACTACTTGGGTAAGCTAACTTTCACTTCACCTATACCTACACCAACATCGCCAATACCTTACCAACACCAACAACATTACCCTACCAATATCAATATTTTTACCAACCAACAAATTGCCTAACCACAACCAAATTGCCTGAATTCACCTCTCCCTGTCCTAAGGGAGAACTACATCGGTCTGAGGCCCCTCCTTGCTTTGTGCAATGGGCTATGTAGGCAAAGACTTAGGAGACATGGGGTCTCCCAAGGTTAGCTCGACCATCCCCTACCATAACCTATCATGTGTTGTAAATATAAATATTTTTGTGTATTTCTATTTGATAACATTCATCTTTATCCTTTTTTTCAAAACAAACATTCAAAACACAACCATTCTTATTATTATCATAACTCAAATCAACATACATATTCAGTTTTATTTAGATGTTAAACAAATACATCTTCTCTATCATCGACGCGCAGGTCGGCATCCTTATTTATTCTTATACCTCTATGAAATTCACTTAGACCCTTGCGCCTCATCCCGAACCAGGTGATGATCGTGATCGCGACGCCGCCGCCTCGCTCGCCTCCTCTCCATCCTCAAAGGTGCTACTGCTATTGGTTCCTCCCACTGATCTTCCAATCTCTCCTGTAACATATGAATACGCCCTCTCGCGCGGAGGAGTCTCGCCTCTAGTCTCTCCACTCGTGACTCCAACCGCTACCAACCCCGTTGTCTCATTCACCCACGCTTGAAGCTGGTGCACTAAACCCCGCAGTGATCTCTCTCACTGTAATCACAAACTATGTTAGGCTGATCGCCCTCTCACGTGAACCTCGCAGCTCTCTACCCACCATAATCTATAAGCCTCTCGTCGCTCCCCGCATCCATTACCCCGCGATCGGCTGCTATCTCTTCTCGGTCCTTCTCGAGGTGTTTGGCCGGGAGGTGAGAATGATGCCTCGGCGATCCTCATGTATGGTCTATAAGCCATGGGTATATCCTGAACAAATCCAAATTGTCACCGCACGCGATCTAGAGGAATCCTCTCGTACTCACCTGGCCTGTGCCCCGCGATCCACCTCAATCGCTCTACACCCCTCAAATCCTCAGCTATGTTCTCTGTCACCATATAGTTCCCGTAAGGCCTCCAACGGATATCCGCAATCGTCACCATCTCCCACACCTACCTATAATACTCGATGTCATCTGTCACGGCCTGGGATCTCGCCTCTTGTTCTGTCTGGACCCATCATCTGAATCCCAACCTCTGCACTCCTGTCTCTCTTTCCTGGATTGGTCGGCCTATTGGTCACACACACACAATGTGCTCATAGGCCCAACAATGTAATAAGTATGCACAATCCAAAGTGTCATCCCCGTGATTTCACCGCAGCCCATAAACCCCTCGTATAGCTCCGCCAGATGCGGGTGCCCATGCGAAAGTCACGCTCCTTTCTATCATTTCCCAAATAATACACATCAATGCTTTTGGAAATCTTCCCCATCCACCCTCGTAATGCATAATACCCCACACCGCTATCATTAATACCACTGCCAACCTTGTTGCCTCAGGGTGTGCAGCAAACATTATACCATAAGTGAATGTCAAACCTCACTGTGTCAAATCTCATGCAAAAACCAAATACTCAAGTTATCGCTCCCCGCGCGCGCTAGGCCCCCCCGATACACTCGTCTTCCCGTAATTGGGAGCCTCAAAATTCTAAACACATCTTCCAACGTCACCGCTATCTCCCCTATCGCAGATAGAAGGTATTCTTTTCTAGATTCCATCTCTCAATCAACGCCTGCAACATAGCATGATTGCATGTGATTCGTGAATAATAACGGATTCCACTTAACCCCACACGGTTTATCAATGCCCATTCAGCTGATGTTACATCCGCTCGACTCGTGACAACAAAGCTGGCACACTATCATTCATCCTCAAACCTGCCTCTGCCTGCATACATCAAATCAACAAACAACCATTCAATAAATCAAATCCCCAAGTGTTTTTTCTCACATTCTGGAATTTCATACAGTAACCGATATCGGTTATAGATAACCGATACCGGTTACCTAACCGACACCGGTTATCTCTAAACGATATCGGTCACTGTCAATCCTATACAGCCTACTTGCAAACACAACTTATGATAATTATTTGCTCATTTACCCCTCTCTGTACCTACAAACATACCCAAACCCCTTACCTACCCCATAACACTCACCCCATCCCAAACCCTTTCCTATCACCTTTTCTTTTTCATCTCTACCCACTTACCTTCCCTCATCCTATCCATAAAACATGCAAGAATTGAATTACAACCAAAAATTTTACCTCTTGGGAGGCAGCAGCTTGAGGTGGAACCTGTCTTCCCTCTCGTCTCTGCCTGCTGGATGCTTCTCCTTGTTCAGCCATGTTCACCACCCTCTTCAATATAACTTGCCTTTCTACCTTCTTAATCTCAGCCCACAATCACTTTACCTGTCTCTTTCCTCCTTATCACTCAATTCTCCCATGCAATTACCTGTATCAGTCATCAAACAACGTCGCATTCTCGTATTTAACTTGTTGCATGACTCTAAAAATAAGAACTTAAGTTACCTCCCAAGCTTTTCTATTTTTAGAAAAGCTCATTTTAGCATAACCGATATCGGTTACCTAACCGTATCGGTCATATGTACCGACATCGGTTAGCTAACCGATATCGGTCACATGTCTCCTTTTGCTTAAACCTAGGCCTTTTCTCTAGTTTTTGCAAATTTTTGGTGGCGCCCGCCTCTTTTCCCTGCATAACGACATCGTCATCAATATTTGTCATCAAATCCCATTTGTCATCAATCCCATCAACGCATATACATATCATCAAAATTTCAACAACATCATCTATATACATTAAATTCCAAAACACATGAGACATTTTAATATATACATCAAACCAATCATTATACACACCATGTGGATCAAACTCATCATCTATATACATTAAATTTCAAAAACCATTGACAAAACACATGAGCCATTTTCATATATACATCAACCCAATCATTATACACACCATGTGGATCAAAATCATCATCTATATATATCAATGTCAAATATACAACTTGCCCTGCATGGGGCCTCTGTGATCTAAAAATACAAAGCCGCACGCAGCCGCTGCCTCTCGCTCAAATCTCGACTCGGCTCGCAGGCCGGTCTCTCATGTCAAAAATATACTCGGCTCGCAGGCCGGTATCGGCTATACAAAAATGTACTCAGCTCGCAGGCCGGTATATACAACAACAATGAATAAATAAATCATATGTGGGCACGCAGGCCTCTATATACATACTCGGTCCGTAGACCGGTGTCTATATCCAATAACAAAAACCCATCTCCACTCGCAGGATGTCTCAGCTCTCTCCACCACCTCGGCCTGTCCCCCTGCTGGTCTCTCGTGCTGCTCTCGCCTCCCTCCTCGTAACCGACCCACCGGCCGTGGGCTCGCCCCCCGGGATCTCTCGCTCTCGGGACGCCTCGCCTCAGGCGCCGCATATGGCCGAGAGTCAGCCCCATACATCGAGCACATCCTGATAATACCGGGCCTCCGCTCTCACCTCCATATAGGGCCCGTGCCACCATGGCTGGTGGGGCTGGTCCCCCGACTCCTAATAATAGTGGCCCCCCCTCCCTCGCCGGTACACCCTCCTGCTCTCGTGCGCGTGCTCTGCGTACGTGCGCCTCGCGCTGCTGCTGCTGCTGCGTGCTGCTGTGCTGCTGTGCTGCATGCTCGTGCTCGTGCTCGAGCTCGTGCTCTCAGCTAACTCGCCCCTCGTAGCACCCCAATCTGTGCCTGTGCAGCAGCAAGCTGCCCCTGTAATAGCTGCACTTGGCCCAAGAGATGGTCCCTCTCCGCTATCACAAACCACCAAATCTGGGCATGGGGCTGTGCTCTCATCATACTTCTCTCGACTCGCCCACCACACCAAAATGCCCTCACTGCACTCCGCATCATCCATCATCATCATCACTGGCCGTCTCTCTACTACCTGGTGGGTCAACTAATCAAGCATGCAGCAGTAAGTGGTGCCTCTACATCATCCCTCCGGATCATGGGAAGGGAGGTGGCTCATCCTGTCGTAAGCCCAACTCGCCGCACTTCTCTCTAGGGGTATCCGCTCATACTCCCTGTGCCTCCGCTCCAGCCTATCCGTAAACTATACTGATCCAACAGCAGCTGTGCTCTGCTCCTCCTCGGGCCGATGGCCTCTGTAGGGCCTCCATATAATATCGAGCGCGGTCAAGCCCTCTAACATGTGACGATAGTAGGCCACATCTCGTCCTGCGAGCACCGCTCGTGGCTGGCCCACGACCCCCAACCACCTCTGAAACCCATATCTGTATACTATCTGTGGCCCTGGCTGCTGGGGCAACCCTACTGGTCATATACAGATGATATGCTCGTAAGCCCAGCAGTGTAACAAAAATGTCGAGCATATACCAAATCACCTCATACGGCGAACCCCACAGCTTCTCAGATAGCCGCACTGTATACACACTGGTGCCTGTGCATAGCATGTATGCTCCTCTACCATCTCATGCAAAACTCCCATCAAAGCCCATGGGAAGCGGCCTCCCTCTGAGTCAGGGAGGGCGAAGCAGGTGATACCAATCATCATCAACACGGCAAGCCGTGTCTCCTCGCTCGCATGCACGCGATATATATCGCCATAGGCAATACTCACGCTGTGATAAGTAAGCAATGGGGCTGCATCCCCGAATACATGCAGGATGTTCTCCATCGCTGTCTCTCGCATCCACTGAACACCGCCTCACCTACGATCGGCGCCTCGGATGCGATACACATCCTCTAATGTAATCGCTCATCTCTCCAAAGAGGGAGATGGAAGACATTGTTTCGCTGATCCCATCTCTCGATGAGGGCAACCATCAGCCGTGGTCCCTATCCACAGCTTCTATATACCACTGACTCCACCGAGTCCAACCTCTCGCATGATGGCCCACTGCGCTGCGGTCACATGTGGCCGCATCCACCTCAATAGAGGGGGCATCCGATCCCGCATCGTGAGCTGCTGGCGTGCCTGCAAAAACAACCCACTTCATCAGCCTACCCTTTACAAACACAACTACCTTAACCCTCTATACCCACTTACCCACCCAACCACAACCCGACTCTATCACACACATCTACACCCACCTATCTTACACTATACATCTACGATTTCCCCTTTACTTATCTCCCAATCTACTCTAGCCATCTAACTCTACCCCCACCAATTTAACACCTCCTACTTCATACACACCACATAATCTATCCTACCCGAACCAAATTTCAACAACCCCATTCCCCCACCCCCCAATCACCTTTCCTATCAACCCTACCTCCTCCCCTTTTACAAACCCCCAAACAAAAAAAAAAAAAACTCTAACAACAAACAACCACCACAAAGTTCACAAAACCTAACTCCTACCCATGCTGACCGGTACCGGTCACCCTCGACCGCCATCGGTCCCCCAAGCACATTTTACGTACCGACGCGGTCGACATATGACCGACGCCGGTCTATCCACAAAGACATTTTTACAAACATTCGGTGACCGATGCCGGTCGCCTAGTGACCGACATCGGTCACTGTCCCATTCCGGGGCCGAACCCAAAACGGCCCGCAAAACCAATTTTTTCCAAAAACTACCCATTTACCCACCCAAAAGACCTAAAAACTTACCCACCCTACCGTTTTGGCCTAACTAACCTACCTACCCACTCCATTTTACAAATTACTTCCACTTATTCATTATTTTATTAAATTTGGGATTCCTACCCAAAACCCACATCTAAGTTAAAATCATTAAATTCACATAAGTAGGGGTTCAGAGCCTACCGGTATGACTACACGTCATCGTGGTGGGATAGGTGGCGTGGTCCAGCCTCCTCCAAAGACCTCCTCTCCTCCTGGCTGTGCCATGGCTCCAAATCTCCTCAGCTGGGTCCTCAACCAATCAACCTCTGCCTCCTGATCGCTGGGGTCTACCACTCACTCACTCCTCCACTCAAATAATGCCAACTCAGCCCACAAAATCAACAAAATCACTTCACACCTCAGACAAGACAAAATTAGGTGCTCAAATTGACAATGTGAAAATGACACGCCGTATTTTTCTTTTTATAGGTTTTGACCTATAACCGATATCGGTTATAGCGTGCCCTAAAACACCGATATCGGTCATTTAACCGATACCGGTCATACCTAACCGATATCGGTTACAGGCCTACTTTACCAAAATTTCTGCCCTTATCCACCAAACTTCCTGTCTCACCACGTCACCTCCCCTTTGCTAAATAGCATTATTTTGACTTCATTGGCCCAAATCACGGCCGCAACAAACCAACCAATCAGGCCCGACCCAAGGCCGCACCCAACCAATCAGGCCCGACCCAAGGCCGCAACCAACCAATCACCCAAGCCACACCAACCCCCACCAAAGGCCCAGGCCAACCAACCAATCCGCCCACCTAAGGCCACCCAATCAATCTCCCACCCAAGGCCGCACACCAATCTGCCCGACCCAAGGCCACACCAATCAATCAAGCCCGACCCAAGGCCACAACCAACCAATCCGCCCGACCCAAGGCCGCACCAATCAATCAGCCCGAATCCAAGGCCGCAACCAACCAATCCGCCCGACCCAGGCCAGCAATCAATCCCGACCCAAGGCCGCACCCAACCAATCCGCCCGACCCAAGGCCACACCCAATCAATCCCCACCCCAAGGCCGCAACCAACCAATCCGCCCAAGGCCGCAACCAACCAATCCGCCCACCCAAGGCCACACCCAATCAATCAAGCCCGACCCAAGGCCACAACCAACCAATCCAGCCTGACCCAAGGCCGCACCCAATCAATCAGGCCCGACCCAAGGCCCCAACCAACCAATCACCCACGGCCACACCTAATCCATCGGCCTGACCCAAGGCCGCACCAATTACGTACCTCACCCAAGACCCACAAATTATGATTTTATCCACCCATCATGTAGCTTTTTGTTCAATCGAGCTCACCTGTTCGTGTTCTAGCATGATTAGGATACTTGAATTGATCAGCCAACCAACTTTGCCTAGACCGAGACCGTGACGTTTATCTCAACCAAACCAACCATTTGGTACTGCTGAACATGCCTAAACGTTCCTGTACCTTACCCGTTATATCCCCTGGAGCTACTTCCTATGCCTTGGATACCAGGATTATATCACCCTTGTTTGGATAAACTATCGACCTTTGCCTATGAATTGCTTGTTTGCTCTTCAAATCATGTACCCTGGTCGCACTACTACATTTCAACGTGCGTCTACTTCCTTGAACTTACCCCACCATCTTACCATCATCCCAACACCATTTATCCTTTATCAACCCTATCCCTGATTTCACGTCACCTCAATCTGTGATAGATTTGAGGGGGATTACCTATACCCTTAACCGGGGCAATCACTTCTTATTAATTGTCAGTGCAGCTTTACAAGACAAGCTACACGACAACAAGGGGCTAATGTAGACACCAAATTTGTGTCTTACGACACCCTGTGCCCCGCATCTCATTTCGCAACCTAACCTCACCACTTAAACCTTACACAATTATTTATTAATTACCTTATAATTAATAAATCCACATATCCAAACCTGCCACCTCATTTCACCACCTCATCATGACCTAGCCCTAACCCTAAACTAACCTAATTAAGACCTATAACTTGGTCTACATCCACACCCATGACTAATTACTTCTCACCCGCACCAAAACCAACCTAATCATGACTTGACCAAGCCCACAACTAATCCCTCGGAGAAAAGGAGGGAAAGTTGGCTATTTTACTAAAAATAGCCCACTTTGACTTAACCGACATCGGTTCCTACTCGACCGCCGTCGGTTACGTAACCACCATCGGTTCCCTGTAAATGACCTCCCCCAACCAAAAACAAAGGATCGGAATTCATTTGAAAATCCGAATTCACTTGGTAGAGCAGAGACAAGTGAAGAAAAGAGAAGAGTTTGCAGAGAAGGACATCGAGCCCAAGACTACAACTGAGTAACTAGAGCACAGTGACACTCATCTAAGCATTGGGAGAGAAGATGGCTCACTTTTGATTGTCAGATCATCCCACCTGAGCCCTGCCTTCGTCATCACAATCCTTGGACCTGTATCTTCATCAGGAACTAGTAAGTAGTGTCTTATACATTTTTAAATAACATTTCTTGAACTTCTGATTCATAGTAATTATAGGTTCACTCCTAGATCTACTACCCGGCAGCACCCTACATCTAACTGTCATTCCTCTACCCTTACATTGCCCCAAGAACAGCCCCCACACTCTCTGAGTCTTCTCCATCACCCTATTGCCTACCCCTAATCATTTTCCAATCTTATAAACACCATAGCCGCCTCATAGCCAACCTTCATTGAAAGCCCCTAAATCACCACCCCTACCGATATCGGTTATCAGCAACCGGTACCGGTGTATAACCGCAGTCGGTTATACAGTGACCGGCATCGGTCACTGTGACTCAAACCAAAACCAACCTTTCTTCTATTGCTTTTTAACAAGGTAATTAAAGTGTAATTTTGCAATAGCCTCTTTGCTATCATTTGTGTTAATTCGTATTAAAAGGGGAACTGACCACCTTCGAAAGGAAGTCTAATATTTCCTGGGCCCAAGGCAGTTCCCTCATTTATTGTCTAACTAAAATCTGGTGGTCTTGTATTCTTACTTGCAGGTAGTCCTTCCTAGACAAAAAGGAGTTCTTCGCAATCGATCTGATCTCTCTCTACGGTACGCGCACACCCTCCCAACACTCATCGACATGATTGACCTTTGTCTTCGCAAACCTCTAGCGTTTATTCTAGAAAATTGCATGGAAATTCTCCCTTTGGGATAGTTTGGTGAATCCGTTTTATAGGCCTCAGACTAGTAGGGTCAAGTCCAATTTTGTCTTGTCACTTGAAAACTCGTTGCATTTGAACATGGTTTTGTCCGTCGACTCACGTCATTTATACTAGTAGGAAGAGTCTCGTTGCATGTGCATCCGTCGAACGCCATTTGGACACGGCTTAGGCCTTTAGAGCTAACTTTTGTCTTTTTACAACTGGGTGAACTATGACTAGTGGCCCCGAAAACTAGCCGCCAAACGCAAACCATGCACTCTTTTTCAATTCTGTCAGTTGCAATGAACTCTTGGTATATCTAGGGACACGTAGAAAGTTAATCATGATGTGCGTGCTCATCGGAAGATAACCTTTGGAAGTAGTTTCTTAGCCTCCGAGCCCGTTTTGAACGTTTTGTAGCTAGTGAGAAAATGTAAAAGTAGAAAGCTGCGGACCCTCGTAGGGTTGCCAAATCACCCTGGAAACTTTTAACACACGTAAATAACTGTTTAAAACACTATAATGAAACTTGTTGTGTGTATTGGAACTTTTGACAAAATGATATTTTCTCTCTTCCTTTCTCTTTCTCTCTCTGAGTTTATAAAATGAAGAAAAATGAAATGCAATGATTACATGTTTCTAGACCTTTTTATTTCGATTGCATATTGTAATTATTGTCAGATGTAAATGGGAAACTGAAAAATGATAATTATGATTGATTAGGGTGGATGCCATGCCAGCGATTTATCACTGATATCATGCTCACGTGGGTTTTGCAGGATGGAAGAATGACGACGAAAAAGGCGACGCGTAATTTAATTATTGTTATTGTAATTTTTACAGGCCATTGTAAAATGAATAACTGTCTAATGCAGTCTCTTGCTACCGAAAATTTATAAATGAAATTTGTTAATATGTATGATATGCCAGTTTTAGGGATACTTAGGAAATGTGCCTCTAATCACCAGTTCAATTTGATTTTTAGTTGTGTATAAAAAAAAAAGAGGTTTGATTTATATAAAGCAAATTTGAAATTGAAGTTAAGATATTGTGGTACCTTCTCAGTATTCAATAAACGATTAAATTAATTACTAGATTACCTTCTTACCTTGCAAACACAATAAAGAGTTTTAATGGGAACACTCAACCTTAATAAAATACTCGTGTATAGCTTGCCTGTGTGTGTGATCCCTTTTTACCATATGAGAAAATTAAGACCGTAGAACGAACTTAAGCTTGCACTCAATGAGACCTCCTAGGTTAGGTAAATAAAACCCTAGCTGGAGTTTACCGTCATAGTCATTAGGTTTAGCGACATTGTCGTGAACCCATATTTTAGGAATAACATGGTCCAACCTTATCCAGAGTATGCGGTTTCCTTCTAGTTTTGGTAATCGTGAGAAGAATGTCCTCTCTTCAGGTCCAACACCAGGCTGAGTGTTGAAGATCGCCTTAGAAGTCACCTTATGAGTCCTTGTTTGAAGGAACGACTAAGCGGTGCAACCCTAGATTCTATCAAAATAACACCTTGGTATGTCCTTGAATGTGGTTTAGTATAATTTTGTCCACCTGCCTTAAACTCTTATATAGTTGAGGCGTAGATCATTGAGTGCATAATGGAAGAAACCAAACCTCAGCTGATTAGGAGGTGTCACTTGTGGTTCATGTATGGTTTACAATTCTTCCGACCATATACCCCTTCAAGATGGTAGTCAAATACTTCTGTAACTCCTGATTACACAACAATGCTATGAACGAGACCATAGTGCGATGTATAAGCATATCCTAAGATGAGAATGAGATTTGAGATTAGGATTGAGGTCACTCATGAAGTCCTTAAAACTTAATTAAACATAATCATGTGTTGCAAAGAATATAAGTTACCTTGGTGCGACCAAACTTTGAGAAAACAAAAGATATGTATATATAGATATATATAAATCTTATAGGAATTCAATAAGTTTTCAAATTATAATAACAATGGTAGAGAAATAAATTCAGTGTGAATCGAGAAACATTTTGGTGCAAAGCTGCCCTGTATCTAATATCTCCGTCAAATCCTTTGATTGCATTTTGGACATCAAGTCTCTTTCGCTTGAGTTGTAAGGGTAAAACTGTAGACATCAAATAAACGTTGGAGAAGAATATTTTTACATAATAGAAGATGATTAAGTATTTTGTATGCAATTTTATCTATGCCAAGTATGTATGTCAGTTATGGAAATTTATCTAAACTATAAGAAGCCCACTTGAGAAGGTCGAATTGTATTTTCAACCGCGGAATAAACTTAAGAAAATGTGGGTGGACACACGAGAAAATTTATCCTAGCTCATAATGTCCTTGGAATGTTAACTTTAACTAAAATACATTTCAGGAAATGATGTGTTGTGGGTTCGCCGTTTCTAAAGCCATGTTCCTGTGGTTGGGTCTTTACTAGTAACCTTCCATTGGGAAAAGCGTGGCATCAGCCTGCCGGTGCCGTTTTAGTGTGTCTATGTGAGTCGATGATTTTTGGTGATTGTCGTATGCGAGTTGAATGTTGTACTTGAAGCCCATGTTGTGTTGTGTGTAGTGAGCAATGTAAGTCAAAAAAAAAAAATCCTAGTATTTTACTGTTGTATTTGTGTGTGTAAAGTGTGGGCACCATATATGGTATCAAAGAGGAGGTTCATGCTCTTAAACCTCTGGGAAAGATTAGAGTTGTGATGATTCTGCATGATGGTGATGGTGTTACATGATGGGTTACATGATGGTGATGGTGTTTCATGATGGTGATAAATATTGGAAGAGTAATGTGTTTTAAGAGTGATGTGATCTATGTCGTAATTGTGATAGTGTGAACGCACATGATGTGTATGTCACATAGTGCGCATTTTTATCATGTTGATGTGCTGGGGATGGGAGTATTCCCTCTCCTTCATGTGGATTCTATGAAGAATGCACGTGTGAATTACTGCTTGTGATGAGAGTATTGACTCTCCTTTTCGTGGATCCAATGAGGAATCCGTGTGTGATGTACCACCTTGTTTGGTGTGAAAGGAAAGATATTGTGAATTACGGAGTGTTGAAAACATTTTGACCTTACGTGATGTGAAGATGTAGTGATGTATTGCATGACAAAATTTATGTAAAGTGAATGGAAGTTTATCGTGTTGTCGACACTGTATTGTGATTGTTGTGGGCCTTGTCGTGTTGTATTACAATTGACTATATGTCATAATGTTAGATGTTGTGTTCCTCATATGTGTAATTCATGTAATATGTGATGGTTCATGTCGTAATTTAGGGGCATATGGTGAGTATGATCCCTAGCGTATAGTGAATGCACCTTGGGTGCAGGATGTGGTAATGTGATGTATCGTAACTCATGAAGGTAATGATTGTGTTATACCCTGTATATTTATACCATGCGCAAGGCGTTATGGTTGTTGTGTGTGAATTACCATTGTGTTTGTGATGTAGTTATGTGTATGTTGTGAAACCTTACACTAGACGACCCTGAGGGGACAAACTGTCAAGAGTGTATGTGTGGAGAGAGGAGGTGTGGACCAGGTTTTCATAATCTTGAGCCGAGTACGAGTGAGGGAGTGGAGTCTCATGTAGACTGAAAATCCACTTCTATCTGTTTAATATACTTCGAGCTTGCTCAGTATATTGTGGGTGCGCACCACCTTAGGCTCAACTTATGCAACCTTGTGTCCCCTATTTTTTCCTATTGGATTGTTCGTTGAATAATCCTATGTGATTTTGACTATGTTGATCCTTGTGGGAGTATGGAGGAATGGTTCAGGCAGAGATGATGACAGTTACATTATTTGATTTACTCATTTCTAGTTACATGTATATTATCACGAGCTGAGGCTCGATGTCCGAGTGCCAGCAACTCGATGAGTACCCCTTTGGTGGTGGTATGAGGCCACATAGTGATTGTGATGTGCTATTTTCTCGTTCGTATTTTATTCGTAAATTAATCTCTCTTTTCGATAGGACCAGCCGCTTTTTCTTGATTGGTATGTTCTTATATTTTGGGCATTTTTTTAATTGTTGCATTAACATTTTGATTTTTCACTAACCAAGGCTATTTAGCCGCTTGTTTTTCTTGGTTTTAAAACTTTGTGTTCATATTTGAAAGTTTTGTAGCCTAACCCAAGGCTTTTGATTTTGCCACTTGGCATTTGAATGGATTGTTATGCCGGTTCTAATGTTGTAATGTGTTGGAATAGGGTCATGGGATTCACCATGGAGTGGTTAAACTTATGGACCCGCTTCGTTGTATTGGGGTACGCCCCAAGGAGTTACAGATAACTAGCGGGTTGTTGAACCACGAGTTATTATGTCACTTGGGTTGGGGGTGACGGGGCTCTATGTGCCGGGGCCATAAGGTGACCCGGCCTCATTTAAAATGAGAAAGGAGATGGGCCTCTATGGTTGAGTGACATGTTATTCTTTATGGCGCTCTATGGTTGAGTGACCGATATTCTCGGATGGGGCTCTATGGTTGAGTGACCCGACTTGGTTTCACTATGTTTCTTTCTCTTAGGAGGTATATGGAGACTATTTCGTGATGCTTTGGGGAGTATATGGAGTTGCTTTAGGATACTTCAGAAGATATATGGAGTTTTACTTGGTACTTTTGGAGATATCTGGGGTTTTTTTCGTGATGTCTTGTGATGTGTGGAGATTGGTATAGTGAGTTATGTGTACCTGTATGAGTCTTTGACACCTTGTTATGTATGAGGCTTGACTCTCCCCTTGGTCGGTATGGACCTTTGGATATTGGATTTGAAACTATGTTGTTATAGACATGAATTTTTTTGGGTCATGTGATACCCATGTATATGTATCAACGTGTTGATTCTGTTGTTAGTCATATGTGTGTACTAGGTCTATGTCTAGGGCGTAATTGTTGGAAATTATTTTCTATGTGGTCTACTTGTTGTCATTCCATGGTTTGGTGAAACCCTTGTGATGTGATACGGTCGTGAAAGTATGTAAAAGTATGCTTGTGAAATTTTAGTGTTGTGTATGACCCTGGTAGGGTGTTGTGACTGTAGTTCATGATGGGAACCCACAAGAATGAATAAACTAAAATTCTACAAAAATGAAATTTTAAAGGACTTAAATTAAGAATAATGTTAATAGAAGGAGATTAATGAAATAACGAATAAGAGGGAACTACCAATCTTCACAGAATGTTATAAGTTAAGATATTGCCAAAAATTAGTTTTCTTCCTTGTGGTCATGTTTTAACAACTAGTTGTTTTGTTACCCAACATGTTTTCATTATTAGCTTCTTGCCTACGTACCCCCCCTTGAGCTTCGGTGTTGTGTCACATCGAGGACGATGCTCTTATAAGGGGAGGGAGATGTAGTGCCCCTCCTATATCCTTGTTGGCGTAGTAGAAAAATCCATCCTCACGCAACATTCATTCTACTCCACCTTTTCTATAAACGTGTTCCAACAAAATAAAATATAATAGTAATAATGAAAACATATTAAATTATTTTAATAATGAAATAGTTTTTCAAAATGAATGAAATGAGTTAAATGAATTTAAAATAATGATAATGTTAAATAAAATAAAAGAATTAAAAATAAATAAATAAATAAAAAGAGGCCCGTGATTCCTTTAGGTGAGTTAGGGCATGGGGGCTCGGGCTCATTTTATTTTTATTTTTTTCTGCCTTTGGTTTTGTGGAATGGAGAGAAGAAGGGCAGCCGCCACCATGGAGGGAGGGGGGAGCTCTCACCATATATTATACACACCCCATAAAGGTTGAAGAAGGTGTGGAGGAGGGGGTTTGTCCATTGTGGCACTTGGAAAATGCGCAGTCCGAAAAAAATGCTTGAAGAAACGTGGTTTTACATATTTTTATGGTCACTGTGTTTACACAGATCCAATGTGCGTAAGGGATCCTTTTTTACTACTCCAGGGAATGCCTCACCAGATGACATCTCATAGAATGCCTTTTCGTGGTCGGTGCCAGCACTCTCCCTGCCTTTGTAAAAAATGAACCCACCCCATAACCTGCGTGGACAGCTCAAGCATAGAAGTTAGAGGATTTATGTCAGATGTTGTAGGCGCAAATACTTGGGGGGCACGGTTTCATGATTGACCAAATGAAATAACGAGACAACTCTCATGGAATATTACTTGTAGTGTACAGAAGACACGGATTTCCTCATAAGGCAGGCACACTTGTTTCACCATACAACAAACAGGTCTCCAACCTGTTGAGTTTACATTTTCCCAATGCATTTCCAGCCTATGCCAAATGGAAGCATTGAAACAGGGTATGCACATCCATCAAAGCATAAAAGGTTAGAAAAATCATGTCAGATGTTGTAGTTGGAACTGCCCTGGTAATGTATGCAAAATGTGGTAGCATGGACAATGCACATGAAGTGTTTGACGGAATACCTTAAAGAAATGTGTTCCCCTGGACTGCAATGATCTAGGGATATGTAGAAATGAATTTTTTGGAAAGGAACATGAACTGTTGTTAGAATGCCTCAAAGAAATGCGATCTCATGGAGTGCCACAATCTCATGATATGCACAAAATGGATTTGATGAGAAACTTTGGAAACAATAGAAGCATAATGGGCAAAAATTTTAAGAGATTGAACTGTTCGTGTATTTGTGCTCTGGTTACATAATCATGGGGCTGCAGCGAGCTCGTAAATTGGTTACAAATCATGCTCAAACTTGATTCTAAAAAGGCCTTAGAAATCGTCGGTATTTGGAGCTCGTCCACGTATCGCCAACCCTGTTGTAAACACTCGTCAGTTCATTCCCAAGCATGGTTCTTCTTCCCTTACCTCTCATAATTCTCATGTTTTAGTTATCTTTTGCAACTAGATAGAATTTTAAATTATTAGGATTTTTAAATACAATTAAATGCCTCTTCAACTCATTTCAAAACAATAAAGTTTCGTGTCGCAACTCTCGAAGCCATTATAACTTGTCTACTTTAAACCATGAACTATCACCCTCGCTTCGAGATGATCTAGAAAACTCTTACCCTTCTTGACCGCTCCAATATCGTTCTATCGACTGCATTTAATTTGACTCCCCATTGATAAAGTTGACCTTCTCTTGGTTTTAAATAGTTAAATTTTGCAATTTTCGAGACTCACCAAGTACCCTTCGCAACTCTGGAAACGAGATGTGAAGTTTCATTCGTGTACCTTGGTATACGAGGAGTTGCCTTGATTTTTGGTTCGACTGAAAATGATCATATGACATCCTTTTGACACTCTTATAGGAGCCCTGTCACACCGGTTTACAACAGTATAGAGAGTTGTTAAAACTAGAAAGTTGGCTTTCATTTTGGACCACCATTTGAAACTCCGGAAAGAGAAATTGCGCTCCGTCTTCACAAACCTCTAGCGTTTATTCTAGACAACCGCATGGAAATTTCTCAGATAGGAAAGAGCACCTTTCGGGATAGTTTGGCGAAGCTATTTTGTAGGCCTCCGGTCGCAGCTTTGACGAGGTCAAATCGGTCCAATTTCGCCTCTTGTTGCTCCGTAAAATTTGTTGCCGTTTGAACATGGTTTTCGAGTTCTCCGTCCCCGACTCGACGAATTCTCCTTATATAGGGAACTAGTAGGAAGAGTCTCGTTACGTGCGCATCTATTGAACTTCATTCGACACGATCCTCAGGGGCCACTTGAGCTAACTTTTGTCTTTTTACAATCAAGTGAACTACACCAACTGGCCCCGAGAAAAACTAGCCACCAAACGCAAACCGTGTGCTCTTTTTTCAATTCCGCTCGACCAGAATGAACCCTTGGTATATCTCGGGGACACATAGGAAGTTAATCGTGATGTGCGTGCTAATCAAGATAACCTTTGGAAGTATTTTCTTAGCCTCCGAGCCTGCTTTGGAACGCTTGGTAACTAGTGAAAAATGTAAAAGTAGAAAACTGCAGACCCTTGTAGGGTTGCCAAATCACCCTGGAAAATTTTAACACACGTAAATAACTGTTTAAAACACTATAATGAAACTTGTTGTGTGTATTGGAACTTTTGATAAAATGAGGTTTTCTCTCTCTTCCTTTCTCTTTCTCTCTCCTGAGTTTATAAAATGAAGAAAAATGAAATGCAATGATTACATGTTTCTAGACCTTTTTATTTCAATTACATATTGTAATTATTGTCGATATAAAATGGGAAACCGAAAATGATAATTATGATTGATTAGGTGGATGCCATGCCAACGATTTATCATCGATATCATGCTCACGTGGGTTTTGCAGATGGAAGAATGACAACGAAAAGGCGACGCGTAATTTAATTATTGTTATTGTAATTTTTACAAGCCATTGTAGAAATGAATAACTATCTAATGCAGCTCTTGTTACCAAAAAGTTATAAATGAAATTTGTTAATATGTATGATATGCCAGTTTTAGGGATACTTAGGAAATGTGCCTCTAATCACCAGTTCAATTTGATTTTTAGTTGTGTATAAAAAAAAGAGGTTTGATTTATATAAAGCAAATTTGAAATTGAAGTTAAGATATTGTGGTACCTTCTCAGTATTCAATAAATGATTAAATTAATTACTGGATTACCTTCTTACCCTGCAAACACAATAAAGAGTTTTAATTAGAACATTCAACCTTAATAAAATACTCATGTATAGCTTGCCTGTGTGTGTGATCCCTTTTTACCATATGAGAAAATTAAGACCGTAGAATGAACTTAAGCTTGCACTCAATGAGACCTCCTAGGTTAGGTAAATAAAACCCTAGCTGGAGTTTACCATCATAGTCATTAGGTTTAGCGACATTTTCGTGAACCCATATTTTAGGAATAACATGGTCCAACCTTATCCAAAGTATGTGGTTTCCTTCTAGTTTTGGTAATCGTGAGAAGAATGTCCTCTCTTCAGGTCCAACACTAGGCTGAGTGTTGAAGATCGCCTTAAGTCACCGTATGAGTCCTTGTTCAAGGAACAACTAAGCAAAGGCAACCCGGATTCTATCAAAATAACACCTTGGTATGTCCTTGAATGTGGTTTAGTATAATTTTGTCCACCTGCCTTAAACTCTTATATAGTTGAGGCGTAGATCATTGAGTGCATAATGGAAGAAACCAAACCTCAGCTGATTAGGAGGTGTCACTTGTGGTTCGTGTATGGTTTACAATTTTTCCGACCTTATACCCCTTCAAGATGGTAGTCAAATACTTCTGTAACTCCTGATTACACAACAATGCTATGAACGAGACCATAGTGCGATGTATAAGCATATCCTAAGATGAGAACAAGATTTGAGATTAGGATTGAGGTCACTCATGAAGTCCTTAAAACTTAATTAAACATAATCATGTGTTGCAAAGAATATAAGTTACCTTGGTGCGACCAAACTTTGAGAAAACAAAAGATATGTATATATAGATATATATAAATCTTATAGGAATTCAATAAGTTTTCAAATTATAATAACAATGGTAGAGAAATAAATTCAGTGTGAATCGAGAAACATTTTTGTGCAAAGCTTCCCTGTATCTAATATCTCCGTCAAATCCTTTGATTGCGTTTTGGGCATCAAGTCTCTTTTGCTTGAGTTGTAAGGGTAAAATCAGATATCAAATAAACGTTGAGAATAATAGTTTTTACATAATAGAAGATGATTAAGTATTTTGTATGCAATTTTATCTATGCCAAGTATGTATGTCAGTTATGGAAATTTATATAAAGTATAAGAAGCCCACTTGAGAAGGTCGAATTGTATTTTCAACCGCGGAATAAACTTAAGAAAATGTGGGTGGACACACGAGAAAATTTATCCTAGCTCATAATGTACTTGGAATGTTAACTTTAACCAAAAATACATTTAAGGAAATGATGTGTTGTGGGTTCGCCGTTTCTAAAGCCATGTTCCTGTGGTTGGGTCTTTACTAGTAACCTTCCATTGGGAAAAGCATGGCGTCGACCGATGCCGCTTTTTCTGTGTCTATTTGATTTGATGATGTTTGGTGATTGTCGATGCGAGTCGAATGTTGTACTTGAAGCCCATGTTGTGTTGTGTGTGGTGAGCAATGTACGTAAAAAAAATCCTGGTATTTTACTTTGTATTTGTGTGTGTAAAGTGTGGGCACCACATATTCTGTGGGAGCATAGATGTCGGAGGTAAAAGATTATATCTTTGTACCATTCTTAACTTACCAAATTTTCAAGGACATCCACCCTTTCTTTCTACTTCATTCACCTTAATAGTTTGCAGGTTACTCTCACATAAGCTTAGCTAGGCCCAAACCTCTTACCAATTTATTGGTTTGGATATCCATGTCATACTCCTACAACTTGTTCACTCATTTGCATCTTTTGCTTGAGACCTTCATCTATGATAAGATGTCTTTCACCATGGTGTGGGGAACATAAGGAACAAATTTAGAACTCAAGATGTAGGGTCTGAAAACTTTTTTTGCTTTCACCAAGGAAAATGGTTTCTTCTCCATGATGGTGTATTTAAACTTAGCTCCGTGCAATGCCTTGCTGAAAAATGCAATCAGTCACTCAGCCCCTTCATCATCCTTCTGTAACAAAACAGATGCAATGGTGTTTTCTAAAAAAAAAGGAAAAAACTTGAAAAGGCTTCTTGTAATTTGGGGCTCCCAAAATAGGGGCATGCTTTTAGTGCTTCTTTGATCCCATTGAAAGCTTGAATGGAAACTTCTTCTCATTTGATAACTTGGTCCTTCTTCAGCATGCTAGTGATGGGGATGGTCAACTCAACAAAGTTAGACACAAACCTTCTGATAAAGTTTATTTGTCCAAAGAAAGATTGAATTCCCTTCTTAGTTATTGGAATTGGAACCTTGCTGATGGATTCCACTCTCTTTGGATCTATCATTACCAATTCTTTTGATACAATGTGACCAAACAGCTTTGCCTTTTGCACTCCAAAGTAGCACTTCTTGGGATTCAATGATATGCCATACTCTTTACACCTTATCAACATTCTCTCCAAGTGTTGCAAGTGATCATTTCTATTTCTGAAAACACAATTACATCATCCTGATAAACAATAATGAAATCATTGATATAACCAAAATGCTACATCCATTTCTCTTTGGAAAGTTTCTCCAGCATTCATTAAGCCAAAAGGCATCTTGACATAGACATAAGTTCCCAAAGGAGTAGTAAAGGCAGTCTTTATTCTTTCTGACTCCTTCACAACAACTTGATTATAGCTAGAGAAACCATCCAGAGTAGATAACAATTCAGAACCTATTACCAATTGTAGCATATTCTCCATGTTTGGAAAAGGGTAGTTATCTTTCAATGATGCTCTATTTAGGTTTTTGAAGTCTACGCATAGCCTTATGTCACCATTCTTTTTCTAACGGACACTAGGTTTGAAGAGTGTCTTGTGGGTGGATGATCCCTCCATCCCTTAACTTCTTTAGTTCTTCTTGCATTTTCAAAGAAAGAAGTGGATTGATGGGCATATGTTTTTGCCTGAAAGGTTTGGAATTAGACTCAAGAGGAATCTCATGTTGGAACAAATCTTCCTTGTATGCCTTCAACTCAGAGTAAGACCAAGCTAGGCAGTCTTGATATTTCTTCAGCAATTGAATATAGGATTGCTTCTCTTCCTTACTGAGATTACTTCCTAACAAAATTTTACGTGGATTTTCCTTTGTGCCCAAGTCATGTTCTTCCACATCTCTTGAAACCAACATAATCCTTTTAATAATGAAATCAGCATTATCAAAGTTCGACTCAAGAGCCACCAAACCTCTGGGAATCATGTTTGTCTTCAACTCGGATGATGTCTTTTCCAAATAATGTTTCCTTTCCTTCAGCAACACACACCATTGGTTCCCAATCTATATTCTGGTCAAGAACTCACCTTGGCTTTGCAGAAACCATTTCACCTAGGCATCATCATCAAACACTTTCCAATTTTTAATGTTATCAGGGACATATGGCCTTGTTAGTATTTCAACATCATACTCACAAAATGGAGACATTGTACAATTCCCAAATATGGATCCTAGCACTACTAACTTGTCTGCAACAACATTAAACTTTCTATCATGGTGCACAATATTAAAAGAGTCAAACATTTCAATCAAATCCCAAATTGCATGCTTGTATTTTTTCATTCTCTGATTTTTAGTAGCATACAATTTCCTAATTTGCTTGACAATCAATTTTGAATCCCTTTGACAATGACATCCTTTACACCATATTTCCATGCAATTCTCAAGCCTAATAACAATGCTTCATACTCAGCAGTGTTGTTAGTGCATTCAAAGTTAAGTTTGAAAGAAAAGACAAACTCTTCTTGGCTTGGGGAGATCAGAACAATGTCAACACCATTTCAAAACTTGGAACATTCTCCATTAAATAACAAGGTCCAAGGTAAACCCACTTGTTCAAGACATTTGCACTGATCAATCTTGTCCTCCTTGCCATCAACAAACCCCACAAATTTATCTGCATCTACATCAGCATATAACACTTCATAAGAAGCATTATTTGGATCTTCAATGAGGTGCAACATTTTCTTCTCTCCATACAGCTTTACAAGGTTGCCTTCAATTGGAATGGTGGCAAATACATATCCATCTAAACACTTCCACCAATACTTGCAACCCATTTTCTTGATAACAACATGCCCCATTTGGTAGGGCAATCAACAATGACAACATCAAGTTTCAGGTTCTTACCTCGGATAAGTTGCAAGTTGTACCACCAAACCCTTCACACACCCTACAACTGGGACCTCTCTAGAATCCATTGCAGTACACTTGCCATAAGCTGTTGTCACTTTAATGTTCAATTCATTCATGACTTCCAAAGGCATAACATTGCATGATGCTCCGGAGTCAAACATACAATTATGCAATAGTCTGTCTTTAATAATCAGTGTTGTAAAAAATGGATCAACATTTAACTGAGACTCAACTAAAGATGTCCCCAAGTAGACTTCAGGTGGTTCACCTATCTCCTCTAATGCTGGTGGTTTTTCTAGGTCTGCAATGGTTGAAGGAGTGTTTACATTATTTATATTTCTGCCTTGGGCACTCCTATCTTCCCTAATCCCAAATACTCAAAATCCCTCTTCTTATGCTCAAGAATCCTAAGCAGTTCCACAATTGGGACAAAAATCTTGATCTGACTCAAGACTTGGGCAATGTCATAGGGAATGTACTTGGGCAAAGCAACATTTGGAGAAAGGTCAAAAACTCATCAGATGGCACAAGGTTTTTAACATTTTGGGCATGGATAGGAACACCAGTTCTACTTGAGACAACAAGGCGTTTGTCAGATGCATCTTTCTTTAGGGTCTCTTTTGGTACATTGGTGACAATTGGGGTCTTTGGTTTGGCTTGAGGCCCCGCCTTTGACAACTTTACTTCTTGTGTTATACTCCTTTTTTGGGCCACGATAGTATTCATTAACAGCTTGTCTATCCTCTTTTGATGGGATCCCTCCATCATACTTCTTAATCATTAAAGCTCTTAGGCACTCAAAATCATTATTAAGAAGTTCAAATCCTTGTACCATATCTATTTCTAAAGCATGAGAGGGAGGAAGAAGAGGTACCCGGTGAATGTAGTCCCAAAATCTTGCAGCAGCTCTTGTACATATTACCTCGCTTGAAGTTTCTCCTTGCTTTGTGAGCTTCTAAGGCAGTCCACCATGCATGCATCATCATCAGCTTCTTCAACTTGTTGTTCTACTTCACATGGCAGGTGGGGTAAGAAGAATTTTTCACACCAATCTATTTGATTTGTCTCTTCAACAACATCAACTCGCATTTAGAGGATTAGGCACTACTCTATTTTGCCTAGCTTGGGGTTCTCTAACTCCCATAAGTCCTTTACGTTTGTCATCAAACCTCTAATAATTTTTAGGATGATTTGCAAGTCTATCTTGTCCTTGTTGCCTATAATAACCCCGAGGACCTTGTCCAATTCATTTTTCTACCCCGCCAACTTGTAAGAGGTTTCGTTGACAGCTCTAGCCAAAGTCCTTACAACTTCCTCAAGATCCATAGCCTTACTTGATTGAGGCTTCTCGAGTTGATAAATTTAACACCCTCCCTCTTAGGAGGTTTTCCAACTACTTTAATATTGTTATCAATTTGCAGAGCCATGGTAAACGCCTCGCCTCAAAGTCCAAGGGTTCTTATCCCTTAAATAGTAAGAAACTTTCTTATCAAATGAATCTGAATACTTTATCAGACATGATTCATCACATGGCATCAAATTAATAGGCAATCTTCTCAATGTTTTGTTAAATCTAGTGTTGAAATCATGCACTGATTCGTTAGGATTCTTTTTTATATTTTCAAACTCTGATAAAAGAAACCTAGGGTTTTTTTATCACCGTACTACATTCTAAAGGCATTCTTCATCTCTGTCCAGGAGTCAATGGAATTATCTAGCAGAGATTTATACTAGTCCCTTGCATCCTCTTCTAGAGTATGAATAAATAATTTAATGTATACATCTTCAAACTCTATTTTGAAATCCTCCATCATATTGGCAAAGAGTTTCAAGTGTTGATCACCGCTATTGCATTATTTCCTTGTTCAACTTAAGCAATTTGATTCTTACATCGTGTGGCATGGCATTTGGATAGCCAACCATACCTCTAAAAATGATGGGACCAAAAGTATTAATGAAAATGGAGGTTTGGGTGGAGGCTAAGCCATATTATTCTGAGGAGGTGATCTTACAAGAGAAACATGTAATGATGAGGATTGAGGGGTCCGTGTGGTACAGGATACAATTTTTAGAATGGCTACCCTCTAAAGGCTCTCTCTCTTGAAAAAATTATTATATTTTGAAAATACAGGAGCAGATTGAGAAGAAAATGTTTCAAATATAGATGATGGACCCTCTCCAGATGGAGAATTTAATTCAACAAAGAGGCTACCTGATTCAGAAGAACTTGAGGAAGTACTGCAATCTTCAATCACAGTGATCGGACATCGGTATTTATAAAGAATTTAAACAACACGAAGTCGCCACTAAATATTTTCATTAGTTTTTGCAAATGCACTATGAAAGACCTATCAAACGTCCTCACAATACCATATTCATGCAAAGCTCACAAGATCTAGTCCTTTTACCCAAATTTATCAATGATGATACAAATATTAGTGCAATAACTATATACGCTGGAAATATTACACTCGTAACTCACAACTTTGAATATTTTTACGTATATGAAAAATAATGATAATTCAACAATGTATTTGCACTTTACAATCTATAAAAAGCACTACCATGGTTTGTACGCGTATACCTTTGTTAAAATACTTCAAAGAGTCCTCGGCAGCGGCACCATGAGAGTTGGTATCCAAATTCGCTTTTCCTTTTCAAGTCGAGCAAAGAAACACGATTTGATAGGGAGCTTAAAGGCAGATAGATCATAGTGTGTGTCATTTTGTAGTCGGGATGAGATATGATTGGTCCTTTGTTACTCAGATTTGTGGAGAGATGGATAACACCTTTAAGAGGATTTGACTTGTCCTCACTAGTTTAGGCCATGCCTCTTCGACTAGGGTGAGAGGACCCTTAATGTAACCTCTGTTTGGTGAAGGAGATAGCGATATCCTTCTTTTGCACAAATTCTATGAAGAGAACCTTGGGAAAATATGATCAATACTCCATGATTTAACTCTTAAGAGTTGTCACTTCTAAACGATGGAGATACTTTCAACACAAGGCTAAGGTTACTGAAGACATTAAGAAATCTTGATTGTTCTACATATTTTTGCAAGTATATTTTGTTCCTTTGTTGATAAACAGGGAAAACAGGGGTATTTCAAGCCGGATCAATGGTTTTTAAATGATTTTGGTGGGATATGAAGCAACATAAAGTTGATTATACCAAATCTTCAAGGGACTTTACAACAATGAACAACTTCAACAATAGAAAGCTTCAGAATAGTTAAGATGTTTCTTCAACCAGAAGGTGTGCTTTAATGGAGGCCTAGATCAACACATTTTCACATAATCTTTGAGACTCCAACATGAAGGCTCGAATTGAAATACTCAATTAAACACTAAAGTTTCTAATTAATCATGCCTAAGGTACACCAAGACTTACAGACAATCTTTATCAACAAATGACAGTGAATTGATTTTAAATTTGTTTATCTCATCCAAGATGAAGGCTCTTCTTGAAATGAAATTGTAAATACCATTAGACTGTCACAAGGAAGAGATCATGTGTGATTTCAAAAAAATCAATGTAAGATTGCAATAGGAACAAAAGAAACTATTTGTAGACATTTTGAAACAAAGCAAACACAAATTGCTAGAGATTGACACAAATTAATTCTAAAATTACTTAGATTCATCGGCAGGGGAAAGCTTCTAGAGAAATCTCAAGTGCTTGTCAATGGTTATACATCTGCAACTAACAAGTTATCTTGGCTTTGGTCTCTCGGGAAGACAAATTTCTCAAAAAAATTCTCAACAATTCAAACTTCGCCCATTTGCAAGAGTATTCTCATTACATTTATACATTTTGTTCACTCAATTTCCCCCCCAAAGAGAGAAGAATATCCGAGAGACCTTTGCTTGTTACCAATTTATTTCAAACAGCGGCGTCTAACAAATTCAGATCCGAAATCTACTAGGTGGACCAATTGTGGACTGATCACATTTCTTGGGCCCTCGAGTAATGACTGGGATGCCATGCCATAACTTTTCAGGAGTCCTTTTAATCATTTTGATTATGTCATGCGAGAAATCCCCTTTTTAATCATTTTTGGAGCCTCTACATAGCTGGACTTGATAGGTCATCCCTTTTTGCTCTTGAGGTAATGCCTTTTTCACCTTTTATGCTCGCACTTTCATCATTTTATCATTTTCCCTCTTTTTCCTCTGCAATTTCGCCTCACATCCATTTCCTCTTGTAATTCCCATTTTTTGAGTTCTTGAGTAATTCCTTTTCAAAATATAAACCTTAATGATCCTTGGACTCACAATTTAAGTTTCAAATCCATTCAATGGCACTTTACCGACAAAGATGATAAAGAATTTCATCAAAAAACGATGAAAAATAGTGCATATTCGTGTCTCCAAGAGTCTTGGAGAAAAAATGGTGGAAAAATAGGTGAAATACACATCAACCATTGATCCTACCCCTTTTCCACTTTATATAGTAGTCGTCCACGTGTTTCCTTAGCGCAATCAGTAGGGGAGAAGCACGAGGCAAGTCTCAAACAAGCGTGAGCCTTCCACGTACCTTGGGCCCAAGAAAAACACCTTTTGGCCTTTGAAAAGTTTCGGTGAAAAAGGAGCCAACGGGAGCCTCCACATGTCTCAATGGCACATTTTGAGATGGTCCCCAAAAGTAGAGACACCAAACAAGCGCAGGCTCCACATGTTTCTCGGTCCAACAGAGTCCATTAAAAAGTTGAAGGTTCAAGGCAAGGCGTCATGTGTCTACTGGTGCGAGACAATCTCCTTTAGCTGTTGAAAAGTCCAAGAAAAGGGCAGAGTGAGCGGAAGCCTCCAAGTTCCCTCATGGCACTTCTTCGAAATAAAACTCAGGGGTCGGTCCCTAAAGAGGCGTGGTCCCTCCACGTGTCTCAAGCCTCTATAAAGTTGCTTGAAAATTCTAAGTATGGGAAGACCCGATAGAAGCCTCCACGTGTCTTCATGGTGTAGCTTCGACATGGTACCCAAGAGCGAGACCTTGAACAAGTGCGGGCTCACCACGTGTCCTAGGCCTTAGAAAATTACTTTGAAAATATTAAGTACAAAGCGGAGCCGATGAAAGCCTCCACATGTCTCCCTATCGTATATGTTAAGGTGGGACCCTGAGGTGGATCGTCAAATGAACGCCAACCCACCACGTGTCCATGGCCCACCAAAATTGTACTAGCTGCATGAAAAATTGTCTAAGTCCGGGAAAAGCAACGGAATCCTCCACATGTCCCCCCGGCGTAACTCTAAGGCCAAACCAAAAGGTGAATTTTCAAACAAGCGTCATTCCTCCACGTGGACAAGTTTTGGGTTGAAGTGAGCCATAAAGTTTTTACATTGCCGCGCCGAGCCACATCCAACCAAAATAGGCAACGCTTCCACCGATGCGAGATGTAATTTTGACGGGGAAAAATACACCACAAATCAGAAATGCAAGAAAACCACCATTTGAGCCCGAAGATGAAATTTTCTTCAAGAACAGAGAATTTGGAAATGTTATAAGGTTCAAACATGATCCTCTAAGCTACATCCAATCACGTTTTCTCAGGTATTTGGGACAAAAAGGACAGGGACAACAATATGTGACTACGAAAAATGGAAGGAAAGGAACGATCTGAGTTTTACACCTAATTTACAGACTCCTTCAGATGGATAGAGAAACGAAAAATAAATTCTTGACCTTTAAGTGATCCTCGACCAAGGAAGGGACTAATCATGGCAACTAAATGGAGGATAGAGTCTTCAAGCACCAATACGGAAGACAAGAAACATGATAGAGGCCACAAACTGAGGAATTTCAGTGAAAATGGGGCGAGACTAATTTGAGCGCCAACATCGGCTCTGACTCGGGGATGGGCACTCCCTGTGAGTGCCACAAGAACAAATAGCAGACCAAGTGCCAAAAATAGACTATTGGGCAACAAGTGTCAAAGAAAAAGCTTGCAGAGTAGAACAACCACAACCATCCTCCAAAAAATGAACCGAGAAACCAACAAAACTAGGTCACCAAGGACCGTAATGGACAAAAACACAAAAATAGATGAGAACAAAGAATTATACATCAGACATAAATGGAGTATACCTTGATTTTAAGAAATCACTCAAGGAAATACTTCAAATGCCTTCCATTAATAGGCAATTCAAATAGTTTCCCATTCTAAGTCTTTTAGGAAAAGGTATTTTCACCAATTTGAATATCAATTGAATAAGGGCCCATCCACAATGCATCGATTTACCATGTTTCTCTCTCTCTCTCTCTCTCTCTCTCTCTCTCTCTCTCTCTCTCCTCTCTCTCTCTCTCCCACTCTCTCGCTCTCTCTCTCTCTCCCTCCTCTCTCTCCCAGTCCCCTCCCCCTCCCCCTCCCTCTCTCCCCACTCTCATTCCCTCCTCTCCATCTCCCCACTACTCTCATTCCTGCTCTCGCTCTCCCCCACTCCCCTGCCCTCTCTCTCCACCTCTCCTCCCTCTCTCTCTCCCCTCTTTCTCCACCTCCAACTCAACCTCCCACTCCCACTCCTCTTCCTCTCCCCTGCCTCCTCCCCCTCCCTCTCTCTCACCTCGCTTCCCCTATAACTCCTCTCCCTCTCCCTCTCTTGCTCCTGCTCCTACTCCCTCCCGCTCCCAATCCCCTTCCTTCCCCTTCCGCCTCCCACTCCCACCTCCCTACCCCCTCCCCTCTCTCTCTCACTCCCTCTCCTCTCCCTCCCCTCCCTCTCTCTCCCCCTCCCTCTCTCCCTCTCCTACTCTTCCTCCCTCTCCCACTTCACCTCCCACTCCCTCTCCCACTTCGCTTCGCTCCCCTCTACCGCTCCGGCTCCCACTGCTCTCCCACTCCATCTCTCGCTCCCTTTCCCTCTCCCACTCTCCCTCTTCCACTCCCCTTCTCGCTCCCACTCTTGCTCCTCTCTCCCGGTCCCCTCCCCTCTCCCTACCACCCCCATCTCCTCCCTACCCTCCCCATCTCCCACTCCACCTCCCTCTCCCACTCCACCTCCTACTCTCATACCCACTCCTGCCTCGGCCCTCCCACTTTAGATCCCTCTCGCTCTCCCTCTCTCGCTCACATGCCTCCTCTCACTTAAGGTCCCACTCCCTCTCCTCTCCGACTCGAGTCCAAACCTTTCGCTCCCGGCTCGGCTCCTCCCGGGCCCCTCCCCTATCCTTCCTACCTACCTCTTCCCCATCTCTCTCTCGCTCCCACTCCCACTCTCTCTCCCTCTCCCTCCCCTCTCTCCCCCTCCCCTTTCCCTCTCCCACTCCACCGCCACTCCCGCTCCCTCTCCCACTCATGTTCCCCCCACTGCAACTCCCACTCTTGCTCCACCCTCCCACTGGATCTAGCTTGACTCCTCTCCCTCTCCCCACCCACTTGCACTCCCTCCTCACTCCCCCTCCCCCTCTCTCTCTCGCTCCAACTCCCACTCCTCTCCCTCCTCCCACTCCCCTCCTCACCCTCTCTCTCTCACTCCCACTCTATATCACACTCCCTCTCTCACCCTCCCCTCTTCCTCCCTCTATCTCTTTCTTACCCCCTACGTCTCTCCCTCTCCCGCTCCCGCTTCCCTCCCTCTCCCTCTCCCGGCCCCTCTCCCCACCCACTCACGCTCACTCCTCTCGCTACCTCCTCTCGCTCCCCTCCTCACTCCTCCCCCTCTCACTCCCACTCCCACTCCCACTCCCACCCCCGCCCTCCTCCTCTATATCTTTCTCACCCACTCCCCCCTCTCTCTCACTCTCCACTCCCCTACCCTCCCACTCTTTCTCTCCCACTCCACCTCCCCCACTCCCTCTCCCGCTTTCCCACACGCTCCCCTCCTCCTCCCCCTACCCTTCTCTCTCCACCTCCCGCTCCCACTCCTCCCACTCCCCTCTCTCTCCACCTCCCCGCTTCTTGCGCCACTCCTCTCCCGCCTCCAGCCTCCAACTCCTACTCCGACTCGCTCCCTCTACCACTCCTACTCCTACTCCCCCTCCCGATCTGGCTCCGCTCCGACTCCTCTCCATCTCCTCTCTACCACTCCATCTCCTCCCGCTCCCAGCCCTAGCCTTTGTACCACTCCCTTTCCTGCCCAACTCCCCTTTGTGCTCCCTCTCCTTGTCTTGGTCCCATCCCACTACCTCCTCCCCTCTCCTCCTTCCCCTCTCATGCTCCTCGCTCTCAATCCTGCTCCCTCTCCTAGTCTCGGTCCCCTCCCTCAGGCCCCCTCCCGCTCCCTCCTCTCACTACTCTCCTCCCACTCCCTCCCCTCTCTCTCCTCCGCTCTCGCTCCCTCTCCCTCCCCCTCCCTCCCCCTCTCCATCTCTCTCTCCCCTCTCACGCCCCTCCTCCCTCCCCTTCCCCTCTCTCTCTCTCTCACTCCCACTCCCACCGCCTCCTCCCTCTCATGCTCCCTTCCCTTGACTCTCCCACTCCACTTACCCCACTACCTCTCCCCCTCCCTCTCCTACTCTAGCTACCACTCTTCTTTGCCCCTCCTCGCTTTTGCTCGCACCCTCTGCTCCACCCTCTCCTCCCTTTCCTCTCTCTCTCTCCCCCGCCTCCCACTCCCACTCCCTATCCCTATCCCTCCCCTAATCCCCTCTCTCTCTCTCCCTGCTCCAACACCCACTCCCTCTCCTCTCCCTCCCTCCCCCCCTCTCTCTCACTCCCACTCCCGCTCCCGCTCCCTCTCTAACCCCGATCCCCCTACCCACCCTCCCGCTCCCTCCCCTACTCTCTCTCTCTCACTCTCACTCTCTCCCTCTCCCTCCCCCTCTCCCCCCCCCCTCTCTCTCTCTCACTCCCACTCCCACTCCCTTTCCACCTCCCACTCCTACTCCTGCTCCCATTCTCGCACCCGCTCTCGCTCAGCCTCCCGCGCCCTCTCCCTCTCCTACTCTGGCTCCCTCTCCTGCTCCTAGTCTTGCCTCCCGCTCCCTCTCCAAGTCCACCTCCCTACCTCCTCTAGCTACCTCTCCCCGTCCCCTCTCTCTCTCTTGCTCCCACTCCCTCTCCCTCCCATCCCCCTTCTCTCTCTCCTCCTGCCCACTCCCTCCCCCTGCCCTCTCTCTCTCTCTCTCTCACTCCTACTCCAACTCCCACTCTCTCCCTCTCCCTCTCTCTCGCTCCCGCTCCGATCCCACTCCTCTCCCAGCCTTTGGTCACCCTTCCCGCCTCTCTCTCTCACTTGCACTCCCTCCCCTCCCTCCCTCTCCCAAGCTCCCTCCCCCTCTCTCTAGCTCCCACTCCCTCCCCTCTCCTCTCCGCTCTCGCGCGCTCTCCTCTCCCACTTTTTTCCCCTCTACCGCTCAAACTCCCACTCCCGAACCCTCCTACTCCCCACCCCGCTCCTGCACCGACTTCTACTCCCTCTCCCTCTCTCCCACTCACTCTCTCACTCCTACTCCTGCTCCTGCTCCTACCTCCCACACCAGATCTTCCTCCCTCTCCCGACCAAAGTCCCCCCCCCGCCTCCTCTCACTACCTCTTCCGGTCCCTCCTTCCACCCCTTCTCCCTCTCTCTCTCTCGCTCTCCCAATCCCACTCCTACTCTTCCCTCTTGCTCCAACTCCGGCTCCTACTTCTTCCCTCTCGCCGCGAATCCAGCTCCCTCTCCCCCCTTCCTCTCTACTCCCCCATCTCACTGTGGACACTTTGCTCCTCTCCCCCATCCCGCTCTCTACCCCCAATCGCTCCCACTCCCTTATCTCTCTCTCTCTCTCTCCTCTCTCTCTCCCCTCTCCATCTCTCTCACCCCTCCCTCTCTTCCTCTCCCTCTCTCACTCCCTCCTCCTCCGCTCCCGCTCTCTCCCCTCTCCTCTCCCACTCACCCTCCCCTCTCCCACTCCACCTATCCCTCTCCCACTCTCGCGCCCACTTTGCTACACCCTCTCTCTCTCTCCCCCTCTCTTGCTCCCCCTCCCTCTCCCTCGCTCTCCACCTTCTACTCGCTCTTGCTCCCGCTCTGCAAATCCCTCCTGCTCCAGCTCTCGACTCTCCTCTCTCAGTCCCCCTCCTCTCCATCCCGCCTCTCCTACTCCTACTCCTCTCACTCTCCCTCTCCCTCTTTTTCTCCTCCTTCCGCTTCGACTTCAACTCCGACTCCCTCTCCCTCTCTCTTTTTTCTCCTCCCTTCCACTTAGGCTCCGGCTCTGAGTCCTCTCTCCACTATCGTGCTATGCCTCTCCCACTCTGCTTCCCCCTCAGCCCCGACTCCTCTCCCAATCCTCCTCCCTCTCTATCCCGCCCTCTCCCTGCTCCTTCCTCTCACTCTCCCTCTCCCTCTTTTTCTCCTACCTTCCGCTTTGGCCCGGCTCGACTCCTCTCCCACTCCTATTTCCCGTCCCATTCTCGGATCTCGCTCACTCTCCCAAATCCCTCTCCGCTCCCTCTCACTCCTCCCCTCCTCCCCTCTCTCTCTCCTGCCTCGCTCCGCCTCTTGCTCCCCCTCTTGCTTCGGCTCTGGCTCCCTCTACGACTCCTACTCCTACTCCCTCTCGCTCGCTCCGAATCCCTCTCCATCTCCCTCTCTCCCAATCCATCTCCTCGCTCCGAATCTCGCTCCCAATCCTAGTCCCACTCCCCCTCCATGCTCCCTCTCCTAGTCTCGGTCCCCATTCCATTCCCTCCTCCCACTCCCTCCTTCCTCCCCCTCTCACGCTCCTCCTCCACTCTGAATCCCACTCCCTCTCCCGGGCCCCACTCCCTCTCCGTGCTCCATCTCCTAGTCTCTTTGTCCCCATCCCATTCCCTCCTCTCTTTACCTCCTCCTGGCCCATCCTTCCTCCCACGCACGCGCTCCTCCCTCCAGCTCTCGAATCCGCTCCTCTCCTAGTCTCGGTCCCCTCCCGCTCCGCCCTGCTCCTCCTCCTCCCCTCCCCTCCCTCTCTCTCTCTCTCTCCTACTCCAACTCCCACTCCTCTCCTCTCTCCCACTCTTGCTCTGATCCCACTCCCTCTCCCGGTCCAGGTCCCCCTCCTCTCTCGCTCTCCATCTCTCTCCTGCTCCTCGGCTCCTCCCCCTCTCTAGCTCCCACTCCCTCCCCCTCTCCCTCCTGCTCTCGCGCCCGCTCCTCTCCCCACTTTTGTTCCCCCTACCACTCAAGCTCCCACTCCTATAGCCCCTCCCGCTCCAAAGCACTACCACTCCTGCTCCCTCTCCCTCTCTCCCACTCACTCTCTCACTCCTACTTATGTTCCTACTCCGACTCCCGATCCCCTCCTCTCTCCATCCTTCCCTCTCCCGCTCCCTCTCCCTCTTTTTCTCCTCCTTCCGCTTCAACTCGCTCCGACTCCTCTCCCACTCCACTCTCCCACTATCGCACTCGCGCTCTCTCCCACTCCTGTTCCTTCCCCCACTGATCCCGCTCACTCCACAATCCCTCTCGCTCCTCTCACTCTAACTCCCCCTCCTCTCTCTCTCCACTCTCCCGCTCCCGCTGGCTCCAACTCCCGACTCCGGCTCCTGCTCCCCCTCCTGCTCCAGCCAGCTCTGCTCTCCTCTACTGCCTCCTACTTCTCTCCCCTCGCTCTGCTCGCTCTGGCTCCTCTCCATCTCCCTCTCTCAAACTCCATCTCCCATATGTTGCTCCGAATCCCGCTCCCGGGCCTAGTCCTGCCCCTCTCCTCTCCCGGGGCCTAGTCTCGGTCCCCCTCCCTCTCCCAGGGCCCCACTCCCTCTCCATGCTCCTCTCCTAGTCTCGGTCCCCATCCCATTCCCTCTCATTACCTCTCTCTCCTCCTTCCTCCCCTTCTCACGCTCCTCCCTCAGCTTCTCCGAATTCCGCTCCCTCTCCTAGTCCTTGGTCCCCCTCCCCGCTCCTCCTCTCTCACTACCTCCTCCCACTCTCCTCTCTCTCTCTCACTCCTCCCTCTCCCTCCCTCCCCCTCTCCCTCCCTCTCATGCTCCCCTTCCGTCACTCTCCCACTCCCTCTCCCACTCCAGCCTACAACTCTTATTGCCCCTCCTGGCTTCGCTCTCTCCTCCTCTCGCTCTAATTCCCTCTCCTCCCCTCTCCCTCTCGTTTCCCTCCCACTCCCACTGTCCCTCCCCTCCCACTCTCTCTCGCTCCCGCTCCAACACCCACTCCCTCTCCCTCCCTCCCTCTCTCTCACTCCCTCTCCCTCTCCCAACCCCGATCCCCCCCCACCCCTTCCCCTCCTCCCCCTCTCTCTCTCTCTCTCTCACTCTCACTCCTCTCCCATCCCCTCCCTCTCTCTCTCGCTCCCCGCTCCCACTCCCACTCCACCTCCCACTCCCACTCCCACTCCCGCTCTCGTTCCTCCCCTCCCACACCCTTCCCTCTCCATCTCCTACTCTTGTTACCCCTCCACTGCTCAAACTCTGCTCCCTCTCTCCTCCTACTCCTACCTCCTGCTCCTCTCCCATTCCACCTCCCCACCTCCTCTCGCTACCTCCTCCTCCTTCCTTCTCTCTCTCTCTCCCACTCCCTCTCCCTCCCATCCCCCTCTCTCCCCCTCCCACTCCCCATCTCTCTCTCTTTCTCTCCTACTCAAACTCCCACTCCTCTCCCTCCCTCCCCTATCTCGCTCCCACTCCTACTCCCCCTCCCACTCCCTCTCCTCTCTCCCGCTCCCGCTCCCGATCCCACTCACTCTCCCGGGCCTCGGTCCCGCTCTCTCGCCCCATGCCCCTCCTTTCTCCTCCTCCTCTCTCACTCTCACTCCCTCCCTCTCCTCCTCCCTCTCCATCTCTCTCCCCTGCTCCCCGGCTCCCTCCTCCTCTCTCTAGCTCCCACTCCCTCCCCTCTCGCACTCCACTTCCTCTCCCACTTTTGTTCCCCTTACCACTCAAGCTCTTACTCTTGTAGCCCCTCCCCTCCTCCCTCCCGCTCCGGCACCAACTCCTACTCCCACTCACTCTTTCACTCCTACTCCTCGCTCCCTCTCCCAATCACGGTCCCCCTCCACACCTCCTCTCGCTACCTTTTCCGATCCCTCCTTCCACCCCCCCTCTCTCTCTCTCTCTCCCACTCCCTACCCTCTCCCTCTCTCTTGCTTCACTCTCTCTTCCCTCTCGGTTGCATGAATCTCGCTCCTCTCCCCGCCTCCCTCTGCCACTGCTATCTGCTCTCGCTCCCCCCACTCGCTCCCACTCCCTTTCCTCTCACTCCCTCTCCCTCCTCTCTCCCTCTCTCTCACCTTCCCTCTCTCTCCCTCTTTCTCTCTCTTGCTCCCTCTCTCCTCCCGCTCTCACCCTCTCCCCCTCATCCTCTCCAACTCACCCTCCCCTCTCCCACTCCACCTATCCCTCTCCCTCTCTCCCCTCTCTCTTTCTCCCCACCCTCTCCCTCGCTCTCCCCCTCCCAGATCGCTCTATCCTCTCCCTCTCCTAATCCCGGTCCCCCTCCTCTCTTCTCCTTCTACTCTCACTCCTGCTCACACTTTTACAAATCCCTCCTGCTCCAACTCCGACTCCCTCTCCCTCCCTCCTCTCCATCTCGCCTCTCTCCTGCTCCCGCTCCCTCCTTCCGCTTTCAGCCTCCGACTCCCTCCTCCCACTCCACCTCCCACTCCCCGCTTTCCTCCTCTCGCTCTAGATCCCACTCACTCTTCCCACCCTCTCCCACTCCCTCTCTCCCTCTCTCTCTCCTCCTCTCTCTCCCTCTCCCCTCATCCTCTCCCACTCCCCTCCCTCTCTCCCATTCCCACCTATCCCTCTCCCCACTCTCGCACCCACTCCCCGCTCCACCTCTCTCTCTCTTGCTCCCCTCCCTCTCCCCTCTCCCCCTCCCACTCGCTCTATCCCTCTCCCTCTCTCCTAATCCGGCCCCTCTCTCTCTCTGCTACGCTCTTCTCGCATCTCGCTCCCTACTTTTGCAAATCCTTCCTACTCCAGCCTCACTCCCTCTCCTCGTACCCCCATCTCCATCCCACCCTCTCCCACTCCCGCTCCTCTCACTCTCCCTCTTTAACTCCTCCCTTCCGCTTTGGCTTCTGGCTCACTCCCTCTCCCACTCTACCTCCCACTATTGCACTCGCGCCTCTCTCCACTCCTGTTTCCCCCACTCTAGATTCTTGCTCACTCTCCCCAATCCCTCTCCTCTCCCCCTCTTGCTCCCCCTCCCCCTCTCCACCTCCCACTCCCTCTCCCGATCCCCTCCCTCTCCCTCCCGCTCTCTCACTCCACCTCCCACTCCCTCTATCGCACTCGTGCCTCTCCCACTCCGACTCCTGCTCTTCCCTCTCACTACGGATCCCACTCCTCTCCCAAATCCCACTCCTACTCCCCCACTCCCTCTCCCCCATCCCGCCTCTACTCCCCCTCTCTCCCTCTCTCTCCACTCCCTCTCCCGCTCCCTCTCCCTCTCCTACTCCCCTCCCCCCACTCCCTCGCTCCTCCCTCCCACTCGCTCGACTTCCTCTCCGGCCCCTCCCTCTCCTCCTTGCCCCTCCTCCTCTTCCCTCCCCTCCTCCCCTCCCCTCTCTCTCTCATTATCTCTCTCAAACTCTTTTCTCTCTTTCTCTCTCTCGCTCTATCCTCTTCTTCTCATTCTCTCACTCTATCTCTCTCAAACTCTCTTCTCTCTACCTCTCTCCTCTATCGCTTTCACTCATTCCCACCTTATCTCTTTCAATTTTGCTCTCTTTCACACTCTTTCTCCCTCAATCCTCTATCTCACTCTAATCTTCTCATTATCGCACTCTCTCTCCTCTCTCTATCTCTCATTCCCCCTTTCATTTTCACCCTCTTTTATCTCATAGTATTATATTTTAATAGAAACAATATATTTATTATTATATTTATATATAATATTAATTGACATTCAAAATAATATTAACTATCTAATATTTTACATATTAATATCTTATAATATTTTATACTTTACTATTAATATTTTATATATGACTTATAGTTATTAATAAAATGTAATATTAATCCATACCATGAAACTATATTTTTAATATAATACATATTTATATAATATATATGTCATTTCTAATAATATTAATATATTATTAATAATATTAATATACATAAATATGTTATACTATTATATAATGATATAATTATTTGATCATATAACATATATGTAATATAATATATTTTAGTATTATATATAATACATATTTATAGTATAGTAATTATTATGAATATTATATTATTATTAGAATATATAAAATAAATAAGCATATATATAATAATATTATATTAATTTAAATAAATATGCTATACTATTATATAATGATATAATTATTTGATCATTTATGTTATATGCAATATAGTATATTTTAGTATTATATATACTACATATTTATAGTATATTAATTATGTATTTCTATGTATATATAAGAATATAATACTAATAATTATTATGAATATTAGAATATTATTAGAATATGTAAAATAAATAATTATATGTATAATAATATTATATTAATTCGGTTCCTTCTTTTACCTCTAATTTTCTAACTTCTATTTTCGACAAATACATATCCTAATTCACATTAAGTATTATTTAATCATAGAAATAAAATTTATGTCAAACCTTTGTAGTGAAAGAATAAAAGATCAAAACATTACATTACATATTAGGAATAAATAATTAAAAAATAAAAGGACAAAACAAGTCTCAAGGATGTCCATGGCCATTGGCCATCCTCGATCGAGCCCCCTAAAAATAATATTTTATTTATTAAAACTATGATAGTATAGTTTACAATATATACAATGATTCCATGTTATTTCGTAACACGGAAAACTAACATAAAAGATACATTTGTGAATATCTAAACCTACAATGGAATACATAACTAACATAAATACCAAAATGGGTATTGCAATCATTAAATTCTTGTTTCAGCATTTTCATGAATCAATGACAATTTGACATCCACTTCAAAATGATGGTATTAGTTGGGTGCACCTACACAAATACAAAACAAAATCAATTCAAAATGTCAAAAGAGAATTAAAAAGCACAAAACAACTAAACTAGATACAAGAACTTGTCAAACAAATCATCTTTTAAGATTAAAACAATCACCGTTAAAATAGAAATGCAAATTACCTTTTACCGATATATCATGTGCCCGAACTAAATTTTGGTATATGAGGATTAACAAAGTGAAATTTTAATTACAAAACTAGCTTCTACTACAACTTAAACTTTTGACTCAATCTCCCCCTATCTTTGACTTTTTTTTTTTTAAAAAGAGTTACGTAAAAAACATATTTGACAAATATGAAATTAAACATAAAATCATGGTTGCTGATTGCACGTCTAGAACCCAAGTTGAAAAAAAAAAAAATGTATTCCTTTAATTTAACTAGTATATATTTACAAAATGTACTGTGCTCAAGACTAGTGACAAAACAAAGGCTATCGTCAGAATTATAAAATATTTTCTACATCCATGAGAAATCAATGTCTCTACAGCCACTATGTCATGCACTATTTTCACAACTCCCATGTCTGGTCCATGCATGTCCATTAACTGAAACATAAACATATGATCAACTTTTCATAGCTTATTAATAATGCTAGCCTGTGATTGATTAGTAATGTTAAGATATCCTGAACTTTTCAGCAGATTATACACATCATAACAATTATACGGTTAAATAATAAGAGAATCCTAGACATCTCGTGTACAACTAGTAGACAGGCTTCCATTGACAGAAATAGACATTTTTCGACAAGTGGCAAATTTAAATTACAAGGAAATCTTAACTGACCAATCCATCTAGTTTCTTGGTGTAAATTTTGCTCAAAATCCAATCCATGGATCCCATATTCTAAGGCATCTTATATGATCAAAGTATACTTTCAACGATTTATAACGCTAGGCTAGAACAATGGTAAAATACAAATATAAATACAAATGCCAACTACAACTATTTCATAGGACAAGGAATCGAAGCTCCAATGCTTGAAAAACACGTGGAGCTTCTTCAAGATCAAGATTAAAAGATCTCAAAAATTGTGTAAAAAAAGACTGCCGATTTTTCTATGTTAATAGAGAATTTGAATATAACCTAGACACTATAGTTGATGAAACTAAAGAATCAAACCCATGGCCCAATAACATTTCAGTAATAAAATTGTACAAAAAAATGGGAAAAAAGTTACAAGCTATGTGAGGAGCGCACAATAATATGAGTGAGCTAGGATGATGACCAACGCAATACAAGATTATAGTTTTTAGCAGTGAACAAGAAGAAATAAAAGTGGTAAAACCTAGTTACACATCAACTTAGCCATGTAATCAAGACCAGCAATAATTAAAAGCACACTTATTGCCTGTTGGTTAATTAATAGTTTTAACCACAATAAGGACTTTTCAATAACTTTCAAAAACTTTCTCAATCAGCTAGCTACATTGAAATTTGTCATCAGACATCAGACATAGGTGCACAGTGGCAAACTTCGTAACAAAACACTTAAGGCTTCAAAGCTTTTAAAAGGAAATACACAACGTTTTTCATGAAATTTGTAGAACCCAATTCCTCACAAACCATGTCAGTGCTTTATAAATTTCTAATTTGGTGTTGTCGTAAAATCGGTCCCTAAGCTCGTTACTAAGTGTAAAAACTTCTTATTGAAGCTCCTCTGCAATGACCTATAAGCACTTATCGAGAGAGAAAATTGAGCTTTGATGTGAAGCTAATTACCTATCCATAGCTGACGGAAAGAAGATATACTATTAAAGTAGTGGATAAGCACAATCTCAAACAATTTGAGTAGCTATATTTCCTTCAGGAAGGACAACAGATCTAACAAGCATGCAAAACTAAAAGCTAATCAAAACTCCATTTTGCAAAGCAGTGTTCATTTCACCTAAGACAGGCCTGGACTACTTACATATAAAAAAGGAGCACGTCCTTGGTCGAATAATCTCTAATTCTAGTATGCTCGGGTCCATACCATGGTTATGTTTTGGAACAGGAATAGCAATGGGTTATGTTTTATTAAGGATTACACAATGTCCAGCAGATTTGTAAGATACCATTAACTGTGGATTACACAAAAGCAATACATGAACATATTTTATAAACATTGACTACATAATACATGTGAGCAGATCTTAAAATTTCTGCAGAAACGTCCATATTGTTCTTAGAATAATGTGTGAAAACAATATAATGTTAATCACGCTTAAGAGCTAAATTTATGATACTTTGCCTGCCTATTTCATCATGATAAAACAAGTCATTCAATTTTAATGACATTGTCTATATGGAAAGCAAAATGATCTGGTGCTTTAATAATAATCGGGAAACAATTAAGTGCAAACACAAAATAATACTGATACGAATATTGTCTTGTAATGGATAAGAAAATGAAGAGGAAAACAAAAACCTTGTAAGCTTCATGATTAGCAACGATCCTTTCACTTGCATTCCCAGCAAGTGAAAGGGATTTGAAGCCAGCTTCAGGTGATCCCTCCAGTTCTCAAACTTGACTTCCCTGTCCTCGCAGGCACACCCACAGAATCAAACAGAGCAGAGCAATGATGAATGGCTTCCACAAACCTCTCGAGGAAGGACAAAGGAAGTTGCTCCAACTTGCCAGAAGGCCAAGGCCATGGGGTGTGATATAACTGACACCCTCTGCCAATATATTCTTTATTTCATGGCTGTAACTGACACCCAGAGAATCAAACAAGAAGAGTAATGATGAATGGCTTCCACAAACCGCTCGAGGAAGGACAATGGCAGTTGCTCCAGCTTTCCAGACTAATGTAGAGAGGGGCTTGAACACAGGCCGCCATCATGGCAGTTACTCCAGCTTGCCACAAGGCCAAGGCCCATGGGGTGTAATATTTCTGTTACAAGTATTACTGAGGTCCATAGATTTTAAAATGACTGGCAGGGACTTTCCCCTTATACTGTTGTACAGTGTACTGAGTTCAAATCTAATGGAAGACTCGTGAAGGCGCTCCGAAAATAAGCTGCCAAGATGAGAAATATTGAACATGGTCTCTAGTGTTAAATGCAAACTTGTGATTATTAGGACACCCTACTTTTAGGTTTGCACTCTGATTTAGGAATAGTTTGCACAATACAGTCCAGTCACCAACAACACACAAACTACAACTTCATAGCCTTCTGTTTTTTAACATAGCTTATATGGCCTGAGTGGGAAACAGAAGGGACGAAAAATAAAATGAAATAAAATTAGGCATTCCAACATTTTAATCATATAAAAATATATAAATATCATTAACATCCAAGCGGCAAATGCCTGTAAATCGGATTATGGTAAAATGATCAGATTATGGATAGATTATAGATAGGGTACGGTCTGCTCTTCTCTCTCAGACCCAAAACAAAAATTAACATGAAAATACATAAACCCATTCACAACAATAAATACAGACAAAAATCAAATCAGTCCAAACCAACAAGAGCATGACCGTGCATTAAATTATGAAAAAAAAAAAAAAAAAAACATTGCAGAGCCAAAAAAAAAAAACAAAAACTGGCAACAATTGATCTCTTCTTCCCATTAGCCCATGCCTAATTCCATATCTGTCGTCAACACTAATAGCAAATCTTATGTCTATCTGTATGTCCCTGTTGTAAACTGACAACAATGGGTTTGGTATTTATATCATACAAAGAGCACACCTGTTTCACAGTATTACTTAGATTTAATATGCAGAGCAAAATTTATGAAAATTTCAGTTCAACGTATATAGTACTCAGTATCAGTATCCGTATCCACCCCCAGTAATCGGTATTTTACTCCAAACAATACATTATAGAAAAAAATGGGGTTACAAAAATTAAAAAAATAGGAGTCATGAAGCAAGAAAAAAAAGTGTGGCTGCATAATTCTGCGAGTGCCGAAGAAAACTTATATTCAGTCAAACGTATTTGAATACTTGAGAGTATTGAAGAGGGCCTTTCTGTTAGGGAGGATCTCCAGGCGGGAAGAATGGTGGATTTGCAAGACATCATCAAATGGACCACTGCCTGCTTCTGCGGCACTTCAGTATAATTAGGTTGTATGCAGCAACTTGCCAACTCGGTGACTCAATTTTAAACGCACTTTTAAATATTTAAATGCATATAAATATTGCATGAAAAGATAGGACATCTACTATTCCTGAGTTTTTTCTACTTTGGTTGGATTTTCAATGCCCTGGTTTACTGAACAAGGTGAAGAAATTCATCAAGTGCCCAGACAGTACATGTACAGTGTACAGAGTTCAAATCTAATAGAAGGCATGTGAAGCACTTCGGAAAGAAGCTGCCAAGATATTAGGACAAACCTGTGATTAAATGCAAACCTAAGGCTTAAATGAAAACATGTGATTATTAGCACACCCTAATTCAAAGCTTGACTATAGAGAATTTCAACAACAGGAATTAAGCACGCCTGGCTAGAGAAATCACTCGTTCAACTAGGGGATATGTGCATACCCAAGAAGAGGATTTGCACTCCAACTTGGGCAATGGTTTACACAATAAGTCCAGTCACCAACATCACACAAACTACAACTCCATAGCCTTTTGTTCTTTAACATAGCTTATATGGCCTAAATGGGAAACAAAAGGGACAGGAAATACGATGAAATAAAAAAGGCATTCCAACATTTTAATCATGTAAAAATATATAAATAAAAATGCCTGTAAACTGGATTATGGTAAAATGGTCGGATTATGGATACTTGCGAGGAAGATAATCCCTTGGGTACAGTCTGCTCTGCTCGCTCAGACCCAAAACAGAAATTAACACAAAATTACATAAAATCCACAAATATATCATGCACCAACCACACACTTTTTCACGGTATCACTTAAGATATAATCTGCAGAGCAAAATTTCTTAAAATTTTAGTTCAACCTATATATTATAGATACTCAGTATCAGTATCCATATCCACCCGCGTACTCAATATTTTACTCTGATAATACATTATAGAAAAAGCGGGGTTACAAATTTTTTTAAAAAGGAGTAAACAAGCAAGGAAAAATAGAGTGTTTGCAAAATCCTGTAAGTGCGGAAGACATCATACCTTCAGTCAAACGTATTTGAATGCTTGACAGTATTGAAGAGGGCATCTCCAGGCGGGAAAAATGAAGGATTTACAAGACGTCATCAAACTGGACCATTACCTGATCCTGTGGCGCTTCTTCAGGGTCTTAATCAAGTCTTCATTTTATTTATTCTTCTTCAGCTCCTTTCTGAAACGCATAACTAAAATTAATCAAAAACTAAAAGCTATAAAGCCTCCGATCTATTTAAAACCAAGATAAAAATTCCTGTAAACCCTTAACAGGAGGATGGAGACCATATTATTACCCAAACAAAAACACAAAAAAACCCATGAAAAAATAGAAAACACAAAAGTACTGTCTTCTCTGTTCTTCTCTTCTCTGCTCGTTCCAAAAAAAAAAACACGAAAAATACAGAAACCACTCAGACCACATTACAAGCAAAGATCAAAACCATTCAGACCCCAAAACGAGAAGCACGACCTTGCAATAAATTATGAAACCAAATTAAAATACAGAGCGACAAAAATAAATAAAAAGAAACCATGAAAATGCAGTCCATTCTCCAAGCAGGCGAAATGAGTTTGCAAGATGCGCTTGAAATGCACCATTTCCAGATGGCCCACCATTTCCCGAGTTTCAGTGTCTCAGTCGAGGAATTCATCCTCTTTTTCTTCAACTCTTGACCTGAAACACATAACTGATATTAATCAGAACAGAAATAGGAGAAGAAATAAATTCTTATCTTACAAAAAGTAAACACATATGAAACAGAAATAGGAGAAGAACTAAATACTTGATTCTTACGAGGAAGATGTGTTGTCTTCTCTGCTCTGCTTGTTCAAACCAAATATTAAACAATAACACAAAAGTACAAAATAACTATTCAGACCTCCGAAAAATACCAATTAAAAACTGATATCAAAACGAGTCGTAACCAAAAAAAGGCACGGCCGTGCAATAAATCATGCTAAAAAGACAAAATGCAGAGCTAAAAATCGAGACAAAAATAAACAAAAAGAAATGATGGAAATGCAGTCCGTCACAGGGATTTATAGTTTTTATCCATCAACGGCTCTTTACTTTTTTCAAACGGTTCCAACCTTCATCCGCTCCCTGTTTCTCCATGGATCTTGTAGAATACATTGCCCCCATTTCCACCGCCATGAATTTTTTGTGCCTATGTTTCGCCTTAAAAAGCAAAAGTAAATCTAATTAAAAAAGCGGAACTTACCTTTAATTAAAAGCAAAAACTACCAACAACTAAATATGCACCTTTTAAATGAAAAACAAAAATCAACTTTGTTAATAAGTGCGGTACCTGGCTGTGATTAAATTTGAATTCCCATATTTTAATTTGAAGAGTTCCCTATATTTTAATAAATGAGAGATGAAACAACACATTATTTTGGGATAGAAAACATAAAAATGTTAATTTCCTTTCAATATATATTTTAATATTTTAAATAAATTAAATATGAAAAATAAAAATTATTAAATATAAAATATATATTATATTAATCTTGAAATTTATTTAAACTAAAAGGATTCAAAAAAATAATTACACTAAGTTATAAATTTAACAAATCCTTTATTAAATTTATAAGTTTGCAGAGAGAAAAATAAAATTTTACTATTAGACATGAATCTTATGCTCACTAACTTAGGTAATTGTAGTGCGACATCTTTGAAATAATTTCATTCCCAAAGAAAGTTGTCTTAACCATAGAAAATATGAGGAGAAAATGAGGAATCTCTAAGTTAAAGATTATTGTTCTCAAACTAGATTGTAACATTACATAGGAAATTGTTCTAAAATTCAAAATGCATTAGTATTTTATCGAAAACAATCGTGACCAACACATTTACATTGATACTATTTTGAGCAACAAAACTCACTAGGATTTGACTTCACTGAATTCTTGTACAAATTCTCACTCATGGATAAGGTTGTGGATTTGGCAATCAAACATTTATGAAACAAGTAATATTTAAATGACCTGTTTACAAAATAAATAAGGATATTGAAAATAAACCACCAAACTCCAAACCTAGCAAAAGATAAAAGAGAATATTGCTATTTTGAAAATAGAAAGAGTAAGGTAATTAGTTATTTTCTACAAATTTATCCTTTTTCCTAGTGATTTTGTGCATGATTGTGTGAAGTAAATGAAGATTTATTTTACATAGAAAATAGATAGCACAAGGATGAATTTTGTTGCTCTAATTATTATTTAATATTTTATTTATTAAAATAAATTTAACAAATTATAACATTTAACTTAGCATACAATTTACATGAAAATGATTGTTTTAGTTAGTCATTCTAATAAAAATTTATGATTGTTTGAGTGTTAAGATCAATGACAAGGAAATGCTTTTTTTTCTTGCAAGACCATTTGCCGCATTAGAACCAACAATTACGAAACAATGCTTCTCTCCTTTATTGTAGTCCCCTGCCATTTTATTGCGTTCATCTATCATTGCTTCCTCTAAGGTCATCGATAGGAATTAATTGATGTTTTTTTGTCGTTTTCTGTTGTCAGGGATGTGTCGATCGAGAGATTGGGTTTGTGAAGGGGATTGAGGGTTGACAATCATGGTGCCAAATAACTTCACCCCATGCTCACCCATACCAGATTCAATGTTAATATTGGCAACTTGTCATGGAAAATTGTTTTAAAGTTTGGTTTTATGCCTTAACCAAATATGTTCCCATGTTCATTTCTCGTAAGCGGTCGCATAGTGTTGGTTTTCAAATAGGACTTTTTAGAAGAACAACAGTCAGGGGACAAGAAGTCCCTCCTCTTTAATGGGAGAGGTTCCCTTATTCTGAAACAAACTTATTTACAAAAGTACAGAACATTATTTTATGGTCGAACTTGGATATTACGAAAGTGTTCTTTTACAAGGATTATCAGTTACACAAGGGCTGAAGAAAGGGAATTAGAAGACAGGCAGAATAGCAACATTCGGAATTATAGATGGCAGAATAATTCTTCGTGTATGCGAAGCTTCGAAGGATTTAAGACAAGATCATTTGCGTTGGTTGAATGAGATTAAATTTAAGGACACAAAGTTCCATAAATAACCTTCTTCAGATTTGTTAATCAAGGACACAAAGTTCCTTCTTGGTTGTACAAGATCACTGTATTTGCAAAACTGAACAGTATGCAATCAGAGAGACTAAACGAGTTAGGAACAAAATGATCTTCACAATATTAAAGGAAAACACAGAGACAACAAGAATCAGATAGACAAAGAACGGAAAGCCCTTTTGTATTGATTTCTTTAAGATCTATTTACACTTTCAGCAAATATCCAAGTTCTTCCTCCCTCTAAAATGGCGTGGAAAGGCCATTATATAGCTTACAAATCAGTTACTCTTCGTAACCGTTTCTTTTAACTAAAGAATAGTTAAGGACCGCCAATTGCAATGCCTTAACTAATTACAAGGAATACGAAAAGAAAGGGAAGAAGAGAAAAGAAAGGAGAAGGAGACAGGTGTCCAGTTCTGAGAAGGACCCACTGTCTTCAGAAACCGCCGCTTGAGTTTTCCTCCACGTCTCAGCCACGTCTTTGCCACGAGGGACACACCAGATGTTTCATCTTGAAGATGTCAATGGATATCCTTGAAAACTGATGTAACCGACGTCTTGAAAGTTTCGTCCTTCTTCAGAATCGCTTCTTGAAATTTGATCTTGATTGATAAGATCGAGCCGCAACTTAAATTCATTTTTTTGAAAAACAAAGATATTCGGGTCGAAAGGGAAAACTAAGTGTGAATGACACTTGGTACGCTTAGGACAGGTGAGACGAATGCGCGAAACACGCGGCTCTACGGTCGGTTCGGGCAGTGAGAAGACGCACAAATGTATTTGGGACAAATGGGACGAAAATGTGCGAAGTACGCGATTCGGTGTTTCGGCCAAATTGGAACAATGGCCCGTTTGGACTTGGGACATTCGGGACAAAAGTTCCAATGGACACGCGACTTGACTCGCTCGGCGAATAGGGAAAGCTCGCACTTTTTCAAATGGGGCAGTTGGGACAAAATTGCACGAAGGACGCGGTCCGGGCGAACCGGCCGAAAATGGAACAGAGAGCGATTTGGAACTCGGGACAGTTGGGACAAAATCGGGCGGATCGGCCGAAAATGGAACAACAGGTCCGTTCTAACTTGGGACATTCGGGATGAAAAGTTCTGGAGTACGCGGTTCGGCCGGTTCGGGCGAAAATGGAACGACTCGCACTTTTTACTTGGGACATTCGGGACAGGAAAGTGCGAAGTACGCGGGAAGGATGATTCGGCCGAAATGGAACAGTTTGCATTTTTGGCTTTGGGGCACTTGGGACAAAAACTTCCGACAGGCCCGAAAATGGGACAAATTCGGAGGTTTCACCGATCGGAGAACAAGACACTTTTGTGCACTTGGGACGAGATGGGACAAAAAGTTCCGACAGTCCGAAAATCACACAAAACGACCCAGAACACAGATTTTTTTCGATTTCACGACTTAGGCACCTCAGAGAAAAACACTTAAGACTCAAAATTTTGAAATTTTACTCTTATCAGAGCGGGGAATTTTGAGTGGACAACACATAGGAAGCAAAGGAGGCTTCTCTTCTAATCGCAGTATCCCTTGAGAATTTGGAGAACTCACTTTATTTCACATCAATGTTTATTTATTTTCCAAATGGAAAGTGTGTTTTGTGGAGTGTATTATCTGCTTTAGCTTAAAGAATGTTTCCTTTTGTGTGTTAATAATGCATTTTTATTTTATTTTACTTTGCTTTCTATCCCTACATTTGCATGTAATTTGTCTTTTATTTTGTATGGCTTCCTATACGGCTTCGTAAGGGTTTATAACCTTGTTTTAGATATGACTAAACAACGAGTTCTCCCGGTTCACCAATTTTTGACGAAATGTGTTTAACTACCTTGCATGTGTCGAATTTTCATCAAACAAGAGCTAATTCCTCTTTCGACAAACAATAATTGATTCTTATTTTGTGGTCATCCACTACGTTGGTCAAGCCATTCATCTCATAATGACATTTTGATATGTACGATAAATAAAGTTACCTAAGTTCTAGACAGCTTGTGTTGAAATCGTGGAACATAGTGCAATAAAAAAATCTACCGCTTTTCAAGTAATTTGCACACATCTCGATAAATTTTCCCAGCTCAAGGTTGGAGCATAAATCTGATGGGGAAGACCTAAGTCTACTAATGATAGATTGGATTCAACATCAGTTTAAGGGTCTTGTTTCCATTCCATATAATTCAAACCACCAAACAATAATTCCTAGCATGATGCTAGAGTACCATTCCCTACATTTTACTTTCAATTTCGGTGACTTCGGTCAGTAGGTTCTCCTTGATGCAATTTAGAAAACCAAGGTAAGTGCAATAAGATTTCCCTATCCTTTAAACTTGCAATACATAATAAACTAAGCTAGAATAATTCTACCACAAGACTTTGAATCGCCTTAACTAGTCATGTTCCCATGTTTATTTGTGTGGATGTCATGTGCAAATCGAGAGGATGCTTCTCTTCAAATCGTAGGTATCCCTCGGGAATTTAGAGAACTCACTTTATTTCTCGCGTTGTTTCTATGTTTTATAGATGGTAAGTGTGTTTTGTGGAGTGTATTATCTTTTTTTTTTGTTCGAGAATGTGTCCTCCCGCATGTGCACATATTTTGTCTTTTATTTTACTCGCTTTCTATCCCTACATTTTCATGTAATTTGTCTTTTATTTTGCATGGCTTCATATGTGGCTTGATGGGTTTATAACCTTGTTTTAGATATGCCTAAACAAAGGGTTTGCTTGGGTCAACAATTATTTGACAAAATGTGTTCAACTTCCTTACCTACGCTAAAATTTTCATCAAACAACAATTAATTCCTCTTTCCAATGACCAACAATTAATTCCTATTTTTATAGTTTTCTGTTGTGATGGATGAAACCATTCATCTCCTAATGACATTTTGATATGTACATTAAATGAAGCCACCCAGGTTATAGATAGATGTGTTGAAATCATGGAGCATAGTCCAATACAAAAATCTACTACTTTTCAAGTTATTTACACACATCCCAATAAATTTTTCCAACTCAAGGTTAGAGAACAACTTTGATGGGGAATACCTAAGTCTACTAATGATATATTGGATTCAACATTAGTTTAAGGGTCTTGTTTCCATTCCATATAATTCATACCACCAAGTACTCATTCCTAACATGATGCTAAAGTGTCATTCCCTACTTTCGTAGGTCGTTACGCTTAATGTAATTTAGAAGACCAAGGTAAGTACAATAATATTTCCTTAGCCCTTAAACTTGCAGTATAGAATAACCCAAGCCACACTAATTCTACCGCAAGACTTCATGCAACTCATTAATCTTAGTGAAAGTACAAGGTCACACACTTTCCATCAATCAAGTAGATAAATTCATAACCCTATAATATAAGTAATTATTCATGTTGTGATAAGATATCATTCCTAACCAATATAAAGAATGCACTAAAGGTACAAAACACATTCTTACATGAACAATGAGTGATTTCTTTCCATCCAACCACAAAGTGCAAGAACCTATTTATTTCGAAAATAAATAAACTCTGAACTAAAATGCAAAGACAAGACCATGTGTCTCACTAATTAATTGACACAAAAGGGATCCACCCAAACAATTGATTTCCATGTTCCCATGTAGGAAAACACCCAAAGGCTTATCAAACAAGTTGTCATGCTTTAATGGCTTAGATAAGATAAATAAACTTATGGCAATGATTATGTAAGCACCATTGATTGAATAATGAATACCCAAGGTAATAAAATGCAAATCTATTCTTAACATATATTTAGTCTTTCCATGTCAAGGATGAAAGTTGTCTTATGCATTTTCCCCCTTATGTTCTTTTTGTGAGATAAAGCAATGGGATTTAACCTCATGTTGTTGGTTTTCTTGTTTTTTTACATCAAGATATTTGGTTGCATTTGCATCATTATCTCATTGAATTTTAGTGGTAATTCTCTAATGACTTACGCATCCATGTTTAATCATGTAAGTAGGATTATGTTTGGAGCGAGCAACCTCTAGCTATTGGGTGTTCAATGGATGGTGGTCGGGCTTTGTTGGCCATGTCGCTCCATTGCGTCCTCATGGATAAGTTTATTCTTGCAATGCCCTGCTCGCATCGACTTTCGCGGTTACGTCCTTGTCCTTTTGCGTGAGATTGGAAGGAGGAGGTCGTTGTGGCTAGTCTTGTGCAGTTAATGCGTTCCACCCAACTGAATGAAGAAAACATTTATCTTACTCTTCTCCTAGCCTATGCGCCATTATATTTTTTTCCTTGCCTAGCTTTGCAATTATATGAGCTTCTTCAACGAGTCACTAAGTTGGCAGGCATAAAGGTTTCTATTGGAATTATCACACCTTACAAGCTACAGCTGAAATGTTTGCACCGAGAGTTTGATGTTGTCCTCAAATCTGATGAAGGAAAAGGTTTATATATCATTACGGTAGATGCCTTTCAGAGCCAGGAGCGTGAGGTAATCATTATGTCTTGTGTCTGAGCTTCAAATCATGGGGTTGGCTTTGTAGCTATCTTCCTAAAAGACAAGATATACTTGAATTGTCAAAGTAGGACCATTTTCCTAATTGACCGCAAGGGTGATTGGCCTTAATTAGATAATACAATCTTTCTCTCAATGAAAACATAAGCATTGTGTGGCATATCAGGATGGAAATTGAAGTAAGAATGCAGTCAACTAGGTTGTAGCTGGCAGTGGGTGGTAATTTATGTTTTTGTCCTTGCGTGAGGGAGATGGGAGTCGGTGGAGTCCTGTTTTCCTCACCTGGATCTCATTTGGATCCTTTATTCAATGCGTATGGTTGGGAGGTGCTTGGCTTGTTCTTGGGGTTTGTGCGGCTGGGAAAAGTGGACCACGTGTTTTTGTTTTGGCCGCTTCCTTGCTGCTGCTCCTTCCCTGTTCCAAACGTGTCCTTGGGTGCTGTGAGGTGTGTTCTTGTTCGGAATCCACAAAGCAATGTGACCACGTGGATTAGCCAGCAAAGCAGGCATGTTGCAGCTTTAGTTGAAGCCTTTAGGAGCGCTTCCAAGCAGCAAGGAGTTGTCCAACTATGTTGTTATCTCTGCTCAAGATGCAGATGCATCCTCAATTCGGGTTTCTCCTTCAAGATATGTTTATCAGAATTGACTATGTGACAGTGAGAGAGTGTTACCAAGAGACCTCGACAAAATTTATTTGCAAAGATTCTCTAATGAGACCTTACTTGTTTTACTATGCAATATAAATTTGCGTGAGCCCCCGGCATATGTAGTTCCCGAAAACTCCATTTGACGTATGCTTCATTCGCGACCGCGATTGGTTCTCCCCGATCTGCTCCATCACTACCAATGGGGACGGTGTTCAATCTTCTTGTGTCGGGGCTTCTGATGGGGATGATTTGATAAGTCAGATCAGAGCAATACAGGCTGACCCAAATCTTAGTGAGGATGAGAAGGCCAAGAAAAGGCAGGCTCTCATGGCGAGGGGTGAAAGGAAAGAGAAGGTACAGGAAGGAGATCGATGAAGGATAGAGGAATTAAAAAGAAACTTGGATGTAGTTGGATTAAAGGAAATAAAATGGTGCATGCTTTTGTGTAGGTGACAGATCACACCCTCAGGCACAGGAGATCTATGCAATGTTGGAGAAAATGTCTTGGGAGATGAAGGTAGCAGGATTCTGTTAATTGGAGGAATAGGATACACTGGTCGCCATGTAGCAAAGGCCAGCATTGATCTTGGCCACCCCACTTATCTTCTTGTAAGACAGTCCATAGCTTCAAATCCTCAGAAGGCCGAGCTTCTTGAATCCTTCAAGGCCTCAGGTGCTAATATAGTCCATGGATCTCTGGAAGATCATGCAAGTCTTGTGGAGACAATCAAAAGTGGATGTGGTCATCTCCACAGTGGGAGGGACGCAGATAATGGATCAGCTTAACATTATCAAGGCAATCAAAGAGGTTGGAACCATCAAGAGATTTCTGCCATCTGAATTTGGAAATGATTTTGATAGAGTCCATGCAATGAGCCTATAAATACTGCATGGGGTTACAAGGTTAAAGTCCGTAGGGCCATTGAGGCAGAAGGAATTCCCTACACATATGTTTGTAAAGAATCGTTTTGTCACGTATTTTGTGCCAAATTTGGGGCAACCAGGCCTTACTGCCCTATCAAGGGATATAGTTTCAATTTTAGGGGATGGAAATGCCAAAGTTGTGTTTGTGAAAGAGGAAGATATTGGCACTTTTACCATCAAGGCAGTGGGTGACCCAAGGACTCTGAACAAGAAATTGTATTTGAGGCTTCCTACCAATACATATTCTTTCAATGACCCCGTAGCTTGTGGGAGAAGAAGATAGGCAAGACTCTGGAGAAAAAGGCAAGATATTTCTACACCTTTCTACTGCTATTATATTTACTATTATTGCGAAAATCGAAACGCTTTTTCCCGCATTGATTTGTCACTGATGTCAAGATGGGATATTTCCCTTTCGCTTGTCTCTTCTTGTTTTTTCTTTTATCGTTGTCGTATGTTGGTCGAAAGGATGCGTGTGCCTTCTCTCCGAATGTTATGTTTCTCTTACTCGAATGATAGACCTTCGTCTTTGCTTTGTTTATGTATTAATTCTTCTCTCGTAATTGAGTTGCAAGTTATTATGTTGATCAACTAGTATTTTTGATATTATGGAAGTAAGTTACGATAACTATGAAGCTCCTCCCTAGCACCCAAGTTGTCTTTTGACGTTTTTTGTTAGCCCCTTCGCAAGTCCCTTTGATAACCTTCTGGCATCGAGAAAGAAAGGTTATAGGATTGGGTGAGCAATGCGTGGGCTAGCCAGCTTAGAGTTTTGGTATTAAAACTGGTAGAATGAAAAGGTTTGTGTGCAATGTGTTTTTCCGTCTCGCGTGTTTAGACTCTTATACTATCTTTCATCTTGTTTCTAGGCTTTTAAGGCCATCCTCAAGAAGTACCTTGACCATCCCTATCAACTTGAACCATAACTAGCTTTTCGGATCAACTAAGCTCGAGGTTTCATTGTGCGAATCCAATACCTCGTTGACACTAGAATAGTTTTGGTCTAATCCCCTCTCGGAATTATTGCTGATGGCGCTCTTCTATTTTTCCTAACTGGCATTATTTTCTCCCTTGTAATGTTAACGCTATTAATTAATATTGGTCGGTTTTTATGCACATAATTACCGTAATAGTTTGTGATGGAAATTTCCTTAAATGTGATTAATCTTCGGGAAAAATTCAGCTTTCATTTGATAATCTTATGGATTCATAAGCGAAGGTTTTGTTTTGATAATGTCACTTAGAAATTATGTTTGTATCTATTTGTGCGATGATTGATCGTGTTACCAAGGGTTGCCATAAAATATGGTTGTTTTGGGATATGGGTAATTTATTTTAAATTAACCAAACATTAGTATTATAGTGGAGGTTTACAAATCTTTAGTGTTATAAAAATTTGTTGATGACATTATTGTATAGTCTTGTTGGACGGAACCCCTTCTTCTCTCGCGTTTTCTACTAGCTAGTAAAGACTTGGATCCTTCTTGGATGATTGGAAAATCTTTGTAGTTAATGGTCAAAACTAATATACTTTGCTTTCACCTCGAAACTTATGTCAGTGTATACTTTATCTGATTTCCGGTTTAAACTCGATTATACATGGCTTTTTGTGTTAATTTTTGAAACCCGTGGTTCCCCTTTCTTGGGCCGATCAACTCTTGTTCTTTTAGAAATATATTAATTTAGTCTATGCGTTTGGTACCTTTGATAAATTTCTAGATGGTTGGTGTATATATCAAATCTTAATCTTGTAATTATGGTTTAATTACTTACTTGATGGGAATTCATTTTTGCTAGATTATTTGTTTTCTCCTTATAGGGCCAAGGGCCATTCTCTTACGATTACTATAATTTCGTTGCTTTTACTCCTAATCAAGTACAAGGTCTTCTCCTTCTTTGATTGGCATGATGAAGACTTTATTATAACTTGATGTGTTGATAGTGTTTAGAGGTTTGAACCAATTCTTGTAATAAAGTGCTTCCTTTTTGTGGTATTGTTAGATAATAGTTATGGTTGTTTTGTGTAGCCTTATCTTGCTCGGCTTCTCGTGAACCGACTCTTGTATAAAATTTGCTGCAGATGGATTTTGCGTGTAGATGAGGGATAAAATTGTAGACTTTTGTCATCAATCTCGCTTGAGAAGTTCCTTTGCTCAAAACCTTTTTATGTTGTTCAACTATTGTTAACGTCCAAAGGGAAAGTTTAAAAGAGGATTAATGTCTTAGTATAAAGTATTGTGGACTTTGTCTTCCGAACTTTGGAAACCTTGTATTGTTTGACCATCATTGAAATTATAAGAAAATTTGGTTATTGTTGTTGAGTGACTTTGTTGAGTATCGTATTTTTAAGAATTGATGTAATCTTGTTTTGTTCTTGTAAATGAGTGTTGCTACAACCTTGCCTTGAGAATAAATTTTGAGTTAAACCTGATATGACTTAGTAATAAAGTGTCATAAGTAAACTAACATGGGATTGTTTAATACTTCTGAAGTTAAATTAAAAGTTGTATTCAAATAAAGTAACGTAGGGGTCACCAACTTGAGAGCAAGAAATTCTTTAAGTAATCAAGGGCAAGACTATCATCATAGGTAAACTTTATAACATGATAAACCTAGCTCCTCTAGTGAACATTATTCCTTTTAAGGTGAAATTTGTAAAATGATCCTAAGGTGAAATGAACTCGTTAGTTGTTTGAAGATGATAAGATTTAATAAGCTAGAGAAAACAAATCGAGACCTCACCATCTTTCTCACCGCCATTTGGAAAGTAAATTTTTACTTCTTGTTAATACTTTTAGCAAAGCCTAAGTAAAGTTGTTGATAATTCTGGTTAAGAGCCCTAGCTTCAATTAAATACTGGCAATAACTAATGAGGTCCTAAAGATGTTTCATCTCGACCTTCTCCCTCTAACCCTTTTCCAAGGCACCTTGTATCTCTTCTCTTAAGTGTGTTGAACTTAAAACCATGTTGTCTTGTGGGCAAGAACGAATCTTAGTAGCGTTAGTGGTGAGCAGATGGCCTTGTGGAATTTAAATACTCCTTTTTCTTGATAAACGAATTAAGCAAATAAATGTCATAATAGAGAAGATTTAAAGATAATTACTCAGTGTCAAAGGAATAAACTTGGCTTGGCAAGTTGAATTATACGAATCATATCTTGAGCCTCCTTGAAAACGTAAGCTAAGAATTGCAAGATGTCCTTTTAAAATAAATAACCCTCAAGAATATCTCATTGTGGTTGGCCCTAACTGTAAGTGTGTTTATGTGATTGGACTTCTATGTTGTCTTGTCAAAAAGAAAAAAATGTATTGTCCTTGATAGGTGTGAACGTTTTCGTGCTACCTTTATGGCCATCCTTGTATCAAGTTGTTCACAGTGTTAGTTATATCCTTGGTGACAACATGTTGCATCATGTTATGTGTCAAGCAAGTAAAAAAAAAAGTTATCCTGTATTTCACTGTGTTGTTCGTGTGTGGATATTTGGGTCGTTACACTTGGTATCAGAGTGTAGGTTCATGCTCTCGAACCTATGGGCCGGATTGGTGTTGTATGGTGATGTTACATGATGGTGATGGTGTTACATGATGTTGTTTCATGGAGATGATGGTATTGCATGATGATGATTTATATTGGAAGAGTAATGTGCTTTAAGCGTGATGTGATTATATGTCGTAATTGTGATATTGTGAATGCACGTGATGTGTATGTCACCTTGTGCGTGTTTGTCATCATGTTGATATGTTGGGGATGGGAGTATTCTCTCTCCTTCTTGTGGATTCTATGAAGATTTCACGTGTGAATTGTTATTTGTGATGTGTGAAAAGAATTATATTGTGGATGACATAGTGTTGGAGCATTGTGACATATTGTGATATGTAGGTGTATCAATGTGTTGTATGACTAGATTGATGTTAAAAGAGATGAGTTGTATCATGATGTTTTTACCATGTTTAGAAGTAATGTGTGTGTACCACCTTGTTATGTAGCAATGGATGTTATGTTGTGATGTACTATGTTCATCGTATGTACGATTTGTGCAAATATGTAATGCTTCATGTTGTGATTTGGGGTCATACGGTGAGTGTATGAACCCTATCGTATGGTGATTGCACTTTGGGTGCAGAATGTGGTAAAGTGGTGTGTTACACCCGGTGAATGTATGATTGTGATCTACCTTGTATATGTACCACCATTGTGTTAGTGATGTAGTTACATGTTATGTTGTGAACCTTACGCTAACCGACCCTAAAGGGAATCGGTAAAGTGTGTGTTTAGAGTGAGGAAAGGTGTATAGTTGACCAATCAATGGAGCCAACCTTAGGCTTAGTAGATGGTGGACCGTGCTCCTCTCTCTCTCTCTTTATGTGGTTGTTGTATGGGTACAACCTTAGTGTATCTATGACTATGTTTAGCCTTGTAGAAGTGGTGGCGGGATGATTCAGATAGAGGTGATGAAATTATACTATTGATGTTTTATTTTGCAAGCTTAGGCTCGATGTTCCGAGTGCTAAGAACTCGTTGAGTACCCCTTTGGTGGCTTGATAAGGCCACTTAGTTATCGTAATGTGACATTATTATAAGTGGATTTCATTCAGAAATTGAACTTTTACTTTATTTGTAAGGACCAAAGAGCTTTTCTTGATTGCCATGCTTTACAATTTTGGGCATTTCCTTGGTTTGTGGCACTAACATGGGGATTTTGATACTAACTATGGCTATTTGGCCATTTATTTTGCTTGATTTTGGGTCTTCTTTTAAAATTGGAATTTTTACCGCCTTGCCCAAGGCTTGTACTTTGCCACTTGGCACTTAGATTGGATTGTTGTGTTGGTTCTATTGTCGTGATGTGTGGAATAGGGTCATGGGATGCACCATGGAATGGTTGGACCTATGGACCCGCTTTGTTGTATAGGGGTACGCCCCAAGGAGTACAGATAACTAGCGGGTTGTTGAACCACGCATTATTATGTCACTTGGGTTAGGAGTGTTTGAACTCTATGTGTCTTGGACCATAGGGTCAACCGGCCTCCTTGAGGGAGGCATAAGAGACTTGAGGGAGGCATAAGAGTTTGAGGGAGGCATAAGAGACTTGAGGGAGGCATAAGATTTTGAGGGAGGCATAAGAGTTTGAGGGAGGCATAAGAGACTTGAGGGAGGCATAAGAGACTTGAGGGAGGCATAAGAGTTTGAGGGAGGTTTATGATATTTGTCTGTATGGTTGATGTTTCAGGATATATGTTGAGTTATTGTGATGTTTGGTAGTGGTCTTTTGTGTCATGTGTTACTCATGTCGATGGATATGTGTGTGATGTTGTGGTTATGTCATTGATTCCCTTGTGGACACTATGTACATGTAGTTTTTATGAGTCATGGAAAATCCTCATACGTGGAATTGAGGAAATGTCTGGTGGATTGTAGTACTCTTTTGTTTTTGAGTATTTTGTATGTCACTCATAGATGTGTGACGAGTACTATGTTATGTGGACTGTGCCTAATCCATTCCGTATTTGAGTAACCTTTTGTGGTGTAATACAATCATGAAGAATATACTTGTGTGCTTGTGAATCTGTAGTGTCCTTTTTGAACCTGATAGGGTGTTGTGTTAGCAGTTCATGTTGGGCACCCACAATAAAGAATAAACTAAAACCCTTCAATGATGAAATTTTAAAAGAAATTAAACTAAGAATAATGTTAACGGAAAGAGACTAATGAAAATAATAAATAAGAAGGAACTGCCAATCTTCACAGAACATTGAAAGTTAAAATTTCTACCAAATGTTCCTAAGGCTACCCTGTGGCCGTGCTTTAATCGACTAAAATTTTAAACCATAGGGTGTACTTTCTCCTGTACCTGTTCTTGATTGTGAACCATTTCTTTTTCTCTGTGTTATGTCACATCGAGGACGATGCTTTTCTTAAGGGGAGGAGAATGTAATGCCCTGTTCGGCATCGACTTTCGTGGTTACGTCCTTGTCCTTTTGCGTGAGATTGGAAGGAGGAGGTCGTTGTTGGCTAGTCTTGTGCAGTTAATGCGTTCCACCCAACTGAATGAAGAAAACATTTATCTTACTCTTCTCCTAGCCTATGCGCCTTTATATTTTTTTTTCCCTTGCCTAGCTTTGCAATTATATGAGCTTCTTCAACGAGTCACTAAGTTGGCAGGCATAAAGGTTTCTGTTGGAATTATCACACCTTACAAGCTACAGCTGAAATGTTTGCACCGAGAGTTTGATGTTGTCCTCAAATATGATGAAGGAAAAGGTTTATATATCATTGTGGTAGATGCCTTTCAGAGCTAGGAGCGTGAGGTAATCATTATGTCTTGTGTCCGAGCTTCAAATCATGGGGTTGGCTTTGTAGCTATCTTCCTAAAAGACAAGATATACTTGAATTGTCAAAGTAGGACCATTTTCCTAATTGACCGCAAGGGTGATTGGCCTTAATTAGATAATACAATCTTTCTCTCAATGAAAAAATAAGCATTGTGTGGCATATCAGGATGGAAATTGAAGTAAGAATGCAGTCAACTAGGTTGTAGCTGGCAGTGGGTGGTAATTTATGTTTTTGTCCTTGCGTGAGGGAGATGGGAGTCGGTGGAGTCCCGTTTTTCCTCACCTGGATCTCATTTGGATCCTTTATTCAATGCGTATGGTTGGGAGGCGCTTGGCTTGTTCTTGGGGTTTGTGCGGCTGGGAAAAGTGGACCACGTGTTTTTGTTTTGGCCGCTTCCTTGCTGCTGCTCCTTCCCTATTCCAAACGTGTCCTTGGGTGCTGCGAGGTGTGTTCTTGTTTGGGAATCCACAACAACAAATTTACCACAGCATTAGCTATGCAACTCAGTATGTTGCAGTTTAGTTGAAGCCTTTGGGAGCAGCCTCAATGAAGGTTGTCCAACTATGTTGTTATCTGTTCAGTACTAGATGCATCCTCAATTCGGGTTTCTCCTTCAAGATATGTTTATCAGAATCGATTATGTGACAAAGAGAGTGTTACAGAGACTGATGAAATTTATTTGCAAAGATTCTCTACTGAGACCTTACTTGTTTTACTATGCAATAGCTGCGTGAGCCCCTGGCATACGCAAAGTGCTGCGAAAACTCCATTTGACTCGGCTATTCCCACCGGCAATTGGTTATGTCCCCGACTGCTCCATCACTACCAATGGGGATGGTGTTCAATCTTCTTGTGTCGGGGCTTCTGATGGGGATGATTTGATAAGTCAGATCAGAGCAATACATGCTGACCCAAATCTTAGTGAGGATGAGAAGGCCAAGAAAAGGTAGGCTCTCATGGAAAGGGGTGAAAGGAAAGAGAAGGTACAGGAAGGAGATCGATGAAGGATAGAGGAATTAAAAAGAAACTTGGATGTAGTTGGATTAAAGGCAATAAAATGGTGCATGCTTTTGTGTAGGTGACAGATCACACCCACAGGCACGAGAGATCTATGCAATGTTGGAGAAAATGTCTTAGGAGATGAAGGTAGCAGGTTTATTCTCGTTAATCGAGGAATAGGATACACTGGTCGCCATGTAAGAAAGGCCAACATTGATCTTGCCACCCCACTTATCTTCTTGTAAGATGTCCCATAGCTTCAAATCCTCATAAGGCCGAGCTTCTTGAATCCTTCAAGGCCTCAAAGCTAATATAGTCCATGGATCTCTCGGAAAGATCATGCAAGTCTTGTGGCGACAATCAAAAGTGGATGTCATCATCTCCACAAAGGGGGAGGGACGCAGATAATGGATCACCTTAACATTATCAAGGCAATCAAAGAGGTTGGAACCATCAAGAGATTTCTGCCATTTTAATTTGGAAATGATTTTGATAGAGTCCATGTAGTGAGCCTCAAAAATACCGCATGGGGTTACAAGGTTAAAGTCCATAGGGCCATTGAGGCAGAAGGAATTCCCTACACATATGTTTACAGCAACTGTTTTGTCACGTATTTTGTGCCAAATTTGGTGCAACCAGGCCTTACTGCCCTACCAAGGGATACAATTTCGATTTTAGGGGATGGAAATGCCAAAGTTGTGTTTGTGAAAGAGGAAGATATTGGCACTTTTACCATCAAGGCAGTGGGTGACCCAAGGACTCTAAACAAGAAATTGTATTTGAGGCTTCCTACCAATACATATTCTTTCAATGACCTGGTAGCTTGGGGAGAAGAAGATAGACAAGACTCTGGAGAAAAAGGCAAGATATTTCTACACCTTTCTACCGCTATTATATTTACTATTATTGCATAAATCAACCGCTTTTTCCCGCATTGATTTGTCACTTGATGTCAAGATGGGAGATTTCCTTTTTTCGCTTGTCTCTTCTTGTTTTTGATTTTATCGTTGTCGTATATTGGTCGAAATGATGTGTGTGCCTTCTCCTCTAATGTTATGTTTCTCTTACTCGAATGATAGACCTTCGTCTGCTTTGTTTATGTATTAATTCTTCTCTCGAATTGAGTCAGCAAGTTATTATGTTGATCACTAGTATTTTCGATATTATGGAAGTAAGTTACGATAACTATGAAGCTCCTCCCTAGCACCCAAGTTGTCTTTTGATGATTTTTGTTAGCCCCTTCGCAAGTCCCTTTGATAACCTTTTGGCATCGAGAAAGAAAGGTCAGTAGGATTGGGTGAGCAATTCGTGGGCTAGCCAAATTAGAGTTTTGGTATTAAACCGCGGTAGAATGAAAAGGTTTATGTGCAATGTGTTTTGTCGTCTCACGTGTTTAGACTCTTATACTATCTTTCATCTTGTTTCTAGGCTTTTAAGGCCATCCTCAAGAAGTACCTTGACCATCCCTATCAACTTGAACCATAACTAGCTTTTCGGATCAACTAAGCTCGAGGTTTCATTGTGCGAATCCAATACCTCGCCGACACTAGAATGGTTTTGGTCTAATCCCCTCTCGAATTATTGCTGATGGCGCTCTTCTATTTTTCCTAACTGTCATTATTTTCTCCCTTGTAATGTTAACGCTATTAATTAATATTGGTCAGTTTTTATGCACGTAACTACCGTAATAGTTTGTGATGGAAATTTCCTTAAATGTGATTAATCTTCGGAAAAAGGCAACTTTCTTTCATTTGATAATCTTATGGATTCATAATGAAGGCTTTGTTTTGATAATGTCACTTAGAAATTATGTTTGTATCTATTTGTGCGACGGTTGACTGTGTTACCAAGGGTTGCCGTAAAATATGGTTGTTTTGGGATATGGGTAATTTATTTTAAATTAACCAAACATTAGTATCAGAGTGGAGGTTTGCAAATCTTTAGTGTTATAAAAATTTGTTGATGACATTATTGTATACTCTTGTTGACGGAACCCCTTCTTCTCTCGCGTGTTGCTACTAGCCTATAGACTTGACCCTTCTTGGATGATTGGAAAATCTTTGTAGTTAATGGTCAAAACTAATATACTTTGCTTTCGCCTCGAAACTTATGTTGTGTGTATACATTATCTGATTTCCGGTTTGAAACTCGATTATACATGGCTTTTTGTGTTAATTTTTGAAACCCGTGGTTCCCCTTTGTTGGGCCGATCAACTCTTGTTCTTTTAGAAATATATTAATTTATTCTATGCGTTTGGTACCTTTGATAAATTTCTAGATGGTTGGTGTATATATCAAATCTTAATCTTGTAATTATGGTTTACTTACTTACTTGATTGGAATTCTGTTTTTTGCTAGATTATTTGTTTTCTCCTTATAGGGCCAAGGGCCATTCTCTTACGATTGTTATAATTTCATTGCTTTTACTCCTAACTGAAGTACAAGGTCTTCTCCTTCTTTGATTGGCATGATGAAGACTTTATTATAACTTGATGTGTTGATAGTGTTTAGAGGTTTGAACCAATTCTTGTAATAAAGTGCTTCCTTTTCGTGGTATTGTTAGATAATAGTTATGGTTGTTTTGTGTAGCCTTATCTTGCTCGCCCTCTCGTGAACTCGACTCTTGTATAAAATTTGCTGCAGAGATGGATTTTGCATGTAGATGAGGGATAGAATTGTAGACTTTTGTCATCAATCTCAGCTGAGAAGTTCCTTTGCTCAAAACCTTTTTATGTTGTTCAACTATTGTTAACGCCCAAAGGGAAAGTTTAAAAGAGGATTAATGTCTTAGTATAAAGTATTGTGGACTTTGTCTTCTGAACTTTGGAAAACTTGTATTGTTTGACCATCATTGAAATTATAAGAAAATTTGGTTATTGTTGTTGAGTGACTTTGTTGGAGTATCAGTATTTTAAGAATTGATGTAATCTTGTTTTGTTCTTGTAAATGAGTGTTGCTACAACCTTGCCTTGAGAATAAATTTTGAGTTAAACCTTGATATGACTTAGTAATAAAGTGTCTTAAGTAAACTAACATGGGATTGTTTAATACTTCTGGAAGTTAAATTAAAAGTTGTATTCAAATAAAGTAACGTAGGGGTCACCAACTTGAGAGCAAGAAATTCTTTAAGTAATCAAGGGCAAGACTATCATTGCAGGTAAACTTTATAACATGATAAACCTAGCTCCTCTAGTGAACATTATTCCTTTTAAGGTGAAATTTGTAAAATGATCCTAAGGTGAAATGAACTGTTAGTTGTTTGAAGATGATAAGATTTAATAAGCTAGAGAAAACAAATCGGAGACCTCACCATCTTTCTCACCGCCATTTGGAAAGTAAATTTTTACTTCTTGTTAATACTTTTAGCAAAGCCTAAGTAAAGTTGTTGATAATTCTTGTTAAGAGCCCTAGCTTCAATTAAATACTGGCAATAACTAATGAGGTCCTAAAGATGTTTCATCTCGACCTTCTCCCTCTAACCCTTTTCCAAGGCACCTTGTATCTCTTCTCTTAAGTGTGTTGAACTTAAAACCATGTTGTCTTGTGGGCAAGAACGAATCTTAGTAGCGTTAGTGGTGAGCAGATGGCCTTGTGGAATTTAAATACTCCTTTTTCTTGATAAACGAATTAAGCAAATAAATGTCATAATAGAGAAGATTTAAAGATAATTACTCAGTGTCAAAGGAATAAACTTGGCTTGGCAAGTTGAATTATACGAATCATATCTTGAGCCTCCTTGAAAACGTAAGCTAAGAATTGCAAGATGTCCTTTTAAAATAAATAACCCTCAAGAATATCTCATTGTGGTTGGCCCTAACTGTAAGTGTGTTCTGTGATTGGACTTCTATGTTGTCTTGTCAAAAAGAAAAAAAAATGTATTGTCCTTGATAGGTGTGAACGTTTCCATGCTGCCTTTATGGCCATCCTTGTATCAAGTTGTTCACAGTGTTAGTTGTATCCTTGGTGACGACATGTTGCGTCATGTTATGTGTCAAGCAAGTAAAAAAAAAGTTATCCTGTATTTCACTGTGTTGTTCGTGTGTGGATATTTGGGTCGTTATAATTCTTTCCTCTACTCAAAAAATTTGAGTTCATACGTTAAAGATACAAGCAAGAAAACTATCCCAAATTTGATTTTTAATTCTTTATCTCCCAAAACAACATCGATTTCATTTTGATGATTGCATCATTATATAGATTCAATATAATGGCTTGGGGTGGAAGTTTGAATTGGCATGTTAATTTATTGAATTAAATCCCCTTATTCTTTCTTTTTTATGTCAACATGATAAGGTTGTTGCCTTTATTGTCATTTTCAAGCTTCTTGCATATCAAAATAAATAAAACCCTTGATCTCTATTATTATGTAAATACTTTGTTTTCCTGGTTTCATTTGTATAATTTGTTATCCATCAAGAACTAATAAATTTAGAATGGAAAATGTTAAACACTAAAATATGTTGAATGCGAGAATAATGGTTGTTTTTCATAATCTAATTTGCATGGTTCATTTTTTTTTTTTTTTCATAAATGCCTCATTTACATGGCCCCAAATAGCGTCATTCTTGAACATTTTTTAACAATTTGAGTGCATCTTTTTGGAAATGCATTTTGAATGTATAGAAATTAACGAACCTATCACGAATGTATTTTCAACTAGTTGACTTGATCTTGTCAAATTTAGATATGTCTCTATGAATATTTTTATTCTTTTATGGACCGCTTGGTTTTCTTGGATAAACTACCACATTTTTACATGGTTTTTGCAGATTTGATCCTAGGGATTTTCCCATACATATAATATTTTCTTGTTGCGTTTTAAGGAGTAAGAATGACTATAGAATTTTTATTTTTGTGAGGAATGAGAACCATGGTTATTGAACTACTAATGCCACAATTGTAGTGAGAGTGGGTAGTTTTTACATTGTCACAATTTAATGTCCATCTGTCTCTTTGGTGTATGTAATCCCCATTGTGGAGGCTTACTTTGGGGGTTCTTCTTTATAGTAATTGTTGTTATAGGTCCATAGAGACTTTCTTAGGATGGGAATTTGAACCAAATCCACTTATCCTAAATTTTCTACGTCCAACATAATAAGGTCGTAGCCTTTTATTGTCATTTTCTATCTTCTTGTATATCAAAATAAATAAACCCCTTTCATTTCTATTATTTTTTAAATGTTATGTTTTCTGGCCTCATTTGCATCATTTATTGCACGTTGAACTAAAAAAATTGAATAAAAAATACATCAAACATTGAAATATGTAAAAGGTAGAGTAATACTTGTTTACCATAATCTAATTTGCATTGTGCATTATTATTTGTTTTCCATATCCTCATTTACATGGGCTCAAATAACATCGGTTTTAATATTATTATGACCTACAAGCTTCTACAAAATGATGAGAAGCTAGAAGGAAATTACAGTCCAACCACTATTGCAACAGAGTTTTGAGCCTTTCCTAGAACCCATTGTTTTCTCCACAAATAGTGTATGTGCCAACCTACAAAATTTTATGGAATTTTAAACATAAGATACATTGTTGAATAATTTGATGTTGTATGGCATTAACAAAATTATCTCTAAAAACAACGGGTTTGATTCATATCCCACTCAAAATCCTCCAAGGAAAAAAGGTGGGAATAGATGATTCCCTTAATCACATGGAAATCAAAAGATTAGGGGTGACAAATTCCCCTTTGAATTTTATATGAGCTTCCTCATTTTCCTTTAAATATTTTCACTTCAATGCAGAAAAAACAAATATCCTTATGTGTCATTGTGTTATGTAATGCCCGTTCGCGTCTACCCTAGTTCTTGTGCCGCAATGACCCTCTTGTGGAGCGTCGAACGGTGTGTAATTCGATGTCTTGGCCCCATGGTCGGTCTTTGCTTCGTGTTCGCCTTGAAACATTAACATCTAGTTTATCCCCTTGGTTGCCTAGGCCTGTTCACATGTTGTTTTAATCATTGTGAGTAATATTATTGCTAACTACATCCAAAGTGTAGATATTTGCGTAACTACAAAGAATTTTTTTATGTGTTCTTTCCTTATTTTTATCACTCTCAAGCCAGACACATTTCGAAAAAAAAAAAAAAACTCATTGGTTTACTTCGGATACAATAACATTATTCACATACCTTTTTTATATCATATACATGTACATATAACACTTAGTATGGAACACACAAAACACACCATTCTCCTATTAATCGGATAGTGGAATGTACAGAACATTCCCAATCTGGGCATTAAACTTGCCGAATTGTCTCGCACTCTTATCAGAACCAGACTTGAAGTGCATTGTGTCGATATTGGCAACATAATTTAAAATCTTGTGCATAATTAACCCCAATTGTTTTCCTTCTTATCAGCCCTTATATCTCGCAAGGATGCATATTTGATCCCGTTTATTTTTGTGAATTCACAAAAAGTATTAGTTGCTTCAAGTCGCAACAAGTAAATCACTTTGTAGCTATCTTCCTAAAAGACAAGATATACTTGAATTGTCAAAGTAGGACCATTTTCCTAATTGACCGCAAGGGTGATTGGCCTTAATTAGATAATACAATCTTTCTCTCAATGAAAACATAAGCATTGTGTGGCATATCAGGATGGAAATTGAAGTAAGAATGCAGTCAACTAGGTTGTAGCTGGCAGTTAGGTGGTAATTTATGTTTTCTGTCCTTGCGTGAGGGAGATGGGAGTCGGTGGAGTCCCGTTTTTCTTCACCTGGATCTCATTTGGATCCTTTATTCAATGCGTATGGTTGGGAGGTGCTTGGCTCATTCTTGGGTTTGTGCGGCTGGGAAAAGTGGACCACTTTTTTTTGTTTTGGCCGCTTCCTTGTTCTGCTCTTGCAGTCCTTGTTTTGGCCGATTGGAGTTGGAGGAAGAGTGTGTGGGTTGTGGGTCTCAGTTCTTTGACTTCTAGCAAATGCCATTCGTGGGTTTGATCCCCCTTCCTTGCTGCTGCTCCTTCCCTGTTCCAAACGTGAAGGAAAATGGAGTTTGGGCACAGAAATGGGTTTGGTATGGCGGTTATAGATGAAGCTTCAGGCTAGTGAAGAAGGCATGTTACCTCCACTTTCCTTGGGTGCAGCGCTCTTTGATATGGTTGGATTTATTGAAGACAAGAGAATATGGTCTCTGTAACTCTTGCAGGATCCACAAATATCTGTTTGCATGTAAACACTGTATGTATGAAGCTATGTGGAAGCATTACGTGACTAGAGTTTGCCTGCTGTTTTCTGAACAAGGATTTAGGTGGGGTTCTAATCTGGAGCATGCCTTGAATTCCTTACTAAATCCACAAATCATCACACCATCTCTTGTTGCAGAAGTTCTTGATGCAAACAAAAAAACACTTCTCTGGCCTGGAGTTTGTTCAAGTGGGCATCAGAAAAAAAAATAGATAATCATTGCAGACGCGGTTTAACATCAATCAGAGCCATTTCTGACATCCTCTGCAATGCAAAATGGTTGTCTAACTCCGAGAACTGTGCCATAATTTGTATGAAGAAAAAGACACAGAAATTGCAGTTCCTGCACTTTGGATACTTGTGGCAAGATTGGCAAAAGCTGGATTTGTGGACGAGGCCTTTTTGAGCGCCTCCAACAAGCAGGTTGTCCAACTATGTTGTTATCTGTTCAGCATCGACTGCATCCTCAAATTCGGGATTCTCCTTCAAGGTATTTTTTTATCAAAATCGATTAAGTGACAGTAAGAGTGTTACCAGGAGACCTGACAAATTTTATGGCAAAGATTCTCTATTGAAACCTTTCTGTTTGTTTTACGATGTAACCCATGGAAGAGGATCTCATAGAGGCGGATCTGTTTCATTTCAGTATATTCATGAAGCACAATTTGCTTTGCAATTATATGAGCTTCTTCAACGAGTCACTAAGTTGGCAGGCATAAAGGTTTCTGTTGGAATTATCACACCTTCAAGCTACAGCTGAAATGTTTGCACCGAGAGTTTGATGTTGTCCTCAAATCTGATGAAGGAAAAGGTTTATTTATCATTACGGTAGAGGCCTTTCAGAGCCAGGAGCGTGATGTAATCATTATGTCTTGTGTCCGAGCTTCAAATCATGGGGTTGGCTTTGTAGCTGATATTCGCCGCATGAATGTGGCACTAGCTCAAGCTCACAGAGCACTTTGGGTTAAGGGCAAAGCAGCTGCATTGAAGCAATCTAGTGACTGGTCAGCCTTAATTGAGGATGCTAAGTCTAGGGACTGTTTTATGGATATGGAGTCTGTACCAAGAGATTTTTTTGGTTATAAAGCCATCTTCTTTGCTTCGTCTCAGACTAGGGCTGCTCCTAATATGAGAGCACCAAGGTTAGGAGGTCCAAATCAGAAACAATCAGATGCATATGGAGATGGTCGATGTTTGGGTGCCCAACGAGCTTGAAGAAAATGGAATTAGGCTTGGGTTGTTGTTGCTGGTCCGGGCGGTGTCCATGAAACCTTCTGAATCTGGAGAAAAGGCAAGATATTTCTACACTTTTCTACTATTATTTTATTTAAAATTATTGTGAAATCGAACCACTTTTTCCTTGCATTGATTTGTCAGTTGGATGTCATGATGGGAGATTTCCCCTTTCTGCTTGTTTCTTCTTGTTTTAGCTTTTATCGCTGATGATGTTGGTCGAAAGGATGCGTGTGCCCTTTCCCCTAATGTTATGTTTCTCTTGCTCAAGTGATAGACCTTTTCTCGCTTGTTTATGTATTAATTCTTCAACGTGATTAAGTTGCAAAGTTATTATGTTGATCAAACTAGTATTTTCGATATCATGGAAGTAAGTTACGATAACTATGAAGCTCCTCCCTAGCACCCAAGTTGTCTTTTGACGTTTTTTTTGTTAGCTCCTTCGCAAGTCCCTTTGATAACCTTTTGGCATCGAGAAAGAAAGGTTGTAGGATTGTGTGATCAATGCTTGGGGCTAGCCAGCTTGAGTTTCGGTATTAAACTTTTAGAATGAAAAGGTTTGTGTGCAATGTGTTTTCCAGATCGCGTGTTTAGACTCTTATATTATCTTTCATCTTGTTTCTAGGCTTTTAAGGCCATCCTCAAGAAGTACCTTGACCATCCCTATCAACTTGAACCATAACTAGCTTTTCGGACCAACTAAGCTGGAGGTTTCATTGTGCGAATCCAGTACCTCGTTGACACTAGAATAGTTTGGTCTAATTCCCTCTCAAAATTATTGCTGATGGCGCTCTTCTATTTTTCCTAACTTGCATTATTTTCTCCTTGTAATGTTAACGCTATAAATTAATATTGGTCGGTTTTTATGCACGTAATTACCATAATAGTTTGTGATGGAAATTTCCTTAAATGTGATTAATCTTCGGGAAGAAACTCACTTTCATTTGATAGTCTTATGGATTCATAACGGAAGGTTTTGTTTTGATAATGTCACTTAGAAGTTATGTTTGTATCTTTGTGTGATGGTTGACTGTGTTACCAAGGGTTGCCTTAAACTATGGTTGTTTTGGGAAATGGATAATTTATTTTAAATTAACCAAACATTAGAATTATTGTGGAAGTTTGCAAATATTTAGTGTTATAAAATTGTTGATGACATTATTGTATACTCTTGTTTGACGGAACTCCCTTCTTCTCTCGCGTGTTTCATTCTAGCTTTGTAAGACTTTGACCCTTCTTAAATGATTGGAAAATCCTTGTAGTTAATGGTCAAAACTAGTATACCTGACCTTCGCTTCGAAACTTATGTTGTGTGTATACTCTATTTGATTTCCGGTTTGAAACTCAATTATACATGGCTTTTTGTGTTAATTTTTGAAACCCGTGGTTCTCTTTTCTTGGGCGATCAACTTTTGTTCTTTTAGAAATATATTATTTTAGCCTATGCGTTGGTACCTTTAATAAAATTTCTAGATGGTTGGTCTATATATCAAATCTCAATCTTGTAATTATTGTTTAATTACTTACTTGATGGGAATTCTGTTTTTTTGCTAGATTGTTTGTTTTCTCCTTATAGGGCCAAGGGCCATTCTCATACGATTGCTATACTTTCGTTGCTTTTACTCCTAACTGAAGTACAAGGCCTTCTCCTTCTTGATTGGCATGATGGAGACTTTATTATAACTTGATGTGTTGATAGTGTTTAGAGGTTTGAACCAATTCTTGTAATAAAGTGCTTCCTTTTCGTGGTATTGTTAGATAATAGTTATGGTGGTTTTGTGTAGCCTTATCTTGCTCAGTTCTCGCGAACTGACTCTTGTGGAAAAAAATTTTGCAGATGGATTTTGCGAGTAGATGAGGAATAGACTTGTAGATTTTTACATCAACCTCAGTGAGAAGTTCTTTTGTATGAATCCTCTTTATATTGTTCAACTATTGATAACATCTAGTGGAAAATTTAGAAGAGGATCAATGTCTTAGTAGATTGTATCGTGGATTATGTCGTCTTAACTCTGGAACCTTGAATTGTTTGACTATCTTTGAAATTATAAGAAAATTTGTTTACCGCTTGTTGAGTAACCTTATTTTCATTTTTCGTAAATGAGTATTGTTAAACTTTATCCCTGCGATTAAATGTTGAGCTAAATCTTCTAAGACTTAGTAATAGTGTGTTATAAGTAAAATAAAATGGGTTGTTTAATACTTATAGAAGTTAAACTAAAATTTATTTTACAAATAAATTGGTGTAGAGGTACCAACTTGAGAGCAAGAAATTCTTTAAGTAAACAAGGGCAGGACTATCATTGCAAGTAAACTTTATATCATGATAACCCTAGCTCCTCTAGTGAACATTATTCCTTTTACGGTGAAATTTGTAAAATGACCCTAAGGTGAAATGAACTCAAGTTAGTTGTTTGAATATGATAAGATTTAATAAGCCGGAGAAAACAAATTGGAGACCTCACCATCTTTCTCCCCACCATTTGGAAAGTAAATTTTTACTCCTTGAAAACGTAAGCTAAGAATTGCAAGATGTCCTTTTAAAATAAATAAACCTCAAGAATATCTCATTGTGGTTGGCCCTAACTGTAAGTGTGTTCTGTGATTGGACTTCTATGTTGTCTTGTCAAAAAAATGTATTGTCCTTGATAGGTGTGAACATTTCCGTGCTGCCTTTATGGCCATCCTTGTATCAAGTTGTTCACAGTGTTAGTTGTATCCTTGGTGACGACATGTTGCGTCATGTTATGTGTCAAGCAAGTCAAAAAAAAAAATTATCCCGTATTTCACTGTGTTTGTTCATGTGTGGAATTTATGGGTCGTTACATGTTCCATTAATGACTTGCCCATTAATATAGACATTAGTTAATTTGATTTTATGTCATCTTTTTGTGTTTTGTGTTGTTCATTTTGATCAAATTTAATTGCAACTCATTTTTCTTGACTTATAATAAATTATGCTTTGTTTTGTAGTTGTTGACTTTCATCCTACCTCTGTTGTTGTTACACCGGTCTAGAAAATAAAAGGTGCATGCAACAATTTTTCCCTGTGCTTTTGGAAATCCTCTATTGCATCTTTATTGTTGTTATTTCTTTAAAAATAGGTTCCCTTTACATAGATTTTCCATTTTTAAGGTTTTCTAATGTATTTCATTCATGTCCATGTGTGGCTTGTTGGTTTTGTTTCATTTTTTAAAAGCGAGGGATGGGGAATGAAAATGTATCCTTTCCATGGGCTTCAACCATTCATATAGTTAGAACATGTAAACTTGGTGCAAAACTTAAGTTGTCTACATGCTATTTTATACAATTTTGACATATCGTTCCTTTCCTTTGGTAACATTTTCCTAAATTTTTTTACAATGCATGGGTTTGCATTGATCTAAAAATACAATCAAAATACTCTTAGAGGGAACCACAAACCTTGCTTTGTGCCTTTAAGTGCTCTCCTTAGAATCTATCACTCACTGCAGTGCTCCAAACTAAAATATGAGGTTTTCCTTTCTAATGGGGTTCACTCTCACCATGGGCTCCTATCATCTAAATGTAATGACAACATCTCGAAAAGGGAGGTACAACAAGGCTCGATTGTCAAATTGAATTCTTATTCTTGCAAGCTAGTAAAAGGATACGTGTGCGAGATTGAGACCTCGTAGCTTCTTTTTTATCTATGTCTCCTCCGAATTAATTCATAATTCCCGTGATTTCCCCCACTTGACTACACCTTTTAATGTAGGAATGTGATGATATTTGGAATGGAGATTATTTTCCATTACCTTAAAATTATTGTTTCTCCAACTCCTTTCTCACTCACAAGTGATACGTTGTTATTGATCTTCGCTTCCACTTCCCCGTCCGGATGAGTGTACGAGTAATCAAAAACACTAAACAACATTGAGTATACAAGGATTAGTACTGGAGACGATAATGGATGATATGGGCGCAGAGATAAGATAGATGCATGATATAAAGAAGCTAGATTTGCAAAACTGAAACAAATAAGATTAGATCATAATATGTGGGGGTTTCTGGACAAAGGCTTGGGTTCCAAAAGGATTTTAACTCCCTTGGAGGATGTCAACGCCCATTTTAGACAAGATAATAACAGAACATGAACAGTAGTAGTGGAATATAAAATGAAAAGTAACTAAAATGATGAGGGAACTTAGCTTGTGCTTTGTTATGGAGATGAACCGGGCATCAAGATGGCAAGATAATTAACCTGGCAAATATTTTTTCCTTAAACTAGCAGAACTTAATTAAGCTCTTCCTTCTCTTCTCTAGGCCTAGGTATCTCCAGGTCTTCTTGAAAAATATATACTCCCCCTTTTAAGTCTTCGGTCCTTTTTTGAAATATGGGAAAAAAACCCATATTTATAGCTTAGATGTGAGGTTAGATTGGGGTTAACAAGTAACCGGGGTTGAATAAAGTAACCTAAGTTAGGAATATGATGTGATCACGTGGGGACCATGGCTTGAATTATTAGATGGAGTGGGGAGCACGATTGACATGGTTGGTGAGATAAAGATTCCATTTTTTAAAAAGGGTGTCGGATGGGTGTATTAATACCCATGGATTAAATAAAATTTGAAGGATGGGGATATGCCAAAATTTGAATTATCAAATGGGTCTACATGGAGCCCATTTGATAATTAATCAAATAATGTGAGCAAATAGATAGGATTTTATTTAATTTAAGAGAAAGAGATATGAGAATGGAAATTTTGTGAATGTGAGATGACAAAGGGGCGCTATAACCAGAAATAGGTGTCTACATTTGCCCCTTTTTGTTGAGTGGTTTGTGATAGCAAGCCACGAGACAAAAACAAAAAGGGTTAGATGAGATATGTGCCCGAGGGTGGATGAAGACATGACCAAAGGCAAGATGCCCTAAGAAAAAAAGGATCGTAATAACAATGAAAAAATATGTATATGGTGGTGACTTCAATATCACATCGGTAGAGGACAATTGTGGTCTCAACGGAGAAAGACAACAGCATTCTATAGACCAGTGAGTGGGTGAAGACCACTGTAGTATGGATGTAAACCAAGATGACCAATGGGTCATAAGAAAACATCAAAATATGTGTAACTAAATGCAAAAGATGTGCGCAATCCTTTGTTTGCAAGGAATCGTGTAAAATCATGCATCCAAAAATGGATGAGAATGAATATAATGATGCCCCAACACAGGGGCACAAGAATGACGTAAAGTGAGTATGTGTTGTGACAAGTACAAGGATGAAAAGGTGCCCCAACATAAGACATAGATAGAATAGAATAATCATAAATGTGGACAAGATGAGCAGATAGGATAGAAAGACGAGATAAAATTCCCTAAAAGGATAATAAATATGATGGCAATCATCTTTCATAGGAAATATGCTATAAGTGTTAGCAAATTAAAAGGTGAAGAAGAAAAAATTCCCATTTCTTCGATAAGTGTGATAGAGATACTTTTGTGAAAAAACAAAAGTAGAGCAAATATTCATGGAAGAGAACAAGATTAGATAGGTGATCGGCACTATAGTATCTTCCAAGACAAAAATGTCAAAAGAAGATGGGAAGATATTCTTATAAATGTATATGATGATGTCCCTATGAGAGGAATGATGAAGATAAAAGATGTGACAGGGTTCCCAAAAAGAGAAGAGATCAATGTTGCAGAGAGAAAGAACAAGAACAAAGTAATGAAATAGATTGGTGGTGGTAGATAAATGAAGAAACATATACAGTGTAGATAAAGAGTGTAAGGGAAATCCTTAATTGGGATGCCCATGTGGTGGGAGTGATGATGCAAGAGTGTTAAGTGGAAAAGGAGGAGCAAAAAGACGTTTGTGGTGGTAATTTTTTTTTGTTGAAAGAGGGAATGGGAGAAGCTTCTACAAATGGGAGGATCCAAGGAAGAAGATATACCTTAACTAAGATTTTCTGGTTGTATAGATGATTAAGTAATATTGTTAAACTGAAAACAAAAGAGTAAAAGAGAAACCTAATACAAAATAAAAGTAAGATATCTAGCATCGTGCAAGGGGACAGAAAGGTGAGAAGGATGATGTGGAGACAAATGGTAATGAGCGGAAATGGAGAGTGAGGAGCAATGGATCAAAGATGTTGTAGAACATGTTGAGAGATAAGGAGTTGTAGAATAACGAACTTTACTTGAGAAGGATCCTCAAGTAGGATTCGTAAACTGCAATGGTGATCAAGTAGAATTCACAAACCGAAAAGTGTATTTGCAAACACATGCATGGAGATGATGGATAGATATAAAATTCATAGTGTGAAATTTTATGTGATTTTCATAAAAGATGATTTGGATGAGATGAATGGAACATAGTTGTAGCAAGGGCATACAAGGAAACTATGTTTCAAACTGGATTTGATATAAACAAGAAAAGGTTACCACTCAAAGCATTGCACTTGTAGCCAATAGTAGGTGTTAACACATAACCAATGATAGTTAGTTATACCAAAAGATCATGAGGGAAATATGGATGAAAGATGCTCATAATCCTTATATTGACATGACAAAGGGATCAAAGATGTGACTTGTACGGGAAGAGGGATCTCTAAAGATGGTGTTCCTTAAGTCTATGCCTTAGCTCTGGAAAAGGAAAGAACAATAGCGAAAAGTTTATCAATGCGGGAAGCTTTCAAAATGTTGATAAAAGAAGGTTGATCAATGTGGAAAACCTTCTATATGCCATAATAATATAGTAGCCATCCTTTGAGGGTATGGTCTACATAAGATAGATGACAAGAATAATATGATAGCCATCCTTCAAAGGATCGGTCTATCTCTTTTGATTTTGCTTGGATTTTGATTTGTATACTTTTCTTTTTTTTCTTTTGTATTTTGCATTTTGTATGCACAATTGTCCTTCGAGGGATCAGTCTATTTTTGATAACTTTGATTTTGCCTTTTACATACATGAATTTGAGCTTCACATGGGGGAGAGCTGGGAATAGTTAAGTAAACCACTCAAGAAGGGAAAAGGAATGTACAAGAGACACCTTGGACCCTTCGCATGGCTGCAATAGGAGAACGAGAAGGTGACAGATGTAATGGTTATAGGGTCACATCAAAGTAGTGAAGGAAGACCACATAATTCGGATTATTACAATGACAAATGGAAGGGGCTAAAGATGGAAAAACAATCTAAGGATGTAACTAAGTTCTCATTGTTAGATATGTTAACAGATGGCGGTCACAAGTGCAATGCATTAAGAGGTTCCGTCTTCGATTTACCATCACGAGAGAGAAGACATTGTATTTGCAATAAGATGAGATGATAGCTAAGCAGGAAACAAAAACTATGTCCTGAAGGAAACAAACATATGACCACAATGGTGGATTTAGATGAAAATAAATGATGCCCTAAGAGAGACATAAACATAGAAGGACAATCATGGCCTCAAAGGAGGGCTTGATGAAATAAATGGTGTCCCAAAAGAGACACACATATAGCCACAATGGTGGAATTTGAAATAGATGGTGCCCCAGAAGAGACACAAATATGGCCACAATGGTGGACTTCAAGAAAATGGTCCCTTAATGTAAGAACAAAGATGGCCTCAAAGGAGGACTTAGAATGAGATGAGGATTTGGATATAATTAATTTAGATTGGATGGATGTGAAGGAGGTAGATAAAACAATGTCAAAGAGCAAATTCCCCTATTAATAAGGGATTCTATATGGATGATGTGTTCAATGGTGAGGGAAGGTTGTTCCCCAATGAGTTGAATGTGAAGGAGGTAAAGGATGTTGAAAGAGCTTAGATGAGATTGTTTTAGATTTGGATGGGGTAAATGATTGGATACCACAAGAGTGCTTAGTAAGATAAGCGGTATTGATGAACAATGGAGGACATTCCTTAGGAGGAATGACATGGGCTGGATGAATATTAAGGGATGAGGTGGATGGAGGAATCATATGAGATCCAACAGATGGGATATGGATTAGATTCAAGGTAGATGGAGAAGGAACTTTCCTTTGAATGCGGAAATAATATTTCTCGATAAGGTTATGGACGATTGACCAAAAGGCCTTAATAATTGATGTCATGACACTGGGGTACAATGATAAGCACAACTACAATTAGATTGAACCATGATGGTTTGGGACCATAGGGATTAAAGACTTTAATAGGAGGAAGTTTTATGGAAAATGTTTGAGTTAAATGTTGAAAGATATCTACGTATGACCTCATTAAAGTGTAATGGGGAAGGTAACTCTTATGGGTTTTGATAGGATTACCACTTGGAGTTGGGAGAAAAAATGGATGTAGATTGGATGGGTGAATTTCATGTTTTGGAGGAAAAATCAAATTTGGTTGAAGGACGATATTGTTTGGATGTGGATTGATTATTGCAAGATGTCGTAGATGGAAAAAATGATCCCGACATGGATGTTGTGGCATTAGACTATTGAGAAGAGGGAAAACATTAATGTTTTTGAGGAGGCGCAGGGATTTTCGGGATGTTTGCCCCAGCCTTAGAATTCAATCGAGAAGATTTACCTCTAGCAGGATGACAATAATTTCAACCAGAGGATCCGATAGGCGTGGTATGGTTATTAATGGAGAAACTATCCTGAAACAAGACAAAGATGTTAATGAATAGATAGGTGTTTTTATGATGCGATTAATGATATCTATGTGAGATGTGTTTCAGTTTTGGCATGGGAAGAATTTATTTTTAGAGGGAGAAGGTAAAGCATCTTTATTTGATTGAGGTGGATGTGTTGGTATAGTAGGTGATCCAAAGGGTATCTCTGATAGGGTTAGAGATCGAGAGGATTTGGTTAGTGTGATAAACAAATTAGGTGGAGTATTGGGATAACACCGGTGATGTGGCCATGAGTGAAGATATAGGTAAAGATGTCAAGGTAGGGATAGGTGTATTTGTTGGTATGATAGATATAGGGGTAGTTGGCATAGATAAAGATGTAGACTTTTTGGAAGATGTGGGTAGTGCGATAACCGATGGAGTAGACCTTATGGGCATGGGTAATGCAGAAAATGCAAGAGCATTTTCAGACATAGAAAGTAGAAGGGTTTGGTTCTTTCATAAATGTTTCGACGGGTAAGAATGATATTTTTACTAAAGGGGTTGATGTCAAATGTGGGGTTGCAAGGGTGCATGTTGTAGAACTAAGTTTAGTTGGGATGGTTGTGAGTAATGTAGGTGTAGTAACAGGTGTATTTGAGGCAGATGTGGGTGAAGAAATAGATGGGAGAGATGTAGGGATATGTGTGGATATGAGTGGGGCCAAAATAAGTGCTAAGGATGAATCTAATGTGGTAGATTGAGGTATGTTTGAAGTGGCAGAAGTGGATGGTATAGTTAAATTTGATGTGGACGTGATAAGGATAGGAGAAGGTGTAGGTTCAGGACAAATAGTGAAAGTTGATGTAGGTGTGATAGGATCTAAATAAGGGATGGGAATAATGTCTACTGTGGGAACATGCGGAATTGGTGATAAGATAAGATCTTGATTGACATTGTCAACCATACAAGCGTTTGATAGTTGAGATGTAAAGGGGGTGATGTGATTTGTCGCTGGTTGATTAGTTTGTGCGGTGGAGGTATTAATTTGGATATGCCCTTGATTTACAAGTTGTTGGACATGATATTTGAAGGAATGAAATCTCTCATTTTCATGACCTTTGACTTGATGATATTTACAAAAGTGGGCCTTGTGATACCAAATAGGTATGGTCACTGCAAGTTGTACATGGGTCATATGGGAGGATGTTGGATGGAGTTTACGCTCATCAAATTATCAAATACATAACTATGTGATTCTCCTAAAGGAGTGTAGTTGGTTGTTGATTGAGGAGATTGTTGTTGAGACCATGTGCTTGGTTTAGATGGGGATGAGGGTTCAATGACCACAGTGTTGGCCATAGCCTTGAACTCACCATTATGTGTGAATGGTTTGGTGGATTCAATTTTTGGTTTAGTTGAACTTAGTTTAAGATGACTCTGCTCAATGGCACCGGTTTTGAGCTTACGAGGCATTGTGAAATATTCATCAAAGGTTCAAAATGATTGGATCTGTAAAGTGAATGATATATGTTTGGCACACGAACGTGAGAATAAGTTGATAAGTTCAATTTGTGGGATAGTGAAGGATAGTTGGTTTATAACATCATGCCACCGTGTGACGAAGTTGGCGATGGGCTCGTCTTCATACTGTCGAATGGTATATAGATCAATGATAGTGGTATTGCGTGCGATATTGATAGAAAAGTGTTCTAAGAACAACTATGCAATTTGAGTGAAAGAGAATATGGAATATTGTGGGATATTGTTATACCGGTCCATCCTGGGACCGATAAAGATATGGGGAAAGTGTGAAGAAGTAAATCATGATCATGCGCAATAAGACAACATGTGTGTTTAAATGTGAGGAGATGTTGTTGGGGATCTTCTTTATTGTTGAACTTATTAAATGCGGAAGTTTCTAATGAGGACGATAGGATTTAATTGGAACCGATGTATGAATGGGTTCATTACGGATGCGTTCATAGGATAAGGTGTTCTTGGGTGGTACGGTAAGGGTTTCTCAACCGCCAACCGATTCATTAAGGCATGAATTAAATCACTCGAGGTGTTATAAGGTTGAGATTGGATTGGCGTGTGGTTTGAAAAGTAGTTTAATAAGGAAAATGATGTGTTTGTGGGTGTGGGGTAGTTGGGAATCGTCGATAAGTTGGTTGATAATTTTTGGATAAGATGTTTGTGGAATGGTTTGATAAGACAATTGATTAATTTGTGGATATATAGGTGTTTGGGGAGATGCTTGGCAAAGACTAACATGTGTCACAGTTGGGATTGTTGTATAGGTTGGTTTTGAGCAATAGGTGCGTGATGATAAATGGGGATATGTGTGTTAAGAATTAGATATGGTTGAAGCATATGATGGGAAGGAATGTAAGTGTGAAGAGTTTGAGATGGTTGGACAGTGCCTATTAATGGAATTTTCCAAATGGGATGTGGGTGAAATACGATCCACTAATTTAGGAGATTGGCAAGATTGTGATATTGTAGGAGATTTTTGGAGTAAGAAGTCATATGTGGGGTTAGGAGGAGATTTGAGTGTATCTAGAGGATCGGGAGATAGTGGTGCGATCGATTTAGGAAGACCGGCTTGAAGAGGAATATGAGGGTTAGGCGTTAAGGTGGGGATAATTTTGTATGACATGGTTCTTATAAGGTGAGACCATAAAGACTGGAGGTTAGGTGACTGGAGACATGATTTTGAGTTTAGAATCTTGTTGAGTGAGATCATCGAGAGGAAGTAACTTTATTAGATTGAGCATATTGTTGTTTTTCTCGATTTGGGAGAGAGTGACAAGATGTGTGAAATAGAGAAATATATGTTTATGTATGTTGTTGACAAAAAAATCAAGCGAATATTTTTAGCCTCATGATTAATTTATAGGATGTGAACGAGAAAAGAAAAGTAGGTAATGAAGGTGCCTAAAGGATTCTCAAGATGGTTGCAGTAGTTATGGATTGGGATATGTCCGAGACGGTTTCTGTTGTGTGTTTAGGTCCCAATCAGCTAACCGAGATGAGAGGAACTTTTTGATGTGTTAATTATGTTTGTGCAGTCTCAGGCAATGTGTGATAAGTGAAATGCAGAGAGTTAAATTCTTTAATTAAGCTATGTAATTAGGCAGGATGTAGAAGGTTCGTTTTAGACCAAAATGAAATGTGACATTCGATGTATACAGGAACTCAAGAAAGGGAAATTTCGATGCAAAAAGAGAAAATAGAGAAAAATGAGAAATACCTGGAGAATCACTTATCATTGTTATTTGATTGCATGTGTTTAGAGGTATTAATCATGGACCTGGAACGTCTAGTGACCTTAAAAGTGCATCGTTCATGACTGGAAGAGGGGTCTGGATAATGCTTTTCCTATTTGAAAGTGCCACTCAGTGGTCTGGAATGCCCGGTACTCTAGAATGACACCGTGCACAATTGTGAATGAGGTCGATGAAAATGTTTTACATGGCGTGTTTGATTTAAATACTGGTCTTTGACAGCGTAACATTGTTGTCGTGAGGTTATAGACATTATCCTGCAAGAAGATAATAAATGCTATTAGTTAAGGTAGTAAAAAAATGACTATAAATTTTAAGCATGGTGTCGTCAGTAAATAAATAAAAATAAAATAATTACTTAATCTAATTAATTAACGAAATGTAGTTTATAGTCAATTAATTAGATATGAAATAAACTATAGAATAAAAAAACATAAAAGCTATAAGAATAATTTATGAAGTAAATTATTAACTAAAGAGGAAAGGTAAATTGAAATTATTAAATAAATATGTAGTGTGTGTGTGGTCGAGCCATGTGGATTTCACATGAAGGGGTCGACTTTATCAAGTGAAGTGTGCATGGAGAGAGTGAGTCGTGTATGTTGGTTAAGGGTGTAGGATAAGGTCGATCCGTAGGTGGTGTAAGTGGAGCAGAGTTGGGAGGAAGGGAGAAGGGAGGAAACTTGGATAGTTGCGAGTGGAGGAGTGTTTGTCGGAAGAGGTCATGAAGGGGGAAGTCGGATGAGAGCTTGGGAAGAGAGAAGGAAGATGTGTGTGTGTGGTGACAAGCTTTCGTGCTACGAGAATAGGTTACGTGAGCTTGAAGTGGGGACGAAGATAGTGGAAAATAAGTGTGAATGATTTATGGTAAAAGACTCGCTTGACCACTATCGCTTAGTGGATCCGGTCTTTTTGTTTTTGGCCTCTGGTAATATGAGCCCAACAGATTTGAATACCATGAGAAGGGGAGCACCGGTCATAAGAGTGAGGTTCCACCCAGAGAAGATAGTTGGGGAGTAGATGGCTGAAATAATTTAGTGCAATGATGACAAATGATAGCGGGGAGAAAACTTGACGGAGCTCGGGCAGAGGGGAGTTATGTGGATCGAGGTGGAGCCTATGGGTGAATCGACGAGAAGGAATGGAGAATGGAGTGTGTGTGGTGAGGGAAGTGGTGGGGAGTAGGATGGAGTGGAGAGAGATAAACGTGATGGAATATTGGGAGGATGGCAACAAAGTGGTGGGTGGAAGTCGTGGACAGAGTGGAGAGAGGTAAGATCCTGTAGATGAGTGGAATGACTTGGTGAGGTGGCGCTTTGGGGAGGAATGGCGGTTCCAAGTAGACTAGAGTTGGGAATGGAATAGAACGGAGAGAGGAGGTGAGTCACATAAAAGAGGAATGGGGTTGTGTAGAGTCATGTGGAAAAGGGGATAAGAGCATGGATAGAGGAAGATGGGGAGTAACACGGGCAAGGAGTTGGTGGACGTGAGGGAGGTGGTGAAGATAGAGTCACTCGAGGTAGAGGAGATGTGGATCGGAGATGGAGAGCAGGCGCAGGGAGGAAGGTAGGCTCGAGAGGAGAGAAGGAAGCGAGAGGAGGAATATGGGGTAGGATTGAAGAGTATGGGTGGCAGAGGATGGATCAGTCGAGGAGCTAAGTCGAACATCAAGGATCGTGAATGAGGAGTGGGTTGAATTCACAAGCCCGGACTGTGTCTTTGCCAGATTATATCGATTAGGTCTATAGGTCGTATAATATTTGTGCTTTCCACGAAAGATGCTAAATTGTCTTCAAATAGAAATAAGAGGTTCTGGTCTCAATTTACCGTCAATATAAGGGTTTAAAGTGTACAAACTTGTATAATTTCCCTGTTACTGTTTTGTATCAGACGTATGTTGAGATTTCATGGAGGTAGAAATAATGGAGCCAAAATTGAAGAAATTGAAGCGCATGCCACATATATTTTCTCAAATGGTTACACTTCCCATGCCTACGGATGCTCCTGTGGAGAGTCAAGAGATGGAAGAGGCATTCAAGTTTGTAATAGGGGATCCCAAAGTGGAGGTTTGTAATAAGGTCGAGGATGGCAAGTCATGTGTGGGAGATGGTAGCGAGTGGTGTTATTTCGGTGGGAAAGAAATGGCGAGCTAAGTCGATGGTAGGAGTTACGGGAGAGGTAGTTAATGAGTAAGGGGCTCAAGAAGGTGGAGAAGGATGGAGAGTTGGAAGACTTGGTGGGAGAGCTACTCGATGAGGGAGTGGGAAGTGTTGAGTCGGTGAAGAGAGGGGAGGGTAATGTGTTGGGAATGGAGGCTCGGTGGGGAGCAAGTGGGGTGAGATGGTTAAATAACCGAGTGGCCGAGGAGAGAGGTGGTGGGTGGGTCATGTAGGTTGAGAGTTGGGATGTGGGGTAGGGAGATGTGAAGGATGGAGTGGATGGGTTGTTTAGATTTTCAAAACTTAATAAAATTTTCCATTTTTAAAAAAATATTATTATTATTATTATTTTCTAATAATAACCATATAAATTTATACCAATTATAAATAACTGGATCACAAACCCATGAAAAACAAGAAAATCACATACCTCGAAGGCAACCTAAATGACCGGACATACTTAATCGGAGAATTCAATACGAAAACCTTGTAAACATTTGGGTAAAAACAATGAAAAATGTAAAATATATATCACATAACGATAACTAGGTAAGCATGGTTAATTTCTGGATTCCTATCCCATGCAAGTAGATTTCAAAAGAAAACAAGAAGAGCACGTACCTCTAGTGATTTCAATGAGTGACCATACTAACCTGAAATCAACAAATAATAAGATGTTGCAAACAAGCAAGTTAGAAAATATGAGTAAAATAACAAACAAAATGACCAGATCTAGGATCTGGTCCCACCAAGCGTGCCAAATGTTGATCTGTGTTTCCATCTTCTTGTCTAGATGAGTGTACGAGTAATCAAGAAACACTAAACAATGTCAAGTATACAAGGGATTAGTACCTTGGAGATGACGATGGATGATACGGGTGCAAATAAGATAGATGCATGATATAAAGAAGCTAGATCTGCAAAACTGAAACAAATAAGATTAAATCATAATATGTGGGGTTGCCTGAAGTGCCAGATTCCAAGACGATTTTAACTCCTTGAGGATGTCAACCCCGTTTCAAACAAGATAATAATAGATCATGAACAGTAGAGTGGAATATAAAACAAAAAGTAAGTAAAATGACGAGGACCTTAGCTTGTGCTATGTTGTGGAGATGAACCGGCATCAAGATGGCAAGATAATGAACCTCGGAAAAGATTTTTCCTTAAACTTACATAACTTAATTAATCTCTTCCTTCTCTTCTCTAGGCCTAGGTATCTCCAGTCTTCTTGAAAAATATATACTCCTCCTTCTAATTCTTCGCTTCTTTTTTGAAATATGGGGAAACAAACCCATATTTATAGCCTAGATGTGAGGTTAGATTAGGGTTAACAAGTAACCGGGGTTGATTAAAGTAACTTGAGTTAGGAATATGATGTGATCACATGGGGACCACGGCTTGAATTATTAGATGGAGTGGGGAGCATGATTGACATGGTGGGTGAGATAAAGATTCCATTTTTAAAAAGGGTGTCGATGGGTGTATTAATACCCATGGATTAAATAAAATGTGAAGGATGGGGATATGCCAAAAGTTGAATTATCAAATGGGTCTACATGGAGCCCATTTGATAATTAATCAAATAATGTGAGCAAATAGATAGGATTTTATTTAATTTAAGAGAAAGAGATGCAAGAATGGAAATTGCATGAATGTGAGATGACGGAGGGGCGCTATAACCAAAAATAGGTGTCTACAATTGTGTTGTGCACTTACTCGACCATCAAGTTGTGTTGCATCTAAGGGAGGATCCTCGCGCTCTATAGCTAGACCTATTTTTCCTTCCTCATAGATGCCAATACATGCTCTTAGCCCCTACTTGAAACAATGGTCTATGAAAGGTCGAGTTGTGTAGAGAATTTTGCTTAGTGAATACATAAACATGAAATGGAAAGGTTGGTTCTTTGGGTTCAAATTTATAGTCGCTTTATTATAGAAAGGTCTACGTGATGTGATTTAATGAGGCCTCGTGAGGAATTTTTTGATAGGATTCATGTTGGAGAGGTGTATATTCTGTCTAATGGGCAAATCAAAGCACGTAATAAGTATTTCAACCATTTGAATGCCTTGTGTGAAGTTTTCTTATGCCACATATTTGTGGTTATACAATTCCCATCCGATTCATCTTGGTGGCTTTCCCACTTCATGCAACTAGGGAGATTGCAAGTCTTCCATCCTCCACATTTCATTTGTTTTCCATCTTTGGTCTCGGGAGTGTTTTTCACATGTAAAACATATATGATCAAGATAAATAAACGAACTTGCCACTTTTCAAACATGTAAGTGTTGGGATGAGAAAATGAATCGGTATTAGAATGGGCAGGACGCACATGCACATGCACATGCACACAGAAGGTAGGTAGCACATGGGAGGATGAGAAGGGTTACACGTGGGATTGTGGATACAGGACAATTAAGTACTAAACCATTTTATGGAAGCAGGCTAAAATAGACTTGGAGTGCCCATCACACAAAGGTTACCTCATGCGGCAAGTATTGGCTATTTTTGAGAAAGCACATGCAAACTAAAAATGAAATCACATGCATGAGTTCAACTATTAATAAGATTAAAGTAGGATATTATTAGGAAATCTATTATTATCGATGTTTTGTAAAGCATCCATGTAAGTAAACATGTTTATTTTTATCACACCTATTATTAGGAAGTGCATTGGTGGTGAAGGGAAAGTCCCCATCCCTTTAAATACTTTGTTTAAGACTGGTTTTGGTACCATTGATATTACCATTGTGTTATTGTTATGCTACTCTATTATAGTTACATGCATGACTCTGTGAACACATGTTTTGGATGTTATTTATTAGCTTCTTATTATGTAAACGCTTATTTCACTAAATCAGGTTATATTCCAATGAATTGAGACTCCAATATTTCAAGTATTGGAAGAAATCCATCTCCATTTTTACGTATATTGGATTCTATTTTTGTCTATATTGGATTCCATTATTACTATTATTAGAATCCAATAGTAGCAATATTGGATTCCAATATTGTCATTATTGGAATTATTCTAGTTCCAATTTCACTATTATTGGATTCCAATATCACTATTATTGGATTCCAATATCCAATATTATTATCGATTCCAATATCACTATTATTGGATTCCAATTTTGCCATTTTTTAGATTTTCAATGTTTAGAGTATGTAAGGCTAGAAATTGCTAACTATTATAAGGCATGTTCCCATTGTATACATAAAAATAAAAAATTAACAATAACTTCCTCGCAAAATCTAGTTCAAATTCATGAGCGGACACTAACTATTATTTGTTGATCCCGTTGTTCTAAGGTGAGTGGTTGCATAACTATTATAAGTCATGAGCCTCAATGTAAGTTGAGCGGTCACTAACTCTTATAAGTCATCAGCCTTGACGTAAGGTGAGTGGTCATTAACTCTTAAAAGTCATGCACATCGATCTAAGGTGAGCGGTCACTAACTCTTATAATTCATGAGCTTGTTGTATTAAATGAAAGTGAAAAACCTTGATATAAGGTTAGCTTCCGCAACTATCATAAGTCATGATCTCATTTTATTTTAGTTTGATCCTTGCACTCTAAAAGTGTGAGCCTCACACTTTGAAAGTGTGGCGCTCATACTTATAAATTCCGAGAGCCTTACTACAAGCTTTGAAGTGTGATCCCCATACTCTTAAAATTTTGAGAGCCCCTTAACTTTCTAAGTGTGAGCCCACACTATGAAAATTCCAAGCCTTGCACTTTCAAAGTGATATCCTCGTACTCTAAAGAATCCAAGCCTCACACTCTATTAGTGTGAGCCTCACCCTCTGAAAGTGCAAGCCCTACACTTTCAAAATTTTAGATTCACAGCAATGAAAGTGTGAAGTCTCACACTAAAACTTTCAAAGTGGGAATCTCAAACTTTGAAAGTGTGATGCACACACCTTCAATGTTTAGTATGTACATATCCTTAAATTTGACACGGGTTGTAAATGCTAGTGGTGTTATTTTGACTTCTAGTGGAACTCACAATAAAATTACATTCTCACCCCAAAATATACCTTGTAACAACTCAAGTATTGTTTTTTTAGATTGTACAAAGTTCATTAGTGTTTATTATTATAAACTATATCTGTGAGTAATCATTAAAATTAAATAGAAAAATTGGGATTTTATTTATATCACAAATTCTATTACTCTAAAAGATAGTGGAATTTATGCTTTTAAATTCTTTCATTCTCCATATAAATAATGAGTCACTTCCGTGAGGCAAGAAAATGAAATAATCCTTGACACAATGTAAACAAAATGTTTGTGGCAAACACTATCTTACGCCCTCGAGATACATTGAACCATTATTTTATAGTTTACATCAATCAAAACACTCATTGTGCCATAATTGTATTTTTTTGAGTCAAGAAATAACAAAATTGATCTATCATCATCTTTACATTGAAAGGTTCTATCTATACATTTTAAATTTGTTACAAATTCATACATATACAATTGTAAATCTTATATGAGGAGTCGTCACCTTTTGTGGACAATTTTATTTGCACAAAACATGAATACATTTTCTACCTCTAGAATGAGACTGCACGGTTTGGATACAAGTAGTGTTGAGTAAAGTAGCATTAGAGGTGCTATCAAAGTAGAGACTAGTATTTACGAGCAGGAAGCAACAAAAGAGTGTACTACAGATTTCTTATTCAACCTTGATGTTCTTGCATATTTTGGGTCAATGTAACAAATGGTACCCATAACATAGGTAGAGGTGTGGTGTTTAGCCAGGAAATACAATTGAAATGCCAAAGTATGAAAAATTTGCATCGAAATTATAATCCAAAAGAATGTTAGAAGTCTTCACATCCCTATAAACAATGTGTGGTTACAATCATAATGAATATATGGCTATCCTTCTTCAAAGACCACGGGTAATATTTAGCCGATCATTCCAGTCTATCTTAATATTCTTTTATGATCCTATATGAAAATAAAAATTAATAAAACACTTATTAGATTTTCCAAATATCCATTTTACTATGAAGGTTAGAGGTTGATTAGACACTTCTATTTAAAAAATTTAATCTACAATGTACAGATTCATTTTTCTTCATAACATAATCATTTTACTCACCATGTAGGATGTCTCACATAGACTTATGTTTACTATGTAATCATAAAACATCATGTTTCCAAGTGGAGAAATCGAACATCCATGCAAACTCTCAAGATTCTGATGCATGATGCTTCTAATTGTTTCCACATCAATTTCAAATGCAAGCAAGCTTAATGGGTAATGATTGTACATTCTCTTTATAGAAATTGGCTTAGAATTCTTTAGATCACATTTATAAAGATTTCTTGTAGCACCATAGCCAATTACATATTTCTCTTTAATATTTTTTTTATTATTGTCATTATGTTGTTGTACATGTAAAGAGCCATGTTCATGTGCAGTATGACCAACCTTGGAGAACCTAAATGTAACAAATAGATGTGTCAATAAAGAAATTGTAATATGATATTGCTTTCTGATTTGTCATCTGATAATCTATACAATATGAAATCATGTCTTTCCATGTTAGTTTTAACACCTTGCTCCATGTTGTTTGCAAAGCCTTTTGTAAATACCTTTGGATGATTTGAATGGTACAAAGCTATAATTATGCACAATAGTAGTATTGAACCCTAATAGATGCAAATAATTTCTGGTTTTGAGATGGATGTTGTTCATTGCATTGGGCCACAATTTTGTTAGACAACATCATACATATCCAAGTTTTCCAAATTTTTGATAACAATAGAAGAATGTCTTTGGAACCCGAGCTATTTAAAAGACAACTACTATTTCTTACATCAATTAATTGGTGATATCCAAAAACCATAAGAAACAAAATTGAATTGGTATGTAGAGAAAATTTGTGTTTATATCTAATATTGTATGAGGAAAACATGAAAAATTTTTAATGACAGAATTTCCCCAGAAAAATTGTTGTAGGAGAGGTTTCTATAAAAGAAATAGATCCATTTACAATATCTTCTATTATTATTGCAATAGAATTAAATTTATTCCTTTCTCAAATACCTCCATAGCTTTCAAAGTGAAGACCTCCAGGTTTCCATAATGATGTAGTGTAACTCAATTTTTTTTAAAGTGATGGAAGATAGCTATCGATCCACTATTATGTCCTCTATCCTAAAGTTGTACATATTGTTTTTTACATTGACGGAAAGATATTCTATAATATATTGATGCTAGCGGTCGCTAGTCTTCACTTCTAGAAACGAATTGACATCTTCAAACAAACCAAATTTAATAGCGATTAATTGTTGAAATTACATAGTGCAACACACAACAAATTTTTTTATTAATGATTTATTGATTTTTATAACTAAAGGAGGGTTGAAGGGTCCCTTTCCCTTTACATTACAGATAAAATGATAGGATTAATCTAAAAAACAGAAATGATCCAACAATACTTTGGTGAAAAATTATTAAGGGCATATGCCAAAAACACAAGTGATTGGGAATACAAAAAAAAACAGACCAGTAAGATATACAAGATGATTTTGTAACAATGCAACTGGCAAGGCTATATAACAACCAAAAAAAAGTTACAACTTGATGGATTTTAGAAGCACTTATTTATTTGAATTAGATGACACCTTCGTAACCTCCACCTTAATGAGCATGAAAATAGTTTTCGTAAAGGGTTCTTGAAAAAAGATGATCTTTTCCAAGCAAGAGCGTGACTCTTTCACCAATCATATGCCTCGAGACCTTCATGACAAATAAGATCATAACATGTTAATTCCTCTTACATATAGAGAAAACATATCCTCCAGGTCAAGAAAGGGGAGCGAACTATCTCCCACCCTCGGTGTCTCACCACATTTAGACACACCAGACACAAATCACATTAGGACGTCAAACCATTTGTATAACTCTGTAAAAATGGCCACGTCCAAAAAACCTTCTTATTTATAATGAGCCTTAGATAGAAAGGGCCACAATGCACTCGTAGGTTTTTTCCATTTCCACTTCCATGCCAACCCTATACGTTGGCTTGATCTAGTGATGACCCATCTTCAAATCCCAATCCTTCGTCGGTGTATGATGAGAAGATGACAAATGAACGTCGAAGTAAATTCTGCATTTACCATCATACATCCCTCTAGAGAAAGATAATCATCTCCAAGAGCAACTTGGTCCTTCTTTGTTCAATTCAAAAATGGATTTCAAATGGTGATGCAAAGTTTTGGTATAAAATTCCATTTCACGTACCAACATGGAAAATTTCATAAAAGGCAACATTTGAAAGGCCATGATGACAAAATGCAAGCTAGTGAAATAAAGATGAAAGGTGTGAAAATAAGGAGGAGAGCATCGGTAAACATGTGGAGCGACTATATGTCATTGCATGTTTGTAATTAATAAAAGCTTGTTAGGGGATTTAATATTGACCTATATTGGAAAAGGTGATGAGTTTGGGAGATCAACATATTTATTTCCAATATTATCATGCAATTTTCTATAAAATCTACCTTTTTAGTAGCTTCCCATATATAACATTTAAGGTCCAATATGTAATTAATGAAAGAGTAAAAAGGGATTTTTATTCACACAAGTTTTTTTATGGCGACATTAGCAATAATATGAGAGTCACCTCCAATAATTAATTCATTACTATTCAATTCAATAGCAATGGACCAACAATGTTCCAACACTTAAATTTATTGATTCATACATTTATTAATTTACATTGGGTGGTATCGGTCCATAATCTACAATGGAGACAACCCCATTAATCAATATCATGATATCACAATTTAATCTTCAAACAATAATAATCATCAAAAATTAAATATTCTATATTTGGTTCTTTTAATTTACTAATTTGGGATTGATCGTGTGTTTTATTTATGAATAACATCTTATATTCTATTAATAATTAAAATGATATAAGAATATTCACCCAAAAATTTGGCGGTATGGAAGCACACCCCAAAGCCACAAGTTCAAACTAGAAAGACAAAAAGCCTAGGAGTACATCCAATTACAAAACATCACAAGATAGAAAAATCAAAAAATTTAAGCATCGACTTATGAATTACTAACATGCATCAAGATAAGTCTGATTTTGATCATCCATCAAGAGCGAGAGAATTCTCAAGGATAGACTCAAAGGTGTGGTCTTGAACAAAAATAAACTCATTACTTTAAATTTAATGAAAAGAGTCTAAAACTTCCATACTTCATCTTATTTCATGATACAAATCATATAACTGGGAAATATGAACTAGTATATTAGAAAAAATTGATCGATACAATATTATATCGATAGGGTTGGTTAAAGACAATTCCTTCTACACAAATTATACACAACATGCTTTCCACTAACATTCTTTTCTCAATACTCTCTTCAACATTATCTGTAATAACACCTTCCACATTTGTGAAATGACTTCTCAAAAATTACTACATATCTGCATAACCACACTTCTCTTACATCAATCAAAATTATCAACTTCTATCAATCCAACAAACACATTCCAATAAAAATTCTAGTCATTTTCATGTTATTAATTATGCGATTAGCATCTGGAAGAAGGTCACCCTTATTTTGTTTGCGGCCATCTTGCCAAACTAGCTTCAAGGATGGAGAGTGTCGACATGCTCATATAACACTTAGCCCAGATTGCTTTATTTTCTTTGGCCTACAAAAGTTTGTTTATTTTATCAAACACATCATTGGGCATACTATATTAAAAAAATTGATCAATGCAATAGAAATCATCATTTAATACTACACCATAATCTTGTTCACCTTCACCCCGTGTGGATGTGGTTGATCCTTTAGGTATATATTCTTTGAAGGATGATTTTCAGAGAAAATATACAAGTCCGAGATGGACATAACATGTATTCGAGTTTAAATGATGCACATTTTTACGATGATCTACCATTTCCACACTAAGTGGTTATGTTGATTACATGAAATTGTTGATTGTAGCAATAACAAAGCCTTCCCTTTCACTAACTAACGACGCTTATCGGTTGTAAAAATTCTAGTCATTATTCATCCTTCTCAAAGGTTTGTATTCAAGGACTTAGCTCTGCCAAGGATAGTCCATTGAATATAATATAATTACAAATAATGACTTCAAACCCGTTGAGATTGTTTTTTTTTCATGGTTAAAATAGATTCATCGACAATATATAGGATAACGGTCGATAACCCTCTCATCCACGAATAATTGACAAAACATGCATTGATCTTCACGACTCGATCAATCATTCTTGAGTAAGACTCGTGTTCATCTTTGCCTTAATTTTTTTATAAAATAGTTTGGACTATTTTGTTTAACGAAGTTATTTCTTGAAATATGCAAGGCCAAGATGATCGGGATACATCTTCACATTTAAAATATGTACTTCAATTATTATCCTCTAACTTTTATCTTCTTCGCAAAGATAAACAATGAAATTTATTAGCTCAATATTTTTAAAAATAGAAATAGTAGAACCTAGTGAGCGCCAAGCCACTCCTTTCATTAAGTAATGTAGCTTACAATCATATGCATTTTTTGTGATACGAACCAACATGAAAAATTCCTTGTGATGCCATTTCATCCATTCATATGATTTGTTATCTGAGCACTATGTTCTGTAAGTATCATAGCTTAGCGGTCACTAAGAATTTTTGTAATATGAACTTTTTTATTTCTATTTTCTTAATTAAGAAAAAGTTAGCCTAGAGGCAACTAATTTATTCCTTTCTCATTTAACAATAAACAATAAGTGTAGAGCGCTATGTTCTGTAAGTATTTGAGCTTAGTTGTCACTAGGCATTTATTTTATACGAACTATTTTTAATCTCTATTTTTGAAATTAATAAACAGTTTAGCCTTGAGGTCGTTAATCTATTACTTTCTCAAAAGACCTCCATAGCTTTCGACAATAAACAATTTTTATATCTCACATATTTTGCATCTAAAAATTTCACAAAAATACCTAGCACCCAATAATATCTATTACTATCATATGTTATTAGAGTGTTATATTCAAAATAAGATATTGTTTAGCTAGTTGCCAAAAAATCATTCCTTCCTAAAAGTAATTGAGCTTAGTGGTCATTAAGAATTTTTTTTAATATGAACTATTGTTTGATCTCTATATTTAAAATAAAAATCAGTTCAAATAGTAGCCTCTAATCTAATCCCTCTAACAAGTAGTGGAGCTTAATGGTCACTAATCATTTTCATTTATACACACCAATGTGTTAAAAAGAAAAGATGAAAAGTTGTGTGTCTAGCAATCCCCATGGTGTTATATGAGCACCATGAAAACATTTTTAGTAATAATCTTTCTTCCCACTATGAAAAGACCTCCATAGCTTTTGACATTAAAAATTGTCCATATCTCACTTATCTCGCCATCAAAATATATAATGGAAAATGCCTAATGACCGCTAATATCTACTAGTATGATTTATTCATAAATCATCTATGTTATCAAGAAATTGTTTAACCTATTTTCTGCATAATCATTCCTTTTGGTAAGTATTGAAGCTTAGTGGCCGCTAGGCATTTTATTTCACACCTACTATTTGATTGATCATGTTTAAGTAATGGAGCTTAGCAGTCACTAAGTATTTTACTTGATACGAACCGATATAAATTATGTGATAGAAACAAAAGAACTTGTGAGTAATATAAAAGTTGAGAAATCCTTCAATGGTATGTAGTGCCACATTTGGTTGTGGAAGGAATGTATAGTCAATAAGATAATATTATAGTTAATGAAAATACTAGTGATCAACAATTGTAAAGATATTTATTTACATTGACTGAAATGAAACCTAGGAGTTGTAGAGCCTAGTGACCACTAGGCTTCTGCTCAACAAATAAATGGAAAACATACACCATACGAAGGTGTTCATTAACACGTCTAAAGAGAATACCCTGGTCCCCTATAAAATGTAAGTATTTATTATTTTAAATTTGATGTTCCAAAAATATCATTCTAATGGAGCTTAGCAGTCACTATTTTATTTCCTATCTATAAGGTACTCTCAAATTCTGGTGAAGCACAAAATTATGTTTTATTTTTCTAGAGTAAAGCGTTAATAACTCCAAAATATCGACGATCACAAGATATATTAGAAATTTCATGCCACGTGGAAACATTTTAATGGATTACAGTTATAACTTAATAATGCAGATTTTTATAGGTAAAAATATTTGTTAATTCTATCGCTAATTAAAAATTTCTTAACAAATGTGTCAATTATATAATTGCGTAATTAACTAGTTTAAACTTGCAAGATGCAACATTTTATTGGATTTTTTTTAATTAATGCGGATGATAGCTAAAAATATCAAATTCACATTTGATAATAATTAATAATAAATGAGATGTAAGTCACTCTCTTAAAATTTAATCTTTTTGATTTGTAACGTCCCACTTCTATTTTCTAAATTGTTTTTACTATGCTTAAATTAATATTTGTCATTTTGTCTTTGTGAGTTCACAAAGAAACTTTTGACGTTCTCCCAACAATTTATAAAGTAAGTAGTATTAATAAATTTGATTTCCTTGTATCCCACGCTATTCCCGAATTAACGTGAATATATCTATTAAATACCACATTTGCACTAGATAAAAATTAATAATTAACTAGGTGTTTATCGCTCTCTTAAAATTTAAATTTTTGTTTCCTAATGTTCACTTATGTTTTCTAAATGGTTGTTTATTATGCTGAAATTAACAATTGTCATTTGTCGCAAGTCCACAAAGAAATTTTTGTCAATGTGACATTTGTTTCTAAAGTAGGTAGTATTAATAAATTTGATTTCCCTTGAATCCCACGTTATCCCCCAAATTAACACGCATTATATTTATAAAAATACCAAATTCACTTTAGATAAAAATTAATAATTAACAAGGCGTATATCACTCTATTAATAAATAAATAAATTTGTTTCCTAATGTTCACTTTTGTTTTCTAAATGATTTTTATTATGCTTAAATTAATATTTGTGTTTTTCCTAGTGATCACAAAGAAATTGTTGTCATTGTCCCACTTGTTTATAAAGTAGGTAAATTTAATCAATTTACTTTCCATGTATCCCACCATATGCCTCGAATCAAATGCAAATATTAATGAAGGATTAATTCAAAGTAAGATATGTGAAATCCCCACATTAAATGCTAATATTTGAAATATCAAAATCCCGCACTTTCATTTTAAGAAGGGGAAATTTAAATTTTGAAATTTCCTATTCCCACTTTTTTCAGTTTTCAGAATTTATTTCATTGAATGCATTTGGAAAAAACTAAATAAATTGGAGAAATATATATTAGGGTTTCTTTTTTATTTTATAAGCATAGAAAAGGATCTCTTAAAATCATAATATAAAATGCATGACACTAATTTACTAGTCCAGTGCTCAATTCCTGAAGGTTTTTTTGACCGGTAAGTTTGAGGCAACAATCGTAATCATGTTTGGGGGTGCACAAACAAGACATAAAATAGTGATAGTGGATAGATAGTGGTGTGAGTGCATATAAGGATGTATGCAACGGACGGATAAATCAAAAGAGACAAGAAAAATAGGTTGTAGATAGAATCTCATTAATATTATGTTTTAGAGAGAATACGAAGCTTTAACAGACATGATCAATCACGTTAAAATATCATTTACAACGAAAAAGTCATTTATAAAAATCATCTATGGTAATGTATGTGTACCATAGCTAATGGTGGGCACTTACAAGCTCTGTATTTTCCTAGTTCTTGTGTTTTACACCGCAACCTATCCCCGCTTCCCTTTAGCACCTTTGCAGCTTATGTTCCATCTTCTTCTCAAAATGTGTTGCTTTATCTGAAACCTCATTTTTGTCCGCCCACGACCGAAGATTTTGTAATCCCTATTAAAATATTTATTCCTTCCGAAAACCCATATTTTAGGTTCGGTTGTAGCTCAAATATTCATGTCTATTAAACGGATTCACTTTTCAGCCCTTCTATGTGTCTCTCTAGTTTTTTTGTTGATTTTTTGTTCTTCTTCGTCTATTTATTTTTTCCTGTAAGTGTTGGCATCTATCTCTAGTAGTAAAACATGAGTCGCATATTCTTTTTTATAAATCATAATGGTTTGCTTTTGTATAGTTTAGGTAATCATTTTGACTTCCTTTAATGATTTTTTTAATATGAAATAAATAGTCATGACTAATTCTTCAATATTCAATTCTCACTTGATTTCCGTGTTAATATACATAGTTTTTTATATTTGATTTTCCACGTAGAAATAATTAAATGCATTGTCTTTTCAAATTTTTTATGTTTAGAAAAAAGGTAAGCACATTATATGTTCTTTTAAATATTATCAAATATAAATGTTAATCATTTTATTTACAAACATATATTTCATTTACAGTTAGTAATGACTTACTTGATAAATGAGCCAATATAAAGTAACAATTTTTAAATTCTAAAATAACATATTCCAAGACTAGAGGCTACTAAGCTCAATGTTTACAACATTGTCTAACTTTTACAAGATAACGCAAGGAAATAAATATTCCAAGACAAGACAAATATTAAAGAGTTTCCCGAATACATTTTTCAAACAAGAATAGAGACTAAAGAACTACTAATATTCTCGGTTGATTTGCTTATGATATAACTAGGATAGCTCGCCTGAAAACCGAGCTAAGCACCATTATTATATTTAGATTTCCATATTAATTTAATAGAATCCCACCATGATATTCGAATCCTAGCAACTGATAAAGTCTAACATTAGTAAATAGCATTGGTACAACATAACAAAGACTTGAGATTAGCGGCCGTTAGGATATTTGTTTTCTTACATACATGACAATTAGTAATGAACCGAATGAAAAAATAACTAAGCTTCTTTATTATATTTTGATGTTACTATACTATCATTAGGAAATAAGGGATAAAATATGCGTAATAATCCCTCACGAGAATCAAGCAATAGTAGAAACTAATATGCGTAAAATATTACAGATCTAAAATAAGTGTAGAATAAAATAACATAACACAAAGAGACAATATTTAACATGGTTCACCCAATTTGGGCTACGTCCACCAAGAATCACTTGCTCATATTTTATTACAAGTCACCGCTCTCTCAATACAATACCCGGATCTATTTGGAGCTATGCTCACGGACTCTACTGAGAATTCACACCCAAATTCAAAACACATCTCGCAATGTTACTATGTTACTACCATATGCATAAAACCATATAAGTAGACATCCGCTTAAGCAATTTTACAAAACCGTGGGTATCAAAACCATGGGCAAAAACCATCCCATAAAGGTCTATAAGACAAAATCCCACCCATATGAGAAAAAAACGTTTCCCGGTATATCGTGCACGTTAAGGCCAAAAAAATTATCGGGACCGCGCCCCGAACCCTCTACTCGGGGGTTGCCACCCCAAACCCCGGTGAGGATACATGAAAATTGTACAATACTCTTAGTGTATAGTCTTCAACACTTTCACACATGAAAACAGCTCCACAACCTAACAACTACCTTCTTTCATTAATGTTCCAAGACAAAAATATTTTAAGATAATATTACTTTTAAATGATTTTCCGAATACACATATTTCACAACAAAAAAATTTTACATTGGGGCCATTGAGTTTAATATGTTATTATAAGTCTATCATATGATATTCAAAGCCTAGTGGTCGCTAATGTCGTAGATTATTCCACTATGTTTGTGTAACATAATAAAGACTTAATTTTAGTGGCCAATACAATAATTCTTGTATTTTCATTCAATATATTGATTAACGACCTAACTAAAAATTTAAACCGAACTAAACTCAAACACCAATTGTTTAGCCGGGCAGCCTTTAAGTACAACGTGTTATTCAAAGTTTATTTCATGTTATTCCTAGTAAATGCTAAGATATTTTTGTCTTGCATTCAAGATAATTTATAATGACTCAACTAAAAATATAATTATGCTCCCCGCAATTATATTTAAACTTTAAAAGACTAGTTTTAACTATTGATGACCACTAGTGTGGTTGCTCACTACATTTATTTACTGAATACTCATGATTCCAAATGAAAATTTAAGCCTAGTGGTCGCTGAGCTCAATAGTATATTTGAAGTCTATCGCATGAATTCCAAACAAAATTTTAAGCATAACACCACTAGTTTCAATATGTTATTCGAATTAGCATTGTTGCAACATCACAGAGGATTGAGGTTAGCGACAACTAGGATAATTGTTTTCTTTCATATAGGACAATTAGTAATGACTTGATAGATATTCAAATACACGACTAGACAAAAAATATTCGAAGACAGGATGAACCCAAGTTCTTAGGCTAACACTTTTAATTTTTGCCTCAGATAAATTAATATGGGAAGAAATAAGAATATAATACCTACACTTACCTACAAGATTGCACAAATCCTCCTTTGTTGCGTTTGGATGTGCTCTTGATTGCTTAATTATGCTTCAAATTAGTGGGATAATTTTGGCAATGCCTTCCCTTTGATAAATGATTATTTTCTTTATCAAGATGATGATAGATTGATTGAATGATAAAAATGGTAGAGATTTGATATGAATTTGTGACTTGCTTCAAGCTAGCTTTCATGGAGGAGGAGAGCTCAATTTATAGTTTGTGGGTGGAGGATTCAATGGCTAGGATGAATCCATGTTGGATTTAGATCAAGGGTGGAGGATTCATGTGAGGATGGAAGATTATAGAGTTAGAGGATTATAGAATTTGAAAGAATATTCAATGAATCATGAGCGGTTTATTTGAATTTTAAAATAGAGGGAAGTTTAGAGAGGCTTATAGAAATAGAAGTCTCTAGATTTAGATGTGTGAAGATGCGATTAGATTAGGATTAGATTAGGTTAAATAAATATGATTAGGGATGTGATTTTATGGAAAGGTTATGTGTAGGGATGTGTAGGGTGTTGGGAATTCAGACTACAAAATAGTGCTATGATTCAATAAAAACCAAATCATGCACATACATAACTAGACAATTCCCCAAAATTTACAAAATGGAAGTATAAACTAGAAAATCCAAATCAAAACAAAGTACACACACATAATACAACATGTACAGTGGTTCACCCAATGTGGGCTACGTCCACCAAAGTTAGAGATCTCAATATATATAATGAAAAAGAGCATAAACCAACTCTTCCATACAAGAGTATAATGCATCTCTCTAATAATATCTCCTCTTCCAAATCTCAAAACGGATCTACATGAGTGCACTATAATTATGCCTCCAAACCACCACCGGATCTCACATAACCGTAAATTATTACATCTATGAACTATAACCCACTCTCCCGTGAATCAAACAATACCTCTTAAATGGGTCTACCAATGTGCAACCATAATTGTGCACCAAAAAGTAATTCTCTCCTCCATCACCACATCAACTTGTGTAAACAAGAAGACAACCTCTTCTATAATAATATATCTCTATGGATCAATAATACAACATAATCTCATGGATCTACAATACAATATATCACAACATGTGGATCTACAAGAAGAAACCCTATGTGCTTTGCATACTATGCAAGCCATTACAATGAGACTAAACAATACAAAGGAAATACAATAGAAGACATTACACTCTTCTCACCATTCAGATGTACATGCCATTTCCTTATGTACAACTTCTCTCCATGGAAGTTATGTCTTCATGTAACCTTATTTCTTTTCTTCTTCTTCTTCTTCATCCTCTCAACCAAGGAGAATCAAGGGTATTTTTAAATCCTTCTCTATTTACACTTCTAACCCTAGTTTTCTAGCTTATATAGGCATATACAAACTTAGGGAAACTTAGCTATGCATTTACAACCTTTATATCACCTTTATAATTAAAGGTTGGATCTAATCCCACATCTAAAATAAAAAATGTTCACACACAGTAACCGATGATGGTTGCTCATAGGTGACTGATGTCGGTTCCATGACTAATGTTGGTTCTTCCTAGGTGACCGATGTTAGTTCCTCGACCAATGTCGGTTCTTGTGTAAACCAAAAACTTGTAAAGCATGTTATTTGTGAAGCAATTTATCTCCACAACTCAATAATCTCCCACTTGGAGATAAATTGTTGAGAGTGTACTTGTAGATTACTATCCTCTACATACCGTGAAGAGCAACTATTCTTTACTTCAAAAATTTCTCAAAAATAGGAAGATTAAACCATCTTATAAAACTAATAAGATAACAAACCCGTGACTTACCATATACCCGCACGAAGCTACTACTAATTCATGATACACGATCTATCTATACATCAAGCTCCCAATCAATCCTAACACCAAACCTCTCATGCAACCAAGCCACCATGACTATAACACTTGCAAGAGCTTCCACTCAAATGGAAATATTGATATTCAATTGCAACCCTAACCATACCTATAAAAGTAACCATGCTCTCCAACCATCTATCCATGTCTCTATGTAACAAACAATGCAACTAACTAAAGACAAGTCAAACTGGAATTTGAAAAAGCAATAAAAACAAGACCCTTGGTAAAAACATCCCAAATGAGTTCTACATTCAACTAGTGGGTGATCAATCCACAAAACTTGTATAACTCAAAGAATACAAACTCTACTTTATGCAAATCCAACCCTGCATAAAAACTTGCATGTCCAAAACAACCATTTGTAGAAAACATATCTATTATGGAGTAACATAGTAATAAGAGGAAATAAAAACATTCCCTACTCATGCTCAAGGGCATCTAGACCATGCTCATAAGCATCCATGTGTAAAAAAATTATTTTCAGCATTATAGACTCACAAAATAGAATCTATCCTCATGTATAAACTCACCATATACATCCATCCATATCACCAAGCTCTTCAGAAGCTTCAAGTCTCTCACCGACTAACTCCAAAGCCACATATGAATCATGTGCTCATCAATGTCAAAAAAATCATGCTACTAATGACTAGTGTAAATACCAACAAAAATGCCATCAACATACTACACAACCATCCAAGATGAAATCAAACAAGGGAAACATCAATAAACTATAAATACACACTGATGTCACACTTGTAACCTATAACAAACATATTTTCCTTCTTTCACCCTTCAAACTCTAAAACATTTATCTCTCTTCTTAACCTAGCTGAACAACCATCAACTGTCATCCCATAAGGATATCCAAGCACTACAAAATAAAACTAAAAGTGACGTCATCATTCACTAAAAAAATACCTGCAAAACCGTGATTTTCCTCCACAACAACTTGTGCCTCATGCCACTCTTGAATAGTAGCATTCTCCTCTCACTCTGCGCATGTGCATATGTTTCCAAAATGAAATGCTAACAACCATGGATTTCTCCCACTCAACATGAACTCCCGTGTACTCGCCTCTAATCACCAAGCTTAAAAGCTAATATATATCAGTGAGAAATAAAATAGATGAAATAAAATATAAAACTGATTACCTTCTTATTAAAGAATAATTCTACATCATATAAGTTTAGAGTTATTGTGAAGTAGGCTAAACCACATTCTTTTCATCCATATGTACTCAACATCTCCTGTTACTTGCAATCGTGTTTAAACATGAAATTTAATTAAGGATCTCATCCTTAGACTAGATACCCTTGTCCTCAAGATTCCAACACATCCCAAAAATAAAATTCAAACTCACCAAATATCCATGGTGCATATTTTACTTGTGCACACAATCCAAACATAATACCGGTTGCTTGCTTCTTTGAAAGACATAAAACATGAACCATATAGAGATACCTGAATTTGACCCAAGTCTCACTGGACTCACCGAGCCAACTCCATCCTCTTTTTGATTCAAACATTGAAGTGATCTACTTTGTTTCTTCTTGTACACACTGTGCAAGAAACTTGATCCTCCAAACTGGACACTAAACCTTTCATGCCCTCTTCTACTATAAAAATCAATACAGACTTACATCACAGAGACCGATCTTGGTCTTCCGACCGGTACCAATTCCCCTATGACCAATGTCGGTTCACGATCGATGTTTGTGCTACTAGAATGATCATAATGCCACATATTGGCATAGTACACCAAACCAGTGCCTACTCTAACCAAAGTCGATAGTTTTGTTGAGCTAGTCATTTCAAGAAGCACCCAAATATTACACAAAATTTACAACAATAATGCATGCAATAAAACTACACCAAGATGACATACATCACCTTACCATCACTAAGACACTCATCAACATATTCAACCGGAGTAATTTCCTCTCGATGGAAGCCCTCTCTAACGAATTCCATACATCTAACTACACCAAGGATGCATAATCGCTCTCCTCTATCTCTTACTCGAGATCTGTAATTCCAAACTTGCATGTGCAACCAAAACATACAAGCACTACAATACCAAGAATAAAAACCATACCTCTATAATCTAGATATACAATATGACCAACATGCATGTGCCTCCAAGAACCAAGGACACCTCAACAATCAAGACACATTCACTACATTTTCTCAAAGTTCTTCGATCTCGTGATTTTTTGTTTAACAGATTACCAACACCAATTTCTTACTAGCCGACCATGGTCACCCTGCTGACATCAGCTAAGGAATAGTGGACATTGGTATAGCATATCGACATCGGTCACTATCATTTTCCAGCAACATTACATTTCTAGCTCCCACTTGATATTAAATCTTTCCTATGATTTACACATCAAGAAAAACAAAACCCTGCTCTCATACAGTTGTCGATAATACCACTAACAAAACCTTGAAGTAAACCCTTGCTCTAAAAACTAAATCCATCAATCGATACCATTTGTTTGTATCGGATAAAAACTAGGCTTTGATACCGGTTGTTGGGAATTCAAATCGTAGAATGGTGTTATGATTCATTAACAAACCAAATCATGCACATACGGAACTAGACAATTCCCCAAATTATAGTAGTGGAAGTATAAACTAGAAAATTTAAATCAAAACAAAGTAAACAAACATAATAGAGCATGTATCGTGGTTCACCCAATGTGGGCTATGTCCACCAAATATAGAGATCTCAATATATATGTATGTATGTATGTATGTATGTATATGTATGTATGTATGTATGTATGTATGTATGTATGTATGTATGTATGTATATATATATGTATGTATGTATGTATGTATGTATATGTATGTATGTATAATGAACAAGAGTACAAACCAACTCTTCCATACAAGAGTACAATGCATCTCTCTAAGAGTAAACAGATCTACATGAAGATAGGGTAATGTAAGGAATACTTTTTTAATTTTGAGTTGAAGGGTTTTTCTGTATGACTTCAAATGCCTAAGTCGTGAAGTTAATGAAAGAATCAATGTTTTGGGTCTTTTTGTGTGATTTTCGGTCTGTGGAACTTTTGTCCCTGTCCCAAAACAATTTAAGTGCACCTGTTCCCGATCGGCTATTAAATCCCAAATTATCCCATTCTCACTTAAAACACAATAAGAAAGATCTAATCTAATAGGATAGGTTAGAATATGTCGGAAAAATTTTGTCCCAAGTGTCCCAAAACTTTTTGAGTGCGAGTTGTTCCTAATTTCGTGAAGTTGAATCATCCTTCCCAGGTCTTTTTGTGATTTTCGGGTCGTAACTTTCTGTCCCAAATGACCCAAAGTTAAAAGTGCAGCTTTCCCATTTTCGTAGAAACTCCCGAAATTGTCGCGTACTTGAGCTCTTTGTCCCAAATCAAAAAAATGCAAAATGATCCAATTTGGTGATTTGCCTTTCCGCGTCCTTGCGTGTTTTAAAGCCCCAAAGCATCCCATTCTCAAAAATGCATCCTGCTTCATTTTCGTCCCAACCGGTCAAGCCACGTGCCGATTTGAACTTTTTGTCCCATCATCCCATTCTCAAAATGGCCCTTTGTTCCAATTTCGGCGAAACACCCAAATCGCGTACTTCGCACATTTTCGTCCCATTTGTTCCAAATGCATTTGTGCGTCTTCTCCCTGTTTCGCCCGAACCGGCCGAGCCGCGTGTTTCGCGCATTCGCGTCTCACCTGTCCCAAGCGTACCAAGTGTCATTCACACTTAGCTTTTCCCGCTCATTCCGAATATGACGCTCTTTCAAATTGGTGGTGGTGTATTCAATGCGCATTAAATTCATTCCGCTCCTCGAACGGCTATATAACCAAGCATACCACCTTCGCATTTTTCACATTGCTTCCTTGCTATCGTTTGCTCAAACCCTTGCAATCTAGTTCCCTTTGCAAATTCCTTCCAGAGTCTGGGTCGCAGCTCCGAATCTATCAATATGAAGATCAAGTTTCAGGGACAGGAGCAAATTTCTCCACTTGAGTCTGCCGTTAGCAATATCGGAGACAGTGAAGCTCGTCATCTCGACTTCGGTGATTTTTGGTCAAGAATGACAGATGCAAACCCTACGCCGATGGCACAGATGATTAATGATAGCGGTTTAGCTTTCGCCGGAGGTTTCCCTATCTCAGTGCAGTGTGCTGATACGGTACTTTCATGCGGAGCTCACTTCGACCCCGATTCGAGCGAATTGACAAATGTACACGGGGAGCTCATTGCCAAGCTGGACGCTGCCGCCATTGGAGCTGCTCTGAGGATTCCGGAGATGGACAATGCTATAGTCGTCTCTCGGGATCAAGCACAGGCCATGTTCGACCAAGACAGTGATAAATATAAAGCTCGAGTGGCGAGGTCTTGGTTGAAGAACCCTAGGAAAGGAGCTTCTCGTCTGACCAAAACCCTCTTCCGGGTGGATTTCAATGAAGAATTGTCAGATTTTATAATCCTGCTGGCTCGGGTTATGGGTTTGCCCTCAACCAATGAGTTTCATTTCTGGATGTGCCCGCTCATCAGCATGGTGTGCGAGGGAACGCAAAACATCAATTGGGCAGAAATCATAAGCATGAATTTGGCCGAGCAACTATCCAATGTGCAGCAAACAAAGAAGTTCTTCATGACTTCGTATCTGATGTATACCCTAGCAGCGTCACGGCAATGGTTTGGCTTTTCCTACATTGATGCGCACAAAGATGATCCAGTGTACGCCTATTGCCCGCAGTTCACCCTAGAGACCAGCAATCGGAATTTCAGAAGGGTCAATGATGCTTTCACCATGTACGTGGTCAGATTGCTCGAAGGTGACACTGCCAGAAGGTTTTCAGACGAAGCTATGAACCTGATATCACAATATGGAGCCTATTTCATTCAGTTCAGGAAATTCTCTTATATCAGGCTTGCTGGCTATGAGAGCACCCCTCTGCGGCTTCCCATGTTCTGCAACGACAAAATGGCCTTGATTGAGATATGCAGGCAACTGGACAAGTTGCACAGAACTTGCAGAGACAAGAAGATTTCTGGCTTGCACTTTCCCATCTCTCTGGGAAACTACACATGCAAAACGGCTCTGGATGCTCAGAACGTAGAAAGAGCCCTGGTCCCTATCACTGTTCATTTCTTCAAGCCAAGAACCTGTTTTGACTTGAAGAAGTTCATTGAAAAGAACATCAAGATAGTCTATCATCATAGGGCGAATACAAAGACTCTTTGGGCCGTATGCGAGATGATTTTGAAGCCAGAAGAAGGCATTGTGGCAGGTTCTCCCTGCAATTGATCCAAGAACTCAGTCTGTACCAAGTTCCTGAAGGTCTCCAAGATGACAATTCTGAGCTATATTCGTATGAGTACGAAAATGTGATTAAGCACACCCCTCTGGAGGACCTGGATTGGAACAGGAAAGAAAGAGATGATCTGGCTGAGATTATTGCCCCGTCTTGATCGAACTAGGTGCAGTTCGATAAGAAGATCCGAGAATTCAAGAGGCACTCGGGAGAATCCAGCTCAAAGATGATTCGACACCCATAAGGAAGCATCGGTTCAGTGCAGGACACCGGTGAAAACCCCTCCTGCCTCAACACTCGGGGACTTGTAGGATCTACTCCTTCTCCATCTACCCAGGTATACAAGAAGAAACTCAAAGAGGTAAAGAAGGAGCCTGCAGAGAATGACCCTCCAAGAAAACAGGCAGAGTTGCCTATAGGGCCAGAGAACATCATCGTTCTCAGTGAAAGTGAAGACAGCTGAGATGCCAACTCCTGCAAGTGTTCCTGAAAATCCAGCAGATAAAGATAAAGAAGTCCAGAGCACTGAACTTCCAGGTACTACTGATTCTTCTGCCGCCATTACCTCCAGTGTTCTGCCTACATCTCAGCTTGAGTCAACAGCTGCACAGACCTTGAGTGTCATGAGCTCCCTGTCTCTTGGTCCCCTTGCCTCTCCTGCAGATTCTTCTTCCTCTTTTGCTTGGGTGCAACCTCTGGTTGATAAAAGGAAGAGAAAATCCTCCTCTCAAAGCTTGGGACCAAATTTTGATGCTGTAGCAGCCTTGTTGGGCACCACTCCTTCTCGTGCCAAGAAAGCCAGAACTACTTCCAGGATTGTGTCGGATGCTCGAGGTCAGCAATTCCTGGAGATTGCTAAGCCCACAGTAGACAAATCGGAATCAGAGTTGCTGACATCCGACTTGGAGCTTTCAAGGATCCCTATGGGAGAGTCTACTCCTGAAGGTGAGATTCATAACCTCCGAGAAGCAGATCACGAGTCATTGGAAGGGTAGAAAAGGGCGTGAGACGATTGAGCAGTTTGGAAGAACAAGCCCAAGTTCTCACGAGTTTTATCAAGTCACTTTTGTCTAAGGACAAAGTTTTGGACCCTACTCCCTTGTCTGCTCTACCTCCTCCTGTAATTCTAAGCCAAGATGAAGTGCAAGAAATTAAAGATATGCACAAGTATTACATGCATGGTAGAGCTATCGAAGCCATGGTGGATGACATGCTTGTTCTTAGGGCTAAACTTCATCGACGAAGCTTTTAAGCTACATGGAAAGGTAGACAATTTGCAACAGAAGCTATCCTCTACCATTGAGGTTATGGATAAGGAGCTTAAACTCTGGGGCAGTTGCATTGTAGACCTTCGCCTCATGGGACAGACAGATGAGAACATCTTACTGGCGAATAAGATTTTCGATGATGCCAAAGATAATCTATCAAAATCCTGGGTCTACAGCGTAGAGTGGAAAATCAGAGTCCTGGAAGAAGCTGTAGGAGAAATGAAGAATAGCTGGCAAAAGGGAGAAGCTTTCAAGACGCTAGCAGTTGCTGCTTTCAAAGATATGCATTGTCATCTTCGGGATGAAAACTCGGCGTTCCTTTGTCCTTGCGAAAATCAAAGCTCGATTGAGCTTTTGTCAAAGATAATCTTTTCAAGGAAGACTCCATCTCTAAGGACAAGATAAAGGAAATTTGTTCTCTTCAGTCTGCCATTGAAGAAGCAAACAAAGACTATCATACTCACGTCGAGTTTGATAAAGAGATGGAGAAATGCATGGGATTTTGGACTCGATCTGCAACTAACACATCGGTCCCTCGTGGCGAGAGATATAGGCCCGAGTCATTGAAGAAGTTCGGGCGGCGGATTACGAAGACAGTGGGTCCCTCCCGGTGGCCGGCCACTGTCTCCTTCTCCTTCCTTTCCTCTTCTTTCCTTTCTTTTCGTATTCTTTGTAATTAGTTAAGGTATTGCAATTGGCGGTACTTAACTATTCTTAGTTAAAAGAAACGGTTACGAAGAGTAACCGACTTGTAAGCTATATAATGGCCTTTCCACGCCATTTTGAAGGAGGAAGAACTTGGATATTTCTTTGAAAGTGTAAATAGATCTTAAAAGAAATCAATACAAAAAGGGCTTTCCGTTCTTTGTCTATCTGATTCTTGTTGTCTCTGTGTTTCCTTTAATATTGTGAAGATCATTTTGTTCTTAACTCGTTTGGTCTCTCTGATTGCATACTGTCCAGTTTTGCAAATACAGTGATCTTGTACAACCAAGAAGGAACTTTGTGTCCTTGACTAATAAATCTGAAGAAGGTTATTTACGGAACTTTGTGTCTTTAAATTTAATCTCATTCAAATGATCTTGTCTTAAATCCTTTGAAACTTCGCATACACGAAGAATTATTCTGCTATCTATAATTCTGAATGTTGTTGTTTTGCTCATCTTCTCATTCTTTTTCCTCAGTCCTTACGTAATTGATGATCCTTGTGGAAAACACTTTCGTAATATCCAAGTTTAACCATAAAATAATGTTCTGTATATTTGTAAATAAGTTCGTTTCAGAATAAGGGAACCTCTCCCATTAAAGAGGAGGGACTTTTCGTCTCCTGTCTGTTGCTCTCTAAAAAGTCCTATTTGACGACCAACGGTTTTGGCGACTCATTGGGAAAATCGCATTCCAGTACTATAATTTTTCGATCATCCTTTGATCTGGCGACTCCGCGTTTCACTCGAGGGAGAAGGGCCCTTGGTATCGAAGATTCTCAGTTTCAGCTTTTGGAGCAACAGGGTTTTCCTTTCCCTTCAAATAGAAGAACTCATTCAACGAGCACTCCACCTGTTCGAGAAAGAAGTCCTACGTGTGGCGTTCCTTCAGAACCTGCTAGTCCTAATCTACGAGCTTTAATCCTTGCTGGTGTTACAGTTCCCCTCCGAACCGTATTTCCAAGAAGAATGGCACAATTACCATGGGGTCAGCGTGTCGGGCCCCTGGCCCTTACTCAACCTTTGCATGAGTTACCTAGAGGTAACCGAAAGAACTTCCCCAAATTTAAAGGCGACGGCAAAGTGCACCCTGATGAACATATTGCAGCCTTCATAGTTGCGTGTGGAGTCTTGGGGGTTGAACATGAAGACGTCTCAGTAAGACTGTTCGTCGAGACGTTACAGGACAATGCTGCTGACTGGTTCTATCACCTTCCGGCTGGTGCCATCATCGACTGGAATACCATGAGAACTCAGTTCGAAAGCCGTTTCAAGCCGGCAGAAGATGTGCATGCACTGCTTGCCCAGATTTCTCAAATAAAGAAAGATCCATCGGAACCCATGAGAGAATTTGTGGCACGATTCAACAGACTGATCAACAAAATTCCTGTGAATACTCGACCGGTTGATCAAATCCAAAAATGTTTCTTTTTGAATGCCCAAACGCCTAAAGTCAGTTATGCTCTAAGAAGGGCTAATCTTGGAACGTTAATTCTGGATCAAGAACTGGCTGTTAGTGTCGAGGATGACCTAATCATGTCAGGGAAGTTGAAAAGAGATCCTCCCAAATCTAAATCTGCTGCTTCTTCCTCTTCCACCTCTGGACCCAATACTGATCCATTAGTCCAGAAACTTGCAAATGATCTAGTAGCTATAAAGAAACAACTAGCTCAGCATGCCCCGTATGCAGATGTTCCAAGAAGAAATTTTCAGCCTAGAAATCGTTTGCCTGCTCCTCACACAAGACTAGCACTTGAAGGACCTCCCGTCAAAGTTCCTGTGAATGCAACTTGCGAGGTTGAAGAGCCAGAAGATGATAACGAAGCTTGTGAGGAGTTCCTGGAGGAATTCGATGATGAGGCAGAAGAACCCGAGGGATCTCGAGTCAATTTCTTTACCACTGAAGGCATTGATGATGCGAGATGACTATGATGAAGTGGTAGCAGATATGAACAGCGAATCCTTCGCTGTCATGACTCGGGAACAGACACATCAGAGGGAAAAGGTGACGCAACCCCTGAAGAAGTCCAAAGAGCAGCCTGCAACTATTCCTGTAATTGCCAGAAGAGGATCTCCTATTCCTACCTCATCTGCACCAAAGGTAAGTACTGCCAATCCTGCCCCCAAAGTTGCTTCTTCTTCTTTTTCTCCTAGGGTTGATAAGCCTAAGATTCCAAATGATGATGGACCATCCACCTCTGGATCCTTTGACATTGTAGATCATCTAAAAAGGACCAAAGTTCAAATTTCAGAGGCTGAATATTACCAAACCCATCCAAAAGCTTTTGCCAAGATGATCCAATTTGTAAATTCCCATTCCAAGACCACCTCCAAAGGCCTTTTGCCCACACCTCCTTCTGCACCACAGCCTAGTCTAGTAGCTGCTGTCACCTCGCCTGGTGACAAAATCAAGCCTTTCTATGTAACACTCCTTATAGCTGGCCACAGGCTCAGTAACTGTGTCATAGATTCCGGAGCCTCAGATAATGTGATGCCCGCTAAAGTAGCTCATGCTTTAGGCTTGACCCTTACTCGTACTTATGGATCTTGCTACTCCATGGAAAGTAAGGAAGTACCTTTGGTGGGAAGGATTAAAGATGCACAAGTGGCTTTTGCTGCTTTACCTGAAAAGAAAGTCTTGGCTACCATACTAGTAGCCGACATTCCTCCTTCCTATGGAATGTTGCTAAGCAGAAACTTCTGTAAAGATGTGGGTGGAGAGATTCAAATGGATTGGTCACACGCTCTCATACCTGTCAATGGACAAATGAAGAAGCTACTACCTGAGAAGCAGTCCGAGTACATTGTGCAAAAGACAGATGATCCCAAGGCACAAATACTCTATGAAGACAGAGGCCATGGTAATTACATGATTTTGTCCCCTGATGAAGTCCGACCCTGCAAAATATCACCTAAAGATCCCAATGGTGTCTGGATTTTAGAATTCGATGGCAGTTGTTCCTCGGCTGGCTCTGGAGCTGGTGTTCTGCTAATATCACCTGAAGGCTGCCTGCACCCCTTTTCATTTAAATTGCAGTTCGAGAACACTAACAACACAGCAGAGTATGAGGCTCTCATCCTTGGACTGCAAGTGGCCAAAGAACGAGGTGTTAAAAATCTTTTGGCTCGTGGTGATGCAGAGCTGATTGTGAAGCAAGTCAGAAGCCTGTTTCAGGTAAAGAACGGGAGGCTGAAGCATTATCGGAATCAGGTTTGGGATTCAATTGAATTCCTTGATGCCTTCTCCATTGAAGCAATTCCCAGAGAAAAGAACAGCAGAGCTGATTCACTGGCTGTCTCAGGGTCACTGTTGATTCCTCATCCTGAATTCTCTCAGGATAAGTTCACTATTGAGATGGTCCACCGACCTAGTGTCCCTGACAATACTAATAACTGGCAAGTCTTCAACGACGACCAGCATTTGCTTTCCTTCCTGGAGCTCAAGGGCAATTTTGAACAACTGTATTTCGAAGGAAGTGACAACCTGCCTCGTGAGAGCGTGTCTTCTGACCAAGCCGTCACCCAAGGAGAAGAAGAAAGCGATCGGGAAGGGTGCATTAAGCTCAAAGGAAATAAGATTCCCAAAGGTTTGGTGAGTTTGGAGGAGTTGTTTGATAAACATGACAGATACGTGAGATCTAAAGCTACCATTGGACCTCAGCAATCAGCTGAGTATGATAAGATTGATATTGGGAGTTACGATGGCCCAAAGTGGTAAATATCGGGAAGTGTTGCACATCGGATGAAAGGAGAAGAGCAATTGACCTTCTAAGAAATATAAGGATGTGCTTGCTTATTCTTATGAAGATCTAAAAGCCTTCAAGCCAAAAGAAATGCAGCACTCTATCCCTCTCAAGCCAGGAATCAAGCCTTTCAAGCAGAAGCAGAGGCAGTACAACCCAAAGATAGCTGACACCATATTTCAGGAGATTCAGAAACTGCTGAAGGCTAAAATCATCTTTCCCATTCACCATTCGACTTGGATTGCAAACATTGTACCTGTTAGGAAGAAGAATGGTGAGATCCGCATCTGTGTTGATTTCAGGAACCTGAATCAGGCCTCTCTGAAAGATAACTACCCTCTGCCTATGATGGATCAGATTTTGCAAGCGGTAACAGGCTCTGAGATGTTATCTATGCTTGATGGTTTTTCTGGATACAATCAGGTAGAGGTTGATACTGCTGATCAACATAAGACAGCCTTCACAACTCCTTGGGGTACCTTCGCCTACAAGAGAATGCCTTTTGGGCTGATTAATGCCGGTGCCACTTTCCAGAGAGCTATGGATCTGGCTTTTGGGAGCTTGAAAGGGAAATGTATTGTCATATACCTTGATGACCTGACAGTGTTTTCAAAGACAAGAGCAGATCATTTCGATCACCTGGAAACAGTTCTGCAGAGATGTAGAGAGCATGGAATCTCCCTGAATCCTAAAAATCTATCTTACGTATTCGAGAGGGAAAGCTATTAGGACACATTGTCTCAAAGGATGGCATCAAGATTGATCTGAACGAGTTCAAGCCATCCAATGAGATTCCTCTCCCTACTAGTAAAAAGGGCGTGCATTCCTTTTTCGGTAAGATCAATTTTCTAAGAAGATTCATCCCTGATTTTGCTGAATTAACTTTGAATATTTCTCAGATGATGAAAGGAAAGCAAGCATTTGGTTGGTCTTCTGAAGGAAAGGAATCCTTTGAGGGTATCAAGAAAGCTATTGCTAAAACTCCAGTTTTGGCCTGCCCTGATTTCAGCAAGGATTTCATTATCTATTGCTACGCTACAGATAGTACTCTGGCTGCTGTCTTAACCCAGGAAGATTCTGATAAACATGAGCTACCAATTGCCTTCATGAGCTATATCCTGAAGAACCATGAGCTAAAGTACACCATGATGGAGAAGCATGCCTTTGCAGTAGTCAAAGCTGTCAAGCAGTTCCGTTTCTATATCCTCAACTCTCACTCTACGGTCTGGTTCCAGATACTACTGTAAAGTCAATTCTCACGCAACAAGAATTTGGATCCAAGAGGGGAAACTGGGTGGCTAAGGTCCAGGAGTATGACCTTGATATCAAGCCAACCAAGCTGGTTCGGGGAAAAGGTCTTTGCGAGCTCATTGCTGAAGGAGCCCAACATGAGTTATTGGAGAAGAAAGCTGACCTTCCTACTATTCTGTTCCTGAGTTCAGTTGATGAATGGTATGCTGACATCGCCCATTTTCTCACCTACGGGGAATGCCCCTCTCATTTAACTGCTAAAGAAAAGAGGACTGTTAAATTGAGATCAGCACAATATGTATTGTGGGAAAATGCCTTGTTCAAGCGTGGTTTGGACGGGAGATTTCTGAAATGTGTGGACAAGGAACAACAGAGAAAGTTGCTCTCAGCTTTTCATGATCAGGCATGTGGAGGGCACTATTCATCAACAGTCACAGCTCATAAGATACTCCGTGGAGGATATTACTGGCCTTCCTTGTTCAAAGATGCATCCAAGTGGGTGGATAAATGTGAGGCCTGTCAGACCTTTGTGGGAAGACCCAAACTGGCCGCTTTGCCTCTCAAGCCAGTTGTGATTGAGGAACCATTCCAGCAATGGGGTCTAGATTTCATTGGTACACTGAATCCTGCTTCTAGTGCTGGCCACACGCATGTGCTAACTGCCACTGACTACTTCACCAAATGGGTGGAAGCTATCCCAGTCAAGAGCACTACTTCTGAAGTAGTATGCAACTTCATCAAGGAGAACATCTTGGTTAGGTACGGTGTACCTAACAAGATTGTAACAGATAATGCTTCGAACTTCTCCTCAAATGAGATAATGGATTTCTGCTACGGGTATGGCATCTCTCTAGCTCATTCTTCAGATTATTATCCCCAGGGGAATGGACAAGCAGAATCCACCAACAAAAATCTGGTGACTATCATAAGGAAGTTGGTCAATGAGTCTCAGCGAAACTGGCATAAGAAGCTTTATGATGCTCTTTGGGCAGACAGGATCACACCTAAAAGAGCCATTGGAATGTCCCCCTTTCAAGTAGTGTATGGAGTAGAGGCCCAATTGCCAGTGACAGTGGAACTGCCAGCCTTGCACCTGATGAAGGCCATTGAAGACACTAGTTTCAGTGATGCTCTGGACAAAAGAATCATGTACCTGCACAAACTGAACGAGGATAGATTGGAGGTCGCTGACAGAATATCTGCTCACCAGCAGAAGGTGAAGGTTCTGTTCGATAAGAAAGCTAGGTCCAGAGAGTTCCAAGTTGGTGATACCGTGCTGTTATGGGACAAAAGACATGAACCTCGTGGCAGCCATGGAAAATTTGATTCTCTGTGGCTTGGACCTTTCAAGATAAGACACTTTGCTGGTAAGGACTCTTTCTATCTTGATTACATGGATGGTTCTCCCCTCCCACTTCCTTATAGTGGGCAGTATTTGAAGTTGTTCAAATCCTAGGTGACTAGGGAGTCCCTTTGTATATTATGTACAGTGTTTTTGCTTTTCTGCTTTTGGTGTGTTTCCCTTCTGTTGTGTGTGTTGCCCTCTGTATTGGTTTGTTTTTGACTCCTTTGCCCAATGGATAAGGCACTGGTCTGCTTCACCGAGTTATCTAAGTTCTTGCCTTGTCTCATTCTATGAATTTACACCAAGTCATCCCCAGAAGGAGCCAGCTGTTGTCCACTCAAAATTTCCCGCTCTGATAAGAGTAAAATTTTCAAAATTTTGAGTTGAAGGGTTTTTCTCTAAATGCCTAAGTCGTGAAGTTGAAAGAATCTGTGTTTTGGGTCTTTTTGTGTGATTTTCGGGCCTGTCGGAACTTTTTGTCCCACTGTCCCAAGTACGAAAGTGCACCTGTTCCCCGATCGGCCGAAATCCCCGAAACTGTCCCATTCTCGGGCCCGTCGGAAAATTTTGTCCCAAGTGTCCCAAAACTTTTGTGCGAGTTGTTCCTATTTCGGCCGAATCATCCTTCCCGCGTACTTCGTACTTTCCTGTCCTAAATGACCTAAAGTTAAAAGTGCGAGCTTTCCCATTTTCGGCCGAAACTCCCGAGTCGCGTACTTGAGCTCTTTGTCCCAAATCAAAAAATGCAAAATGATCCAATTTCGGCCGATTTGCCCGAACCGCGTCCTTCGCGTGTTTTCGCCCCAAATCCCATTCTCAAAATGCATCCTTTCATTTTCGCCGAACCCAATCAAGCCGCGTACTTCGGAACTTTTTGTCCCATCTGTCCCAAGTCCAAATGGGCCCTTTGTTCCAATTTCGGCCGAAACACCCGAATCGCGTACTTCGCACATTTTCGTCCCATTTGTTCCAAATGCATTTGTGCGTCTTCTCCCTGTTTCGCCCGACCCGGCCGAGCCGCGTGTTTCGCGCATTCGCGTCTCACCTGTCCCAAGCGTACCAAGTGTCATTCACACTTAGCTTTTCCCGCTCATTCCGAATATGACGCTCTTTCAAATTGGTGGTTGTGTATTCAATGCGCATTAAATTCATTCCGCTCCTCAAACGGCTATATAACCAAGCATACCACCTTCGCATTTTTCACATTGCTTCCTTGCTATCGTTTGCTCAAACCCTTGCAATCTAGTTCCCTTTGCAAATTCCTTCCAGTGCAGGTCGCAGCTCGAATCTATCAATATGAAGATCAAGTTTCGGGGGACGGAGCAAATTTCTCCACTTGAGTCCGCCGTTAGCAATATCGGAGACAGTGAAGCTCGTCATCTCGACTTCGGTGATTTTGGTCAAGAATGACAGATGCAAACCCTACGCCCGATGGCACGAGATGATTAATGATAGCGGTTTAGCTTTCGCGGAGGTTTCCTATCTCGGTGCGGTGTCTTTGTCATACGTACTTTCATGCGGAGCTCACTTCGACCCCGATTCGAGCGAATTGACAAATGTACACGGGGAGCTCATTGCCAAGCGCCGCCATTGGAGCTGCTCTGAGGATTCCGGAGATGGACAATGCTATAGTCGTCTCTCGGGATCAAGCACAGGCCATGTTCGACCAAGACAGTGATAAATATAAAGCTCGAGTGGCGAGGTCTTGGTTGAAGAACCCTAGGAAAGGAGCTTCTCGTCTGACCAAAACCCTCTTCCGGGTGGATTTCAATGAAGAATTGTCAGATTTTATAATCCTGCTGGCTCGGGTTATGGGTTTGCCCTCAACCAATGAGTTTCATTTCTGGATGTGCCCGCTCATCAGCATGGTGTGCGAGGGAACGCAAAACATCAATTGGGGAGAAATCATAAGCATGAATTTGGCCGAGCAACTATCCAATGTGCAGCAAACAAAGAAGTTCTTCATGACTTCGTATCTGATGTATACCCTAGCAGCGTCACGGCAATGGTTTGGCTTTTCCTACATTGATGCGCACAAAGATGATCCAGTGTACGCCTATTGCCCGCAGTTCACCCTAGAGACCAGCAATCGAAATTTCAGAAGGGTCAATGATGCTTTCACCATATGCGTGGTCGATTGCTCGAAGGTGACACTGCCGAGAAGGTTTTCGAGATGAAGCTATGAACCGATATCACAATATGGAGCCTATTTCATTCAGTTCAGGAAATTCTCTTATATCAGGCTTGCTGGCTATGAGAACACCCCTCTGCGGCTTCCCATGTTCTGCAACGACAAAATGGCCTTGATTGAGATATGCAGGCAACTGGACAAGTTGCACAGAACTTGCAGAGACAAGAAGATTTCTGGCTTGCACTTTCCCATCTCTCTGGGAAACTACACATGCAAAACGCCTGGATGCTCGAGCGTAGAAAGAGCCACGGTCCCTATCATCTTTGTTCATTTCTTCAAGCCAAGAACTGTTTTGACTTGAAGAAGTTCATTGAAAAGAACATCAAGATAGTCTATCATCATAGGGCGAGATACGAAGACTCTCGGGCCGAGCTATGCGAGATGATTTTGAAGCCGAGAAGAAGGCATTGTGGCGGGTTCTCCTGTAATTGATCCAAGAACTCAGTCTGTACCAAGTTCCTGAAGGTCTCCAAGATGACAATTCTGAGCTATATTCGTATGAGTACGAAAATGTGATTAAGCACACCCCTCTGGAGGACCTGGATTGGAACAGGAAAGAAAGAGATGATCTGGCTGAGATTATTGCCCAGTCTTGATCAGAACTAGGGTCTGGTTCAGTAAGAAGATCCGAGAATTCAAGAGGCACTCAGGAGAATCCAGCTCCAAAGATGATTCGACACCCATAAGGAAGCATCGGTTCAGTGCAGGACACCAGTGAAAACCCCTCCTGCCTCAACAGCTCAGGGACCTGTAGGATCTACTCCTTCTCCATCTACCCAGGTATACAAGAAGAAACTCAAAGAGGTAAAGAAGGAGCCTGCAGAGAATGACCCTCCAAGAAAACAGGCAGAGTTGCCTATAGGGCCAGAGAACATCATCGTTCTCAGTGAAAGTGAAGACAGCTGAGATGCCAACTCCTGCAAGTGTTCCTGAAAATCCAGCAGATAAAGATAAAGAAGTCCAGAGCACCGAACTTCCAGGTACTACTGATTCTTCTGCCGCCATTACCTCCAGTGTTCTGCCTACATCTCAGCTTGAGTCAAGCAGCATGCACCTTGAGTGTCATGAGCTCCCTGTCTCTTGGTCCCCTTGCCTCTCCTGCAGATTCTTCTTCCTCTTTTGCTTGGGTGCAACCTCTGGTTGATAAAAGGAAGAGAAAATCCTCCTCTCAAAGCTTGGGACCAAATTTTGATGCTGTAGCAGCCTTGTTGGGCACCACTCCTTCTCGTGCCAAGAAAGCCAGAACTACTTCCAGGATTGTGTCGGATGCTCGAGGTCAGCAATTCCTGGAGATTGCTAAGCCCACAGTAGACAAATCGGAATCAGAGTTGCTGACATCCGACTTGGAGCTTTCAAGGATCCCTATGGGAGAGTCTACTCCTGAAGGTGAGATTCATAACCTCCAGGAAACAGTCACCAGAGTCATTGGAAGGGTAGAGAAAGGGCAGCAGACGATTGAACAGCTGGAAGAACAAGCCCAAGTTCTCACGAGTTTTATCAAGTCACTTTTGTCTAAGGACAAAGTTTTGGACCCTACTCCCTTGACTGCTCTACCTCCTCCTGTAATTCTAAGCCAAGATGAAGTGCAAGAAATTAAAGATATGCACAAGTATTCTGTCTATGGTAGAGCTATCGAAGCCATGGTGGATGACATGCTTGTTGCCGGGCTAAACTTCATCGACGAAGCTTTTAAGCTACATGGAAAGGTAGACAATTTGCAACAGAAGCTATCCTCTACCATTGAGGTTATGGATAAGGAGCTTAAACTCTGGGGCAGTTGCATTGTAGACCTTCGCCTCATGGGACAGACAGATGAGAACATCTTACTGGCAATAAGATTTTCGATGATGCCAAAGATAATCTATCAAAATCCTGGGTCTACAGCGTAGAGTGGAAAATCAGAGTCCTGGAAGAAGCTGTAGGAGAAATGAAGAATAGCTGGCAAAAGGGAGAAGCTTTCAAGACGCTAGCAGCTGCTGCTTTCAAAGATATGCATTGTCATCTTCAGGATGAAAACTCTGGCGTTCCCTTGTCCTTGCAAGAAATCAAAGCTCAGTTCAGAGCTTTTGTCAAAGATAATCTTTTCAAGGAAGACTCCATCTCTAAGGACAAGATAAAGGAAATTTGTTCTCTTCAGTCTGCCATTGAAGAAGCAAACAAAGACTATCATACTCACGTCGAGTTTGATAAAGAGATGGAGAAATGCCTGGGATTTTGGACTCAGTCTGCAACTAACACATCAGTCCCTCGTGGCAGAGATATAGCTGAGTCATTGAAGAAGTTCAGGCAGCGGATTCTGAAGACAGTGGGTCCCTCCCAGTAGCCGGCCACCTGTCTCCTTCTCCTTCCTTTCCTCTTCTTTCCTTTCTTTTCGTATTCTTTGTAATTAGTTAAGGTATTGCAATTGGCGGTACTTAACTATTCTTAGTTAAAAGAAACGGTTACGAAGAGTAACCGACTTGTAAGCTATATAATGGCCTTTCCACGCCATTTTGAAGGGAGGAAGAACTTGGATATTTGCTGAAAGTGTAAATAGATCTTAAAAGAAATCAATACAAAAAGGGCTTTCCGTTCTTTGTCTATCTGATTCTTGTTGTCTCTGTGTTTTCCTTTAATATTGTGAAGATCATTTTGTTCTTAACTCGTTTGGTCTCTCTGATTGCATACTGTCCAGTTTTGCAAATACAGTGATCTTGTACAACCAAGAAGGAACTTTGTGTCCTTGACTAATAAATCCGAAGAAGGTTATTTATGGAACTTTGTGTCTTTAAATTTAATCTCATTCAAATGATCTTGTCTTAAATCCTTTGAAGCTTCGCATACACGAAGAATTATTCTGCTATCTATAATTACAATGTTGCTTTTTACGCTCATCTTCTTATTCTCTTTCCTCAGTCCTTGCGTAACTGATGATCCTTGTGGAAAACACTTTCGTAATATCCAAGTTTAACCATAAAATAATGTTCTGTATATTTGTAAATAAGTTCGTTTCAGAATAAGGGAACCTCTCCCATTAAAGAGGAGGGACTTTTCGTCTCCTATTTGACGACCAACGAGATCCAAAGGTCAAATAGTTGGTTCTAGGTCTCTGCAGATATGACAGAAGTCTCAAGTAGGTCACAGTGATTAAGGGGATGTAAAATTAGGTGGATATGTCCCCTGTTACAGATTGTATGAGCACATATAGTAACCGATGTCAATTAAGGGTAACCAATGATGGTTAGGCGTGATCGGTGTCGATTCTTCGTGGAGTTCTGGGAATGCAAAATAATGGTTTTTAGGTCTCCTTTGTGATTGCACAAAGGATTTTGGTTGGTCGGGATGAGGTATTGGGTGATTTGGGAGGGATTTGGCAAGGTTTTAATGGGTATATGGAGGGGGAATGTTGAAGGAGGTCAATGGGTGGCTAGGTAAATAATAGGTGATAATATAATGACAAAATGAAGTGAACCAGAGAAGTAGAATGTTTTACTTACTTGGATTCTAGTCCTAGATGCCTATGAGTGAGGGATGGGGGTGTTGGTAAGAGGTTGAAGGCTGCAGGTGATCACCAATCATAGGAGAGCTTCTGCATGGGCTACATGTGCATTCCTCTTTGCTTGGTTAGATCAGATCATTGTTGGGGTGGCTGTGCAGGAGAAAATGCTTGATCTCTTTCCTTGCATGCATGTTCTCACTAGAATTCGATCTCAGAAGATGTGATATCTCTCAGGAAGATCTCAATGTTTTGCCAACTTTTTCCAATCTTTGCCAACCTTGAAAATAAGGTTGTTTTGAGGGTTAAAAGGGTAATCAAGCGACAGCTTATGGCCTAACCGCGATGGTTAGGGGTAACCGGCATTTTTCAAGGTAGGATTTCCTAGGTTTACTAAACTAGGGAGATCCTCTTGATTTTCTAGGATCTTGTGTCGTTAACCCATGGATTAAACTAGAAGCTTCTTGTAAGCATGCAGGAATGTGGTTAGAGGGAATGTAGGCATTGATTTTTAGGGCTTAGGTAGGTCTTAGTTAGTTATGGCAAACTAACTAAGAATAGGTCTTAGGGTGAGTTAACTTGATGACGTGTCCAAGTGAAGTGTATGTGTGGATATTATTTAAATTAAGATATTTAAATAATAAATATGGTGAGGATAATGAATTAATTTAATTAAATTAATACTAGTGAGGTGAAGGGGCCATGGCTAGATGAATGTGATGAAGGGTGCTTATTTGTTGAGGGACCAAAGGGAAGTGTGACCTAATTTTAGTGTCTACATTTTCACCTTTTTGTTGCGTAGCTTGTATTAGTGAGCGATGCTAACAAAAATAAGATGTGGTTGCCCCATGTGTGGGTGAAGGTGATCCCCCTAAAACTAAGAACTGATGAGACTGAAGACAGAATCGGTGATTGGTTTGATAAAAGGTAAATGTGATGAAAATAAAGGTGAGTAACAGGGGAAAAAGGAGCATGGCCTACTCAAGTAATCTAGGTAATGGGTCAAGGTCAAAGGTAGTAATGAAATAAATACATGCACATGTATAAATTACAAAGACACTACCAAAGTTGAAGAGCCATCAAACTCTACATCATCTAAGGTCGATAGGTTTATCCAAACAAGGTTGAAGTGATTCCGGTATCCAAGGTATAGGATAATGTCAGGAAACATGACGTAGGTTAGGTTTAAGAATGTTTAGATATGTTCCGGACACCAAAGGTAGGGTCACGGTAATAGGCTAGGTAAGGTCATTAGGTCAACAACACAGGTAACAATGCCACAAGGTATAGAGAACATATGAGGTCAAAGGTCATTAGCGATGGTCCATGTCCAAATATCTATGTCAAAGCATGAGTAAGGCCAAGGGATGGGTAAAATAATGAGTCCCCAAAGGAGGAAAAGGGTAGGTAGCAAATGAGGAGGTAAGAAAGGTGAGGTAAATGGTTTGGGTAAAGGTGTGGTCGGGAAAATGATCAAGGTGAAGGTTGGGTGAGGTAAAAAAAAGAGAGGTAGGGGTAGGGTAAAGGGGTGAAATTTAGGGCAATGTGTAGGTTAGGTAGGGCACACGACCAATGTTGGTCAAGGGTAACCGACATCAGGTTAGGTTAGGTGTGTTAAAAAAAAAAAAAAAAATCTGTGTTTTTTGTGATTCATTTGTCTTTTAGCAAAGTGAGAAAATGACAAAAGAGAGAGAAAAGAGAGAAAAGTGCTCAGACATAATGGAGCATTAAGCTGGTAGTGTCAACGATAGGTGATTGGTTGGTGAGAAGTGAGTCCATATGATCAGTGCGAGGGATTTGATTGGGTAGAGGTTGCGGGTACCGATTCGGTGATGGTGGAGGCCGGAGAGGGATTGGGCGGGCCACCAAGATAAGAGGCAGATGTGCCACCGAGATGGTGGCAACGTGACGAGGTGAACACTCTACTCTATGTGTAGTTGATTTGATATATTAGAGGATTAGTTTATTGTTGTTTATAGGTTTTGTTGGTTTTTCATTTTTGTGGGTGGTTAAAAATTGAATTTGGGAATGGGGGAATAGTAGGTAAAAAGAGGAATGGGGAGGGTAATAAATGGGATAGGGGGTGGGTGGAGGTCCAAGGGTAGTTTAGGTCATTGTAGGTGGGTAAAAGGGCAAGGGGGTTTTTTTAGAAAGGGGTTTTGGGAAATCATGGGTTTTTCTCACTACAAAAGATGGTATCAAGCCTCCAAGTTTGGCCAGCATTGGTTAGGTAGAACCGGTATCAATCACCAAACAGGTGACCAATTTCGGTTAAGGGGTGATCGGGGTTGGTAAGGGTGAACTAGTATCGGTCACCAAACAGGTGACCGATGCCGTTAAAGGGTGACCAGAGTCGGTTAGGATGAACTGGCACCGATAGAATTATTGGGAACAAGGTTCCAAAAGTGATGTGGGCTAGGTGGTTGAGATGGGTAGGGTGAAAATAGGGTGTAGGAAAATGATAATTGTTGAATATGGATTGATACATGTAAATTAATGTCGTGCTTTGTATTGGATGCAGGGGAGAGTGCAACTACATATGTGAGACAGGGTTTCACCTCTACTAGGATGACAAAGTGCGGTGTAGTGACCCTAGAGGAGCTGCAACATGTGGAGGCACTTGGGTTGAGTGGAGTTCATCATTATAGACATGTAGTCTGGTAGCCTAGTTTGATGGTTGCACTCATTGATAGATGGGATTCCGTGACTAACACGTTCCACCTACCGACGGTGAGATTACTATCACCATGAAGGACATGTTCCGGATTCTTCGATTACCCATATTGGTTGCACTGGTCTACTTTGTCTCCTCCAAGGCCTCAAAGGAGATGATTGTGACTATTTTTGGCTAGGGGATGGCCAACCTGAGTTTTCATAGAGCCATCTTGAGCTATAAAGAGATGTACCTAGATCGTCCAGGGAGGAGACGAGGCTAGTGGTTCTGTTGATGGAGGCAATGTGTTACTATGCACTACGCCAGATGCAGAGGGTGGATGGTTTCCCCGATCACTGATGGGGGTACTCCATGACATGATGGTGGATGAGACCCACTTTTCCTGGGCACCAACATTCTTGGTGTAGTTATACAGGGAGTTGTGGGCATATGGGCAGATGTGCAGGTTCAACTGTGTTGTACATTTTTACTACATTGTTGGGCGTATGAGCACATAGTTTGTGTGTAACCTATAGGGATGCCCTAAGTAGATGCATTCCTAGCGAGATTTGTGTGGGTGGGGTATAGGATATGGGTGTTAGTTATTGGAGAGTGGTGATCTGAGAGGCCCACACATGATGTGGCCTATTTTCAGCAATTATTGGAGGGGTTGTCTAGAGTGGACATTATCTGGAGGCCATATGTGGGATTCCCCTCATATAGGCATATGCATGAGGAGCTAGCTAAGCTCCAGCTAGAGAGATGGATACAGGGTCACCATGCCGGGAGTATGAGATGATCCCGAAGAGATAAGAGTCCGATGGAGTTCGAGCTAGTACAGACATACCTCCACCCTTCCCACAATATCAAAGAGATGACATGGAGAGGCCCTTACCTCTACCACAACCTACAGTGCCCACAGGTAGGAGGAGATTAGTCGGTGGACCGGCAGATAGATGAAGCCGAGTGCACAGATAGTGGTGGGTAGCTCACTTACGAGCCATACCACCCAAACTAGGGTAGCCGGATCTAGCCACCATCACGGTGTAGAGAGATTCCCTACAGGGGTAAGTGGCTACTCTCATTACCCAGTTGGGTATACTGTAGACACACGGGGTGGGATCTAAGGTGGACGTAGTAGAGCTACATGGACAGTGGCCATCTGTAGGCCTAAATGGTTGGTAGAGGAGATGGAGATGGAGAGGAGGGGGATGGTCAGGTGGCAGCCTTACAGCTCAGGTGGTAGGTTTATAGGGCTAGTTGACCACATCCCAAGCAGCACAGTTAGGGTCTTACAAGCATAGGGGCATGAGGCACCACCATCATAGCACGTGACCAGGTCCTTGTTCACCGGCAGGAGGCGGGACAGGTCCCACAGACAGTGCACAGGGGCCGAGACCTATGGGATCACCATAGACCATGCATGTATCTAGGTTATGGGATGCCCTAGGTGAGATGAGATATTATCAAGACCAGCTTATGGTGGCTGGGATAGACTTCATATCCTATGCCGAGTATAGGGTACAACATGCATCCAGTGAAATGATGAGATCCCGCACTCACAGTGTGGAGAGTACAGGGGGTCAGTAAGCTCCGAGGCCCGATCAGGCAGAGGCTACCAGCGTACAGAGACAAGCTCTAGTTGAGGCGCTAGTAGGGACCTACGAGGCCGAGGGTACCGCTGATACAAAGATGGAGGACATCCGCTAAGATGTCTGATATGTGGTCACCTAGTTTGTTGATGTATGATAGTTATTTTTGTGATATATACCACTGCGTGACGAGAGACACATACTGAGGATGTATGAGTGGTTTTGTATAGTTTGAGCATATACTAGTCTACGTCTTACGTGCCGAAGAGATTTTGTCTTGATTCATTATTATTTTTGTATATATGAGACCGGCCCATGTGCCGATGACATTTTGTATTGTATATCGGCCCTATGTGTGCTTGATGATTATGAGATGATGGACATGATGAGATAACCATGTATATTTGAGATACGCATTGATTGATTTATATGATGAAATACATGGTATTATTTGATATTTTGATGTGTTGATGAGATTTTTATTTGTTATTTTTATATGGATGGAAAGTAGGTGAGTTAGGCATGATGGATTTAGGTTGGTTTAGGCATCGATCGAAAGTTAGGTTCATTAGGCATGGTTGAGTTAGGTTTGTTAGGCATGGTTGAGTTAGGTTTGTTTAGGCATGGATCGAGTTAGGTCATAGGCATGGATCGAGTCAGGTTTGTTAGGAATGGTTGAGTTAGGTTTATTAGGCATGGTTGAGTCAGGGTTTATAGGCATGGTTGAGTCAAAGTTATAGGCATGGCTGAGTTCAAAGTCGGTGAAGTTGTGATTCACTAATTTGTGCAATGAATGGTGATGCGGGTCATGTTTATAATATATGCATGATGATGGTAGAGAAATGGTAGTTGTAATAAATGTACGTTGTGATGATGATAAAAATATTAAGCAATTTGTTGTGTATTTGGGTTAATTTCCAATTTTGGGTATAAAAGGGAAACTAAGTGAGGTGTGATGTAATGTGAGGAGCATGGAAGATGAATTGTTTAGGGTAGAGAATGGCCGAGCTAACCTCCAAGGGCCCCATGCCCTCGAAGTGCTACCTACATAGTCCCGGCGAAAAGGGACCTCAGGCCGATGTAGTTCTCCCATGAGCTAGGGAAGAATATGAGGAGGTATGAAAATGAGTTAGTAGGTTTTAGGCATGGTGTGAGTTTTAGATCTGTTAGGTGTGGGTGGATTATAGGTAAAGTGATGTAGGTGGGGTCGATTGTGGTGAAAGAAGAAGATTACCCCAAAGGTAAATGTCGAGGACCAACTCCCGTATAAGGTAATAAAAATATAACAGAGACGGTTCAAAAGATAAGAGGGGGAAATAACACTACCTAATTGGGTAAAATGATACCGAATAAATCATATCTTGGAGGAGGTGATGAATGTAAGACCCTAAAGACATTGCATGATTGATTTTTTATGGTGAAAAGTAGTCACATGATCATCAAATGTCTAAGTTCCAAGAAGTCACTTGAGGTAGTAGGAAATGGGAGTGGGAATGGTAAGAACGGTGAAAGGTAGTTAATTGTTATATGGTATGAGGTAGAATTCTTTGGGGCAAGAGATCCGAGGTCACAATGGGCAAGTCCATGACTAAAAAGGTTTGTTGTTTTGACTCATTTTTGAGATAGACCGATCGATGCAGAATTCTATATGGGATGAGGATTTTAACTCCTTGAGGTCTTCGTAAAGTTGATCGATGCGGGAAGCATCAGTTGCTCTCATTTTTTTAAGAGCTTGACATAGTTGTCCTTCGAGGGAGCAGTCTATTTACAGTAGTAATTGTCGAAGGAAGATGTCCTTTTGAGGGAGTCATATTTTGAGTGGAAGTTTGACTCAAGGAGTTATATCTCATGTGAGGGTTTTGAAGTCATGGACAAGACCAAGGTGTAAGATAGGACTCTTGTTCAAAAGGCAAGGTGGAATGACCATGGGATCTCATCTAAAGATAGATAAAAAGTATCCATGAGAATCATGCTATGTGCAGCGCCATGGTACACATAGTCAAGAGAAGATAAAAAGTGACGGGTACTCACATGATTCTTGTTTTAATCGCTAATGAGGTGTATGAAGTGAGTAGTGCTCAAGGGACTAGCATCGAAATAGAAAAAGGTGAGGTAGGACTATAAGTTAATAGTAGAATGGTCAAAGATGAAAGGCATTAAGGGGCTCAGGTTCGAGTTTACCATCGAGTGAAGATAAATGATAAGCACCTGATCCGTAAGTATGGGTCACAATGTATGGTCTAAGCCAATTAGAGAAAATTTGCCCGTTTACTTTTTTTAATTTGCTTACATGTTGATTTTCTTTCAAGACAAGGTCACCAACTTGGAAGGCCCATTCATGGACACGTTTGGCGTAGGCACATTTGATATGTTTTTGGTAAACTTGAAGGTGATCCAGAGCGTTAAGACAACATTCGTCTAGTAACTCTAACTATGCTAAATGGTCCTGACGAAAGTCATCATCATTGAGCATGTCATGGAGATAAATGCAGAGTGAGGGGATCTGGACTTTGAGAGGTAGGACTACCTCTTGTACACTGCACAGACTAGATAAAGGGTGTGGCAACAAGTGGAAGTGTGAATACTAGTGCGGTATGTCCACAGGGAAAAAAGGAATGTGCGTATGTCAATCCTTCCCAAAGATCATTAACCACTTTCATGAGAATCTGTTGAGGGTTTTGTTAGTGGATTTAGCTTGGCCATTAGTTTTTGGGTAATAAGGTGATGAGAAACTAAGCTGAATGCCAAAGGTATTGCAAATTTTTTGCAATGTTTTGTTTTTGAATTGTTTTCCATTATCAGTGATGAGGCGATGAGGAACACCAAAGCGAAAAATGATGTGGTGGTTAATAAACTCACATATTTTCTCAGCTTTTGATGGAGATGAGTGGTATGGCTTCCACCCATTTTGTATAGTATTCGGTAGCAGTGATGATCCATTGATGGCGTTGGGAAGAATGGGGATTGATTTCTTTGACAAGATCCAAACCCCATTAAGAGAAGGGCCAAAGGTCACGGGTGACCTATAAGGCATGGCTAGGTGTATGATGAAGATTGGAATGTTGTTGGCATTTTACACAACGTTTGATATAGTCACAACAATCATAGTTAAGGGTCGGCCAAGAATAGCCTGAGAAGAATACGCTTAACAACATGCTAAAGGCCACTAAAGTGACCTCCACATATGCCATCATGAACTTCCTTAATGGTATAAGGAATTTCAGAACTTGTGAGGCATCGTAAGAGAATACCATCAAAGCCGTGCTTATAGAGGAGTCCCCCCATGAATGACGTAATGAGATACCTTTTTAAGGAAGGCACGTTGTCCATTATGGGTGAGATCAGGAGGTAAGATGGAGAGAGAAAGGTAGTCAGAGTATTGTTTGTACCAAAGGTCACTCGGGTCGAGGTAGCGGGTTCCGATCGAGTAAACATTGTGAGGTAAATAAGAAGGTGATTGGAGTCATTGTATAGTGACAAATATTTTAGAATCGGCAGGAAAAACAGGTATTTGGGAAGCTAAGCAGGCCATGGTATATACAAATTTGTTGGTTGAACGTGGGATGGTTTGAAGGGTGTAACGATCAAAGGTGGTCAAAAGTATGTCTACATGATGTTTATACTTTTGAATTATCTCGTTACGACATTGGTATATACCATTGACTTGGTTTATGACCAATTGAGAATCACCAAAAATGTTGATTGATTTGACATCTAGGGCATAGGCGGCTTTAAGGCCTAATATGAGTGCTTCGTATTTAGCGATATTTTTGGTGCATTTAAAATCTAGTTTGAAAGAAAAAGGCATGGGTTCACCATCAAGGGAACAGGATAATACCATCCCCACCCCCACGCTGACACTTGGAACCGTTGAAGAAGAGTGTCATTTGGTAAGGGGGTTTGTCCAGGGAAAGTGTAAGGATCAACTCATCTGGAAAGTCAAAATTAGAGGGTTGATCAAGGAAATAGGTGCGTCGGCCAATTGGTTGGTGATGGCTTGGCCCTTGATGGACTTTTGATGGATGAATTCAAGGTCAAGATCAGCTAAAAGCATAAGCCATCATGTGGCATGTTGATTTTGATAAGGTTTGGTGTACATGAAGTGTAAGGGGTCAGTGTTGGTCACAACATAGGTTTTGTGGTTGAGTAGGTAATGGCGGAGTTTGGTGGCAACAAAAACTAAGGCTAAGAAAAGTTTTTAGGGTGGGTGTATCAGGTTTCATATTCCAAAAAATTATGGCTTATGTAATAAACCGCTCACTCCCCGTGTTTTTCATCGCGATGAGTGAGCATGGCTCCCATGGAGTGATCGTAGAGTGCTGAGATGTATAAGTAAAAAGGTTGATCATCTTTAGGTGGAATGAGTACGGGTGGCTAGAGAAGGTATTGTTTTATGGCCTCAAAAGATTTGTGGCGCCATCATCCCATTTAAAAGAGACATCCTTCTTGAGTAGATGATGAAATGGTTGACGTCGATCGAGATAATTATGAAATGAAACGAAAAATATCTAACTTACCTTGTAGGCTACGAAGTTGTTTAAGGTTAATGGGTGGAGGCATTTCGAGAATGGTCTTGAATTTAGCAGGGTCAATTTCTATACCACGTAGGAAACGATAATTCCCAAGAGATTTCCCAAGAGAACCATGAAGACACACTTCTTAGGTCAAAGCGATACACAATACTTAATGAGGTGGTCAAAAATGGTTTTTAGGATGGTAAGGTGTTTGGAGCGGCACTTAGATTTGGCCAAGAGATCGTCCATATAATCTTCCAATATGTGATGCATGATGTCATGGAAGATGTAAGTCATAGCCCCACTTGATAGGTGGCACCAACATTTTTAAGTCTGAAAGGCGTGACTCGATAGCAGAAGGTCCCCTAAGGGGTGATGAATGAGGTTTTGTGTTGATCCTCTGGGGCAAGCAGGATTTGGTTATAACCCGAGAAGTCATCCATGAGTGATAGCATCTCATGGCCAGCGGTAAGGTCAACCAGCTGGTCAATACCAGGTAAGGGAAAGTCATCTTTTGGACATGGTAGGTTGAGGTCATGGAAGTCCATGAAAATGTGGAGTCCCCTTGTTGCCTTAGTGATAGGGACAATGTTAGAAATCCAACGAGGATAATCAATGGGTAAGATGAAGGAAATAGAAAGAAGGTGTTGAAGTTCTTCTTTGTGAGAAGGGAAATGCGAGGGTACATTTTTCTAAACTTTTACTTGATGGGGTTGGCATCGGGACGGTTATGATATTGTGGACCACTATGGTGGGGTCAATACTGGGCATGTTCATAAGACCAAGCGAAAGCATGGTTATGGTTTCTAAGAAAAGAAGTGATGGCTTCTGTTCAACAAAGATCTAAAGATTGACCATCTTTAGGATGTGTGGTCGTCCTAAGTATGAATGTTGATCTCGATATTCGATTCATTCAACATGTTTTGCATCTCAAAAGGTAACGACCAATGAATATATGAGTCTTTACCAAAAAGTTAGGTGAGTATAGATTCATCATCCTAAAATTGAATGACGTTAATCGAAGGTGTATAGTTTCGATCATTTCAGGATATAGGAAGGGAAGAGTGGAAGGGGCCTCGCCCTCGTGTTGATAAGTCAAAGGCCCCAAGGAAATGGTGTTTATGAAAAAAAAAGTTAGGAGGGATAGATTCAAGATCCATCAACTCCATCGGTGAGGGTGGTGATGAAGGTGGAGCAGGTGAAGAAGGTGGAGAAGGGCTAGTGTCTTTAATGAGTTCAATACAAGCCTATTTGGTAGGTGGTTCAGGAAAGCCGATACCACTACGGTCGTTATGTTTGTGGGTGGTACATGGAATAATGGTATGGTGGCCTTGCTCATAAAAGAAAAAACCAAAACCCTTCTATGCACATCAGTGTAGGGAAGGTGTGGGAAAAATGGTGATTGGTAAGTGATTGGAAGTTAGTGGAAAATGGGCAAGTTTGTGATAGTGGTTCAGGTGTGTAAGTGGTAGTATCAAGTCCCCCATAGGTGAGACTAGTACGAAGGTGAGGGGGACCATACAAGAGACATTATCCTATATGGTGATCATAACGAGGGTGTTGGTGAAGGCTTCCATACTCTTGTGGAGTAAGGAATGTGTTGACACTATATAGGCGGTACTCCCCCAGAGTGAGGCATTGAAAAACACCTTCCAAGGGATCGGTGGTTGGTATGTAGGTAGCTGGAATGGATGAAGTGTCAAAGGTTGATGCAAAGGTGGGGTTAATGGCTTGGGAGGCTAATGGGTCAGCCGTGGAGGTTGTGGTAGTGGTAGGAATGGAGGAGGTATGTGTGGCTGAGGTAGCGACTATACTGGTAAGCGGAGGTGTAGGTGAAGCGGTGGTGGTCATAGAGGTAGACGCTTTAATGGGTATGAGCACATCATTGGGTTGGTAAAGCATGTTGCACATTTTGAAAGGTGATGGGTCAGCCGAGATAGTATAAGTGTGCCCTTCATGTTCAAATTTTACACAACGATGCAAAGTGGAAGGAACGTCACCCATGACGTACGAATCCAGGGTCTACCAAGCAACATGTTATATTGGAATTCCCCCTCCAAGACATGTAGAATAGTTTTGGAATAGTGCGGGGGCCCACGTGAATGTGGAGGATGATGGTGCCTAGTGTAGAGGTGATAGCATCATTGAATGAACGCAACATGACTAGATGTTTATGCATGTAATTTTCAGGTATGCACATTTGAGCGAATGCATGGGATGAAATGATGTTAATGTTAGCGCCCCCATCAATCATCACATGGCGTACCCGTATGTCATCGATGTGGATAGAGATGAAGAGGGCTGGGTCCGGTCATCATTTTGGTGTGGCGTGATCTCTTCCTTTGAGAAGCTAAGGGAGGCTACTTGGTGAATAGGGTGGGGCGAAGATGAAGGTGGTAATTTAGTGAGAGAGGCTACATGATGGGGTGTGATAATGGAGGCTACGGGCATAGGGTCATTGGGTAAAACCTCAATAGATCAAGAACCTCTATGAGCAGCTTGATGATGGGATTATGAGGTTTGGATGAGGTCATATAAGGACATTTTGAGGGGAGATTGGTGTAATTATTTGAGCATGGTGCGATGTGTGATGCCATTAGAAATGGGGTATGTAGGGCCGCAGATAGTGATTTTAGGTATGGGTGCAGATGGTATGTTAGCTATAGGATTGGTTGGTGGGTTAGTCATCTTTTCTTTACCTTTATCCTTTTGAGCATGTGTAGTGATGTGTATCAAGTTGATTTGAGGGAGTCGAAAATGGAGAAGGTGTAGGGTGAGTGGTATAATGACATGACGGGAAAAACCTACCGGAGGAGAAAACCCGGGAGGTGAACTAAGCACAACAACATTTGGGTGGTGGTGGTGTGCAAGTTATCCGATGTGAACCATGTTAATTTCAAATCTTGGGGGTGGCTCTAGGAGATGTGGAGGTGTAGGTCATGGTTATTGAGTGGGTAGTGTGGGAATGGGTGTCAGTGAAGCAGGGTCCTCGTCGAGAAGGTCATCATCAAAGTTGGCTTCTAGAGGACACAATTGGATAAGGATAGTTTTCAAGGCCTTGTAATTCTCCACATATTTCACTCGTCACATGATGGTATGCACAAATTTTAGTATCATGAAACCCTTTTGGCTTAGGGTTTGAGGGGGTCATAAGGTCTGAGTGGCGTAATGCGATGACATAGGTCTCAAGGAGGTTGGTTAAAATTTTGGCATAGGACCCTGCTAGTGGATCACAATGAGAAGTGAACGTGGGTTTGGGTGTAGGTGCGGTTAATTGTTGAGGAACGGTCTTTGGAGGAGGAGGAGCAGATCAACTATGGTTTTGGGTGTTGGCATGGTTTTAGGTGTTGGCCATGTTTGTTTGGGTAGAGGTATGGTGGATGAATGGGTAGAGGGTGTATGGCTATTTTGACTACCTTATTGTGGGGTAGTGGAGTTTTGTTTTTGGGTTGCACCTTCTTGGGTAAAGGTGATATGGGTGTACGAGGTCTAGAAGGAAAGGAAAATGGGGAAGAGGATGAGTTACCCACAGGGATAATGAGGGGGTGCTGAAGGTAGAGGATGCGGGTCGTGTAGGAGGTGTAAGGGACAAAGATTAAAATGTAGTGGGTAGTGAAGTAATAATAGCCTAGGTATTAGAGGTATGGGTGGTAAAGATGTTGTAGGTGTGGGTGTAAGTCGTGTTGGGCATCTAGGGAGGTTAGAGGTTTGTGCGGGAGGAATGGGTTGGTGTGTTTTTGGTTTATTGATGGGTGGAGGTTTCTTGACCATGTTGGGAAGCTAAGGTCCTAAGATGAATGTGACAGTGAAGTGTCGGTGTGATCGGTGCATGGCAGGGAGGTATGATTTCTATGTGTTTGGTGCTTATGTTTGGGTGTCAGAGTAGGTGTGGTGTTGACTTTGGAGGATGTAGCTAAATCCAATTTGATAGGTGGATGAGTAAGGTTGGTGGTCGGGGTGACCCCTAAAGTGGTAATAGGTTTAGTCAAGGCAAATGTTGTAGGTGTGGGTTTGGGTTTAGATGTAGTTTGAGTTATGGGTAAGGGTGTATGTTGAGTTATGATGGGTGTCGTGGAAGGAATGGTGATAGAGGTGGTTGTATTCGGTTCGATTGGTTGGAATACTTTTGGGTAGATAGTGGAAGTATCAGTAAGTGACATCTGCATCTGTATTGATACCGGAAGAAGAAGACGCCCCCATAATAAGTCTCTATCCACATAATCTAGGTGATCGGCCAAACGTGAGAATGACATGTCTATAGGTGGAGTTGATGAGGACCAAATGGTAATTCCCGTAAAATGTGTCTTAGAGATAGATAATTGGCTAGCTTTAACTTCCGTGGGTAAGAGAGCGAAAGTAGGTCTCACGAGATTTTGGGTAGTTGATGGAGAATGCTCACCAAGAGGCAAAGGTATCTCAACCGGGTCCGTGATGGGTGAGGAGATGATGGGTGCTCCTCTATAGGTGGCAGGATGATAGGTGCTCCTCTTTGGGTGGAGGAGGTAATGGGTGATCCTCTGTGGGTGGAGGAGGTACTATGGGTATCGGGCTCTAAGTGGAGAAGGCAAAGGTGAAATGGTGTTCGATGTTAGCGGAAGACTCCTCCGTAGGTGATGAAGGAGATAAAAGGTGTTCCTCTGTGGGTGGAGGAGTAAGTGCGGTGGGTTCTAACATGGAAGGAGGATTTCTCGGTGAGGATTTCCTCTATGGAAGGAATTTGAGGTAATTGAGAGAGGCAACAGTACATCATTAAAGATAGTGTGGACCTCGCAGGTATGGGTATCATGAGTTGAGGTCTCACCGGTTTGATCAAATGAAGGGGCATGGTTGGGAAATGGTTTCTTGAAGATGTGTAGGTTTTGGTTGGCAGGTGCGTTAGGATTATCCATGGTTAACTCACCTTTCTCGAGCATTTCTTAGACAATATTTTTGAAAGTGATGCAATTGCCATCACTATGACCCTTTACTCGATGATAATTATAGAATTCATGTTCTTTATACCATGCGGGCATGGGGCAAGTAGGGTCAAAACCAATGTGTGGTTTTATAGGTGGAAGGGTGATGGCTCCATGGATTTGATAAGCTTTTCTAAGATAGAAGAGTAAGGTTCCCTAATTGGGGTGTATTTCCACTGTGCTCTCTCGTCTGAATTGAAAAGTCTGGATGGGTGAGAGATTAGATGAGGGGGTAGCCTGATTTGACGATGAGTTGGGCTAGCCTTGAGTACCACTACATTAGCGGTGCCCTTATCTTTTGAATAATTTTTTTGTGGTTTGGAAGAAGAAGAGGTATCATTCGACTTGAATGCAAAATTCTTATATAACTAGATTTTCTTCTCTTCAATGGCCCAAATCTCTAACTTTCGTGCCATAGTGAATGCTTCATCGAATGTTTAAAAGGTTTGGAATCGCAAGGTCGGTGAGATATGTCTAGACAAGCCCGTGTGAAGAGCTCGATGAGTTCTATTTACGGAATTTGGAAGGTGAGTTGATTTATCAAGCTACACCAAATGAGTGACAAAATATGCATAGATTCATCCTCATATTGACACGTGGAGTATAGGTCGGCCATGGTAACCTTCTTGATGATATTGATAGAGAAATGATCCAAGAAGGCTTGGGCTACCTGATTGAATGAGAAAATAGAGTTTCTAGGTAACCTACTATACCAATCTAATGCAGGTCCAAGTGAGGGACATGGTAAAGGTTCTCAAGAGCAAGGCATCATCATGAGTGATCAAATAACACCCGTGTTTGAATGACCTAAAATTTTGTCATGGGTCTTCTTTTCCATTGAAACAATTGAATTTAGGCATCTCCCAATGCACGGGGTATGGACAAATAAGAATGGATGGGTGGATGGGCTCATTACAAATCTCATCGTAGGTAAGAGTGTTCAGGGGAGCCAAAAACATATGCCTCCAATTTACATATCTTGTCTAACATTAATTTTATTAGGTCGCTGGTAGGTCATGCGAGGTCGGGTGCCCCCATAGCATGAGAGGGTTGATTTTGGACATACAATGGGGGTGGCATTCCAGTATATGGTGATGTCATGTAGGTTGATTGAGATGAAGGTAGTGAAATAGGGGGTACGTACCCAGAGGGAATAATAGATGAAATGGGAGGCGGCTGATAGTATGTATATGGAGGTGGAAGGGTCGTGGTAACCCTAGTGGTAATGGGGGCTAATGATTATGGAATGGAAAGGACCATGTTCTGAAAAGGGGTAGGGGTCACCAACACCGGAGGTGGTAGTGTAGCTACGGGTATGTGTGAGACATTAGGGGCGGATGAGGTTACGTTGTGGGTAGTTGTCGAGGGTATGGTGGATGTGGCAGGTGTCATGGAGGTGGCAGATGTGGCAGTCATAGCGGGTATAGGACCTAGCTATGAAATGACTAGGGGTAAAGTAGATGCGGGAAACACAAAGCTAGATGGGGCCGATGCAGGAGTGGGAGCAAGAGTCGGGGGGATAGATATGGGCATGTCGTATATCAACTGACTTGAGGCATCTCAAGTGGATGAGTGGGAAAGGTAAAACTGCAAAGCGGTAGGGTTTTGGTCAAGGAGTCATGTGAACTCCTCATCTCTAGTAGCGATAGTGATAGGCTAGATGGGATCCATGGCTAGTGATAAAATGGAAGGTGGTGAAGGACTAGGTGGGAGTGGTTGATAACTGGCATGAAATACAAGTGTGCTTGCTTGTTTTTAGGTCAGCACCATGTGAACCAAGATCGATCGTAGTAGGTTGTTTCTCTCGTAAATGACACCGAAAAAATAGTAGGAACAGTGAATTTGATGGTAAAAAGTGTATTAGGTACCAAATGTGGGTTGGGAAATGAAACAGCTAACCGATTCTAGTTAGGAAAACTGACTATGGTTATCGGGGTAACCACCACCGATCACCGTAGAAAATGGACAAAGTGAAAAACAAGGTAAGGTAGAGGTCAAATCTTACAGGTATGTCAAATCTAATGATTTTTACAATGTCAATGGGAATGATGTCAATGATAGGGACTGTGAAAAATAAAAGAAGATGAATAAAAATGTCCCTTTGGATGGGTTAACAAAAGGACCTGGAACCGATGTCGGTTGGGTATAACCGATTACGGTCGAGGGTAACCGACGATGGTTACCCTCTGATGGTTACTGTGAAATTGAAACAGTGATGAAAGAATATCGGTTGTGAATCAAAATTTGATGTGGAATAAGCCCTAGAATTCTAAGAATGATTATAATATGGTCTAGGCACACTTAGGTGAAACCGGAATACACTAGATGTGATGAGGAGCATGCAAGGATGAACAAGAAAAATGAAGAACGTGATCTCTCACCTCAAAACATAAGCCAAATAGAAACACTAAGAAAAATGTTACCCTATGAGTGCCTTTTCTATTATGTTTTTTTAGCTTATGTTATTTAAGGACTGACACATGAACTGTGAAATAGAATTTTTGGTGAGGATGGCTTCCTACGAAGAAGGAGATCTAAAAGGTGAGGTTTCAAGTATGTTATGGTGGGGGTAGGCTTCACTCTGAAGTATGACTCGACAGAGCAGTTGAGTCGGGAGTACCGACCAATCCTCAGATCAAAGCAATCATCGATGAGTTCCCAAAAATGTTGTTTAAGAATATGTATTTGTTTTGAATTTGTGTAATTTGGAAAGACTCGAAGAGAGAGAGATATGTGCTTTCTACGGTTCGTTTCTCAACCATCAGCTGGTCATGACTCCAACATATAGGTTGCCCTCAATTAATGTGAGCTAATGCGATAAATCAGAATGCAATGCACTTATTTTTAAGCCCAAATCGAAGTGTGAAGTTAGATGACACAAAAATATGAAGAGGAAGAGGAATACTCTTTCACTACCATGTAGAAAACATGAAGAAATGGTTCTTTTTAATTACACCAAAAGAAAGGTTTCTTTAGAGAAAATAGAAAGAAAAGTTGGATTACCAAGGAAAAAAATTAATGTGTATGCTTTTCAGAAGGGAAACAAACACACAACTTTTCCTAGGAATGAATACAATGCAAGGAACCCTAGATGGGTCCCACCGGGCATGCCAAAATGTTTCACCTGATTTCTTAGACGTTTCTTTGAAGTATTGATGAAATAGATAGGGTAACGAGCATAGGAGGAATACCTATTTTAATGCTAGTTGATGGGTTGTTACACACGTATGACTTCCGAATCCATAGCTGATTGTGAGAGCTTCCTTTTGGCTAGGAGGAACTACCTATAATGGAAAGCAAGACCACCAAAAAAGTTAAACAATATGTGTAGTGAACTACCTAGTGTGTGCTAGATCCGGGAAGTGTGATACTTCCTAGATGGTTGTCAGTCCACTCTTTAAAATTTTTTAATGAAAATAATAAAGTAAATCCTATTTTAATTTGAAATGATTTAGGTATCTCACTTAAAACACAATAAGAAAGATCTAATCTAATAGGCTAGGTTAGAATAGGATCCAAGGTCAAATAATTGGTTTTGGGTCTCTGCAGTCTGACAAAAGTCTCAGGTAGGTCATAGGTTATTAAGGGGATGTAAAATTAGGTGGATAGGTCCCTGTTCTAGGTTTTATGAGCACATACAGTAATCGATGCTGGTTAAGGGTGACCAACGATGGTTAGGCATGATTGGTGTTAATTATCATGGGAGTTCTGGGAATGCCACATAATGGGTTTTGGGTCTCCTTTGAGATTGCACAAAGGATTTTGGTTGGTCGGGATGAGGTATTAGGTGATTTGGGAGGGATTTGGTGAGGTTTTAATGGGTATATGGAGGGGGAATGTTGAATGAGGTCAATGGGTGGCTAGGTAAACAATAGGTGATAATATAATGACAAAATGAAGTGAACCAAAGAAGTAGAATGTTTTACTTACTTGGATTCTGGTCCTAGATGCCTGTGAGTGAGGGATGGGGGTGCTGGTAAGAGGTTGAAGGCTACAAGTGATCACCAATCATAGGAGAGCTTCTGCATGGGCTGCATGTGCATTCCTCTTTTTTTGGTTAGATCAGATCATTATTGGGGTGGCTTTGTAGGAGAAAATGCTTGATCTCTTCCTTGCATGTGTGTTCTCGCTGGAATTCAATCTCAGAAGATGCGATATCTCTCAGGAAGATCTCAATGTTTTGCCAACTTTTTCCAATCTTTGTCAACCTTGAAAATAAGGTTTTTTTGGGGGTTAAAAGGGTAACCGATGGCGCTTCGACTTAACCGGTGCTTAGGGGTAACCAAAGTGTCACCAAGGTGGAATTTCCTAGGTTTACTAAACTAGGGAGATCCTCTTGATTTTCTCGGATCTCGTGTCATTAACCCACGAATTAAACTGGAAGCTTCTTTTAAGCATGTAAGAATGTGGTTAGAGGGAATGTAGGCATTGATTTTTAGGGTTTGGGTAAGTCTTAGTTAGTTATGGCAACTTACTAAGAATAGGTCTTAGGGTGAGTTAACTTGATGAGGTGTCTAGGTGAAGTGTATGTGTGGATATTATTTAAATTAAGATATTTAAATAATAAATATGCTGAGGATAATGAATTAATTTAATTTAATTAATTAAATTAATACTAGTGAGGTGAAGGGGGCCATGGCTAGGTGAATGTGATGAAGGGTGCTTATTTATCAAGGGACCAAAGGGGAGTGTGACCTAATTTTAGTGTCTACACTCTATGGATCAACAATACAACAGGATCTCTTAGATCTAAAATATAGTATCTCATAACATCATGTGGATCTACAAGAAGAAACTCTATGATCTTTGTATACTATATAAGCCATTACAATGAGACTAAACAATACAAAGGAAATACAGAGAAGACATTACACTCTTCACCATTCGATGTACCCGCCATTTGCTTTTGTCTAACTTCTCTCCATGGAAGATTTATCTTCATGTAACCTTCTTTCTTTTCTTATTCTTCTTCTTCATCATCCTCTCAACTAAGGAGAATCAAGGATCTTACTCGATCCTTTTCAATTCTCACTTATAACCCTATATTTATAGCTTATATAGGCATATAAAAATTAGGGAATATTAGTTATGCATTTGCAACCTTTAGATCACCTTTATAATCAAAGTTTGGACCTATACCGGTGTCTAAAATAAAACAAATTCACGCACGAGTAACCGATGACGGTTAACCAACCGATGTCGGTTGTTCCTGTGTGACCGATGTCGGTTCATCCCAGTGAATGATATCGGTTCCTCCTAGGTGACTCGATGTCGGTTAATTTGTAAACCAACAACCTGTAAAACATGTTATATGTGAAGAAATTTAGCTCCACAACTCAACATAGGGTAGGTGGTAGGTGAGATATAGGAATATTAAATTCCTATAAAATGTTAATGGGGATTAAAATAAGATAATATGATATAATAATGGATTAATGAGATTAATGATAAAATGGGATGAAAGATGGATTTAAAGGATTAATGATAAATGATGATAAAATGATAGAGGGATTAATGAGAAATTAATGTGATAAAATGGATTAAATAATAATAATTAGTCTTGTGGTTAATTATTATATGGATTATGTTGGGATGGATTAATTTTTATTAAGCATGTCGGTATTTTAGATGTCTACACTTTCCCCCTCTTTAAAGTGTTGTTGCAGTAAGAATAGCTTCAAATAAGAGAAGATATTGTTTTTTTGTGAACACCTTTCACTATCCCATCACATCAAAATTTTAATCAATCAAAAAATATCCTTAATAAAAAAATACCAATCCTAATCCCATCACCATCAATCCTAATCAAAACTAATCACCCACACATCCTATCTAACCATGGCCTTTGATCCTCAATCTCCATCCTCTCTACACCAACATGCAAACCCTTAACTCTTTTCTAAATCCATCAACTAGATTATCCCATCATCCCCACCCATCAAATCCAACCATCTCACTTTTATTGCAAAGTCCCACACACCATCCAATGCATTAATAAACAAATATCAAATCTCACATCCCGCCATATCCAATTCTCTCCTCGTCATCCAAATCAACCATCCCATGTCAATCCTAACATCCTAAAAACCATCCAACATCTCAATCAACAAATATCCAATCTTAAATCTTCAATCAACCAATCACCTCCTAAACCATCATCTCCCAACCAATCCCATCCACAATTTCCCTTCCTAAGATTCCTACTTCTCACCCCATTGACTTCCTCTTTGAGGAACCCAAATCATTTCAATCTACACCTCGACCTAAACAACATAAACCACTATCCACATAATATAATTACATAGGCTATGACCACCTCACCAAATATGACCTAAACCAAGAGGACATATTTTGTGTCCTTGTTAATCTTTCCATTAATCCCAAAACACACAACCATCACAAACCCAAACCTCTAAACCATTTATCAATCATCATGACCTCCATCTTCATCCCATCAAAACTCATTCAAATAATCTAACCTCGTCCAAAATCTCAACCCCTAAATCTAGTCATCATAAAACCCACCATCGAGTCCCATTCACATATCTAGACTAATCTTAACAACTTAATCCCAAATCATCATCTCTCACATCTCATCTTAGTCCTCCATCCTCTTCATCTTCATCTCCCTAATCTAATCCTATGGACTTTCTCCTAGATAGTCCCACCTCCCCTAAATCATCATCGAATTCAACCTCTAAGCTTACCTCATCCCCTCTATCAACTAAGCTAAAACTATATCATCCACTGTGACTCCTAAGTCACCCCATCCCATTCTACCCTTAATCCTAAACCATTTAATCCTATCTTAACCCCTTCATCACCTAAACCTAACACTATCCTATTCGCTAATCCTATTTCAAATCCACCATCCCCCAATCCTAAAACATCTAACATGACTCCTAAGTCACCAACTCCTAAACCTAACAAATCCAATACCAATCCAATATGACTCCTATGTCACCTTCATCTACTTCATCCCCTAAATGACCAAATCCAATGTGGTACCTACACCACACTCATCTCCCAAATCTCCTTCATCCCCAAAATTACCTAGCTCTAATATGACCCGCATATCATAACCATCCCCTTCATCTAAATCTACCCCATCCCATTCACCTACATCTATCAATCCTATAAAAATTAATCCTAATACCAAACCATCTGATCCAACCCATCCAAAATCACCAAAATTGACTTCGGCCCCAAATCCCAAACCATCCACTTTGGCCCCCAAGCCTAATCCATCCCCTTCATCCTCTAAACCACACCAATCCAATTAGAGTCCTAAATCCAAATCAACAAGAACATATCATCAACCACCTAATCCTACACCATTACTTCATATTCCTCCAAACCATTACTTCATACTCACTCTAAATAATTACTTCCTACTCCATCTAAACCATTTAACCTAAGCCACTTCACTCCCGTAGGAGAATCATTGACCACCATCTTCCATCATCTAAAAAAATTCAACATGATCATCCATGCCCCAATCAAAACCTTCCCAAACCATCTTGGTGTCGAACACTACTATTGTGAATTTCATCGCAACAATGGACATTTAACCAATCGTTGCATGCAATCTAGGTCTTATGTCCAAAATTTCATTAACCAAGGAATTCTTATTATTGTACCTCTTTATCACTGCTTTTCCATATCAATCCTCTCCATAAGCATTGTCGCTTATCCAAATCCTACTCGATACAAAACTTTTTCAGCCATCCAAATCCCATTGCACATCTAACCATCAATCACCTACCAAAAACAAAAAAATCTCACCCCATCCTTTGTTAAGTCTAACCTCTTAGCGGATGAAAAATTTACAGCCCCCTAGTCTCATGATGATCACATGACATCATCTTACCCATATACTTCACATCCGATAGCCCAAAATATGTTCACTAATATGAAACATTGAGGAAAATACTTAGGCATCCATGAACAAGGCATCCACGAACCCATCTCCCTTCATCAAAATCTAGGTCGTTTAAGCTTATGGTATAAACCTAACACTAACAACGAACCTCCCACTACTCCATTACAACCCATTTCTGCCACTCTCTTATTTATCCTACCAACCTAATCACTCAACCAAATCACAAATTATTTAATCCCCCTACAAATACCAAACACCTAAAAATAGTTTGAGCACATAATTCCTCGCCTATGCACGGATGTTCTTTCCTTCCCTCTCATCCTCCTATCCAACATTCCAATCCCTTATCATCACATTCATTCATGTCCTATTATGTTATATTCAATTGAATACTTGAACATCTTTCTCACACATGGTGTAAGCTAATAATACCTAATACAACTGTGTTACCTTGGTCTATCATTACCTCTAACATCCTAACACCATTTTCCTCCTAGAGATCCACACACTTTAAAAAATTTAATCAACTTGTGGTGAAGGCCTTTGGGTGTGTCTGTTAACACTCTTTCCAATGCCATCACTACACTCATTTCCATCCCCCATCAAGCCACAAATGATTCTTAACCCTTGAGAATTCTCAAGATAGAGGATCCTATTTATACAAAAAAAAAAATTAAAAAAATCTAAATAAGTAAAAATAAAATATCATATCAAAATTTAAAATATCAAATAAAATCCACAACAAGTTTCTCTCTAGGGGTATTTCCCACAACTCTCATGGGGTTATGGATGCCTAGATGGCGGTAGAGTAATGTTGTGACAAGAATCGATGTACCTCCGTCGGGCTATAGATGTTTGGATGGCAGCGAGCAACGCACGTCTTAATCTCCCATGCACCTTCCATTAACCTACTTGGCTTAATCAATCACTATACATTGGCTAGTTTGTCATCACAAACTACCCATTAAGTATTCACTTCAAGTGGTAATTAGCCATCACAATCACACACAATTTAATCTCGCATAGACATAGGGATCACATGTTGCCATGTATTTTTACACCTTGGTCACACTTTTTTAGTCCGACTCTTTCCTTATAACATGGGTCATTTGGACCATATTTTATTTGTCACTAATTTCATTATCCTTCCATTCATCACATCCTCTTAATTTTTCCCTTAGGATAGAACATCTGTGGATAAATGATGATCCTTTCCTTTTCATCCAATCCTCCTTGTGTCCCTTTTTAAATGTTATCCTCGTGACTAGGGAAACCATACTATCATCCTTTGGGGGCACCATCCATTTTAGATACCTCCCCATCCTACCCTACACATGGGGAAAATCAAAACCAACTATCCATCAACACATGACACCCTACTTTACACTTGGGGGCACACCGATCTATCCCCCAATCCATGCCCCCATACTTGGGGGCATATCTTATCATCTTCCATATTCCCCATCTTATCCCGTACCACATCCCTCAATCTATCTATCTCCAATTTCACATCCAACCTATCCTTCACTCCTATCAACCAATCCCTATCAAATAATCATCATCCTATCCTCATCATATCCTTCAATCCCAAATCAAATAATCCTCAACCCATTCCTATCCTATCTAACCTATTTGATTTCCCTCAATACTTCCCTTTCATCCTCCCCACACATGCTTTGGGAATTATCGAGAAAAGTTACATCCCACCTTACATCCCTTCCAAACCCCCTTCACTCATCCAAGCATCCAAACTCTAACATAAAATAATCTAAATATCTAAAAATCCCAACATCAAAAATCCAAACAACCAACATCTAGCACCAAATAATCTAAACATCAAAAATCCAAAATCTAAAAATCAAAACAATCCAAAATCCAAAAAATCTAAAATCTCCAAATCCAACATCTAAAATCCAAAAATCTAAAAACTGAAAAAATCAAAAATCTAAATATCAAAAATCTAAAAAAAACCAAAAATCCAACATCCAAAATCCAAAATCCAATAATCTAAACATCCAAAATCTAAAATCTCCACATCAAACATCAAATAATCTAAACATCCACCATCCAACATCAAAAAATCAAAACAATCCAAAATCCAAAAAATAAAAAATCTCCAAATCCAAAATAAAAAATCCAACATCAAAAAAATCACTATATCAAAGAATCCAAGCATTTAAAAAATTAAACATTCCACACACACACACACACACACACACACACACAACATGTGTGTGTTTTTGTTTGTTTACTTGTCTACATTTACATTTAGGCCAATGATATGAGGATCATTTTTTTAGTAATCTACCCAATGATATGAGGACATGGGAATTTAGCAATTTAATCCTCAAGGTCTTTATACCTTGATGCACTTTTCTCTATGCCACATTCATAACACTACCAATAATGATAAAAAGTGGAAACTTTATGATAGCACACCCCTTATATCATTGTCATTTACTCATATCATCATCCACACCTAATCCTCATCATCATCTAACTACTATCTAACCTCGCCATCCCCTATCCAATTGATCCTTTTATCGAGTAAATCAATTTCCATATCCAAATCTTATCATCTCGCATTCAACATCCAATATCTTCACCCCATGTTTGGGGAATCTCGACATCTAACATCCTCAAATTCCAAAATCTAAAAATCCTACTTCCCCAAATACTCAAATCCTACCCCTTGATTGGGGCATCTCAACATATAACATCCTCAAATATAACATCTAAAAATATAACATCCTCTAATCCTCAAATCCTACCCCCTTGACTGGGACATCTCAACATCTAACATCTTCAAATCCAATATCTATACATCCAACATCTTCAAATCCTTCCCCCTTGACTGGGGCATATCAAAATCTAACATCTTCAAATCCAACATCCTAAATCTTTATCCTCATCATACATCATTGACTAGGGCATCCTCTCATCCAAAATCCAATGTCTCCTAATCTTATAATCTTCCGACCCTCTCTCCTAATCCTCAATCTTCTAATCCTCTAAATCCTCCATCTTCTCATCCTATAAATCTTAAATCTTCTAAACTAACTCGGTATCTCCTCTTTTCAAGTGGTTATTGTTATTACCAAATTACAACACCCCTAAATGGACTAATTTTGAGATGGGGCATTCTGTGTAATTTGTGTAACATTGGGTTATCTCTCAAGTTGTGGGACTTACAGACTCGACACAACCATCCGGAGAAAGTTGGATATTACTCCTAAACTACCTACCGTAAGAAGTTATTATTAGTGCAGGAAAAGCTATCTAATCCTAATCCTAACATTCCAATAGGTAAGGGAGAGAGAGTGCATAAAAATTAATCCTACACTAATAGTGGTGATATAATAAAAAAGTAGGATGTTAATCAAGAATCGAACTACCTAAAATGGAGAAAAGGTGAGCAGTGAAAAGGGTGGACAAAATGCACCACATTCCAATGGTAGATTCACACATAAAACCATTGTTATCCATATTTTACCCCCAGGAAAAATATTGGATCAGAGCAACCCCACCCTGAAAGAACCTGAGAAATCACGTTTAGATCCCACAAACATATTATAGAGGGACTCTCAGTAATGGAAGTGGTGGAGCCTGTGAAGATCAAACAATAAAGTGTGCGAGAAATTTAGACTAATGGTTGTCGAGTGGATCCAGGACTTAAATCCATTCTACAGGTTTTAGGTAGGCTCAAAAATAGAACAATAGTAGTGTCAAAGAAGCTAGGAGCAAGAAGAGGAAGAAACAACGAAGATCAAAGGTCTTTAGGTTCAAAAAGTTCGAATAACTCCAAATTAGCTAAGTATGGATGAGGCAATGGAGAGGGCCACGTGTTGGAATGACACTTCTCAAATGTTGAATCCAAGAAAGGAATCTCAAACGAGCGTCATGCCTCCACGTGTCCGAACCCCAAAAGTTGTGCAGCCATTGAAAAGTTTTTAGCTAGACGGGAAGGTACCAGGGATTCACTCAACACAAATAAAAAAATGGGAGCCCAAGGAGAAGACTCAAACTCATGCCAGCCCTTGATGTAGAAAATGGTCAACAGAGGTCAAAAGGTGGATGAGGTAGCCTCAAAAAATAAGCTAAGTATGGAGGAGGTTGCGGAGAGAACCACGTGTCCAAGCAATGCATCTCCAAGGGTAGATCCAAAAGCGAGAGGCTCAAAAAAGCACCAATTCACCACATAGCCCAAGGCCCAAAAAGGTAGGAAGGAGGTCATTGAAAAGTTCAAAGACTGTGGAGGATTCAAAGCATCAACCTGACACTCCTTCAAAGGAAAAATCTTGATCGAGCTTACAAGCAAGTGCGAAGCCTCCACACGTCTAGTCTCTTCGAAGGGGACAGAATCGGGTTGAAAAATCAATGCGTAGTGGTAGGCCAGCGGAAAGTGCCAAGTGTCCACATGATGCTAACTCAAGGGTCGAATAGAGACAGGGTCTTCAGGGACAAGCACTAGACGCCGCATGTCCCTAATCAAGGAATGTGACCCCGCCAAGAAAATAACTTAGCCGAGAAACAAATACATTGAGCAGGATGGTGGAGGAAGCCACATGTCAGCCCCACGCCATTCCAAGAACAAAATATAGAGGATTCCTTTAGACAAGCGCTAGCCCTCCATGTGTCCCATATTAAAAAGAGGGCCCATTTTTCAAACTAGTTTTCCCGCCCTTTTGTACGAACCTAATACAAACTTCGAAGGGGCATATCTTTCGACTCAGGGATTGAAATATTACAAATCTGACACCATTGGAAAGATCACAGCTTCATTCATGCCATGCAGATCTAAAACTTTAAGTTTGGGGAGGTTAGGTAAAGAAAAATGGAGAAAACATCTTCAGGGCCATTAATGTGGATCTATCTGCCTCAAAAACTATATTAGATTCAATCTGTTATGTCGTTTCCTCTTCCTTCAAGGCACTGAACTAGTGGTTGATGCAGTCAAGGAACATTTGGTGGTAGATTTTATAGGAGACATTAATTGCATTGATTGAGCTTCACCTTCTTTTCTCACTTCTCTCTCTTTCTTTCTTCTCTCTGATTGAGTCTATAAATACAGGTTTGAGACTCATTGTAAAGGGTTGGACATTCTTTTGTTTTGCAAGATCCCCTCTTCCCTTGGCAAGTGAATTTATGGAGTTTCAGACCTTCCATATAGACTATAAACACAAATTTGCCTTATTACTATTGTAATACATCATATCAAGCCATGAGAGCAATAATACATGTTCTATGGGTGATCTTTATCCCTTTCTGTGTTAATTGTTGTCTTTTGATCCTTCATTACAACTTTAGTTATTTGTGCATGTTTTTATGTTGTATTCTTTTGGTTTATGTCTACTAACAAAATAATTGTTCATCACTCCTTTGGTGTATCACCTGGTAGCTTAAGTTTTATTTGTTTTGCATCCCTTCTTTAACTTTGTCTCCTTAGAAAATTAGAGTAGGATTTAGGATAGATCCTCTGTGATTTCATGCATACACCTAAATAGAGGAGTAGGAACCAACCTTAATCTGGAGAGTTTTTCCCACCTACAAAGTCCCACACTTTGGGGAAAAACTCAATATTATACAAATTACACCAAATGAGTCTGCCTTAGAAAATCAAATTTGATGACTCATTTGAGGGTGCTGCTATTATTTTGCACTAATAGTTTTGGAGCACACGCCCGGTGGGAGAGAAGTCTCCATATTTACTACAGTAAGATCGATGTGTGCTTGATGTGATTATAGATTTTAAGAAGCTTTAAAGAATTGCACATCTAGTGACTCCAAAAGGGATAGAATCCACTGGTTTCAGCAGTCCAAGTTTCCCAAGTTCATGAGAAGGATACAAACTAGGTCAAGAACAAGAGCAAGATGATAATTTGTACACATACACTTGTCTCCAGATAGAAGGAGAAGAGGAAGAAGAGTCCTTAAGTCTATATCTCCTCCAAAAAAATCCTTATCAACACCTCCTCCTAGTAGGCCATTCTTTCAATCAAGAAGGGTGCTCAGGCCGACTAGGAGACACACCAACAACCAAATCCTTACATGAACTTCACTTTGGCAGCACCCACTTTCTTTGAATGTACAAAAACCTAGTCCCAATGGAAGCATTGAAGAGCATCCCATATTTCACTAGAGAAAACTAGACTTGTCTCGATGACCACATTCAAGACATCGCAAATGTCTATACAATCCATGAGATCACTTATATGGACAATGCAGTCAATTTTCTAGCCTCTTCACTTAAGGTAAATGCTTCACAATGGTTTAGAATCCTAGAAGCAGGCTCTATTCAATCTTGGGACCATATGTGCACAACTCTTCACAACCAATTTGGAGAAAAGGGGGATAACTTATCCTTGTTTGGAGCAGTGATAACAATCAAGAGGGTTCAAGAACAGCAAGGCGATGGATTTCAACCTCATATTTCAATGGACCTAAGATAGGATTCCAACAGTAGTAAAGCCCCCTAATGAAGGTTCCTTCTTATACTTTCTTAGAGCTTTAAATTATGATATTTCTTTGATGATTCAGTCAATGGGGGCATAACCTTTCCATTCCAGGAGCTGAGAATCATTTAATTCAAGTTGGAAAACTTTCCCCTAGGCCATCCATGCCTCTATACCCTGATTTAGGAAACCTAGGTACTAGCCAAACGCCCACATTAGCTCTTATACCCAACCCTAGGAGTCAAAGTTCACCAAGCCTCCACTTCATCATATAACACCTCAAAGGAGCTTCAAGAAGTTATGAAATGACTACAAAACTTGGGAAATGAGCTAATAACCATCAAAATACAACACACTCGAGTTCTAGGCCATATCGGCCTCAAGGATCGATGTCGGGCTAGACCCATGTATCGGAAAATAGACCATCAACCCAGGCTATAAATTAGAGTCAACACTAAGGGAAACCTCAAGCTACTAAACCTTTCAAGTCATATGATCCAAATGCAGCTTCAACATCAAGGGCATTGGTTCCAGATAGAATAACATGGCACAAGAGTATGATTGGTCTTTCCCATGCAATCACCACATAATCAATTGATGTTCTTTAATGGTGCACTAAATCGGGGATCGATGGTGCAAATCATTGGTGGGTCACAAGAACCTAGCCATGAAGAAAATCAGTAGAAAGGATCTTAGCAAGAAGGACCCCCAAGAAAAACTATGCTTGTCAATTGGCAGGCTAAAGACTTCTGTGGAATGAATCAGACTCCTTCTCAAAGTATAGCTTCAATACATGGTCTAAGAAGAGAAATATTAGAGAAGGAAATTCACCAAGCTCGGGTGATCCTCAACCCTCCATTGCTCCATAAGGTATTGGAATTCAAAATACAACTCCCAATGTGTAAATTCAATCCAAGCCACCTTCCAGACCTACTCTAGCACTCGGTTGTAACAACCCATGTGCAAGAGAAAAATGTGCCAGGGAAGGGGTGGTAGAATGATAGTTCATTTAATATCATTGATAAAATGAAGAGGACAAGTGTGAACATTTCATTATGGGAGTCATTGGCCATTCGAGGGTAGAGGGATCATTGCAGACTACCATGCAAAATTGGTCAAGCTCAAATCAACCCCCTAGCCAGCAAGAGAAAGTGCTTACCAATACGGCTCAACATGAGAGAAACCATGGAGAAAAATGAGGTAAGAATATAAAGCCTCCTCTATTTTATATTTCATTAATCATTGGATAAAAATTGGTGCATAATTGCATGATTGATTTGGGGGCAAGTAGTTTCGTAATGCCCAAACAAATAGCTTATCAACTGGGTCTCAAGTATGAAGTAAACTCTAGAGGAGTAGTACAATTGGATGGGACAACAGTGACCATTGTTGGAGTCATCAAGGATCTAAGCCTCACTCTGCATGCCTACCCTAACATGACTGTATTATTGAATGTATCAATCATAGACTTCCCACCACATTTTGCATTGTGTTTGTCCAGGGACTTCACTGCCAAAATTGGAGGATATTTTTCTGCTAACTGGTCGCATATGCTCTTTAGAACAAGGTATGGAGAAAGGCCATAATCAGATCTGAGCCCATAGCATATTATCACATTGAGTCCTATGTGCCTAGCCCAATCAATGCAAATTGTTTAGCTTTTGATCAGGAGGACCTCCTAAACACTTCTGAGGTAGATACCAAAGTAGGGTGTATCTCGGACTTGACTCTCGATGAATGGGTGGTCAAAAGGCATGCTTTTGATCCCTATAAGGAGATGGAAGAATCTGAACTAGGAGTCTATTGCCTGCATGAGGAGAATCATCCTCTTCCTGACATCCTCAAGCCAGAACACAAAGATGACAATGAAGTATGGAAATTTTTCTTTGATGGCTAAAGGAGAAGATAGAGAGCTGGAGGAAGAGCTATGATCATGTCCCCCAAGGTATGAAGTATTATTCAACCTTGATTTTCAGTTTTCTTTCAAATAACACTTGCGAATATGAGGCTTTGGTTCATGGATTGCATTGGGCTAGAAGACGAGGAATCAAGAACCTACATGTGTTTGGTGACAATAAACTGGTTTCCAATCAAGTCAAAGGACAATCTATTAAGAACGACCTACTCAAAAGCTACAAGAGTAGGGTATGGGATCTCATTGAGGATTTGAAGCCTTGACATTGTGTCCATATCCGGGAAGGAGAACAAATTTGTTGATAGGCTCACGATATTGGAGCCACATTTGATGTGGTTGACAACATCAAGAGGGAAAAAGAACAACCACATATCCATGTGATTGTGAGGCCAGTAGTGCTAGATAATAACACATGCTGGTAGGTGTTTGAGAATGATCAATAGATCATCAATTTTTTGCAAGAGGAAGCTGAATTCTCAGCTAGAAATCAAAGTAGACTAGAGCAGCAATATGGAGATCAAGTAGTGTAGCTGCATACAAACAAGCTTCCCAAAGGATTAGTGACATTAGATTCTATCTTTAATCCCAATGATCAGTTTAAAAGAAAAGGCTAATATACAGATCAAAGGAGAAGATTCAGAGTCAATTCTAGTTGGAGAAGGAAAAATGCTTCAAATTGGAAAAGTGGCCACCAAGCAAGAAAGGTATGAATTCATGCAACTTTGCCAAGAATTTCTAGATTTATTTACTTGGAGCTATAAGGACCTTAGAGGTTCAATCCGAAGATAGCACACCACACAATCGAATAGATCTAGGTCCTAAGGCCATCGGATGAAATTAGAGACCGGTCAATCCACATATTGAGCCTCTGATGAAGAAAGAGCTGAACAAGCTGATAGAGGAAAATATCATCTTTCCAATCAAACACTCAAGATGGGTCACAAATTTGTTCCCGATCGGGAAGAAGAGTGGAGAGATTAGGTTGTGTGTTCACTTTCGTGACTTGAACAAAGCGTCCCTCAAAGACACTACCCACTCCCCTCAATGGAGAAAATCTTGCAGTGTGTGTCTGGATGAGAAATATTCTCTCTCGTAGATGGCTACTTAGGGTACAACCGAGATCATGGTGAAATAAGATGATCGAGTTCAAAACAACTTTCCCATCAAATGGGGCACCTATGCCTATAAAAAAATGCCATTTGGATTGTCTAAATGTCGAGCCACTTTCCAAAGGGCAATGGATATGGCATTGAAAGGATTGATCAAAAAAATAGTGTTAATCTACCTATGACATTACTTGTTTCTCCAAAAATGCATTAGACCACCTTTTTCACCTAAGGTAGGTGTTTCAAAGTGTAGGAGATTTTGGGTATCATTGAACCCTAAAAATGCATATTCTTGGCCCATGAGGTTAGGCTTCTAGGCCACATTGTGTCAAGGAAGGTTTGGCAATTGACCCAGAGAGAGTTGAAGTAATAAGAGCATTGCCATTGCCAAGCCATAAGAAGGATCTTCAAAGCTTCTTAGGAAAAATCAATTTTATCCACATGTTTATACCAAACTTTATTGCCTTTATCAAGCTAATCATGCTAATGTTGAAGACAAGTTTGGAATTTAGGTAGACAGCTGAAGGAAAAGCAAGTTTTGAGGCCATCAAAGAAGATATATCACAAGCCCCAACTCTCGTGAATCCATATTTTTGTAAGGATTTCATATTTTATGCCTTTAGTGGTAGTGACATGATTTCTGCGATCCTAGTACAACATAACAAAGAAGATACAAAGTAGCCAATTGCTTTCTTCAGCCAGGGTCTAGAATATTATGAAGTGAAATACTCTTTCATCAAAAAGTAGGTCCTGGCAGTGATCAGAGGATTGAAGAAGTTTAAGCATTTGTTTTTTATCAATAAAATCCAATTGTTAGTCTTCCATGCAAGATTTAAAGACTTCCTTCTTAGCAAGGATCTAAACAAAAAACATGCAGGATGGATCACTCATGTCATGGAGTATGACATTGAGATCAAGGTCACTAAACTGGTCCATGGGAAGGGATTGTGTGAACAGCTAGCCTCGAATCAACAAGAAGAAGCAAGTGATGAAAAAGACATTGTTTTTGTCCTATAGGATAGTCAAGAGGAAGAAAATGAGGATGTGCTCGCTCTTGTTGGACTCAGAACATGGTGCACTTCCTTCAGATAGGCCTGTGTCCTCTAGGAATGAGTAAAAAAAAAAGGAGACATTTCATGCTATATGCCATCCCATATGTGCTTATTGACGGCATCTTGTTCAAAAAGGACATCAATGGCATTTTGTTAAGATGCATTGGGATAGATCATATTGAAAGAGTGTTACAAGAATTCCACGATGAAGTAGCTAGAGGAAATTTTTCTCCATGAGTGATAGCACTTAAGATCATGAAGGCAAGTTATTATTGGCCTAGGGTGTTTAGTGATTGCTATGCATGGATCAAAAAGTACAAGAAATGTGCATTCTTCAGAGGAAAGGAAAAGCTAGTAGCACTACCATTACATCCACTTTCAGTAGATCAACCATTCATGCAATGGGGATTAGACTTCATCCGGATCATCAATCCGAATTCAAGCCAAGGCCACAAATGGATTATGATGGAAACAACCTATTTCACCAAGTGGACCAAGGTAGTGGCACTCAAAGAAGCTAATGAGTCTAGTGTACTAGATTTTTATGAAGGGATAGTGACCAAATTTGGAGTGCCAACCACCATTATATCAGATAATGCATTGGCATTCACGGGTTCCAAAATCATAGGATGGGCCATGAGGAATATAATTTACCAAAGCACTTCATCAAATTATTACCCTCGGGGTAATGGCCAAGTAGAGTCTACAAATAAGAACTTGCTGAAGATTATCATAAGAACTCCGGATGAAAATCAGAGAACCTGACACATGAAACTCAAATCAGCCTTATGGGCTGATATGAAAACACCCAAGAGGTCTACAGGAAACTCTCCATTCAAAATTGTCTACAAGAAAGAGACAGTGTTGCCTATATCACTTGAGTTGCCAACATTGGAACTCATGAAGCAACTGGAGGTGTCGAGTTTGAACCAATGGAGGCCAGGTATGTAGAGATGATGGAATTAGAAGAGATTAGAAAACATGCACTTCAAACAATAGAGAAGGATCAGGCTTCAATCAAGAGATGCTTTGACAAGAAGGCAAGAGCAAGGACCTTCCAGGAAGGAGACCTAGTTTTGAAATGGGATGCAGATCGGGAAAAACCAGAAGGTATTCCAAGTTTGATGCCATTTGGAGTGGCCCTTACATGGTCATAGGATGTAAAAGTAGCAATTCTTTCCAATTGTATACCTTGGATGGTGAAGAGTTACAGATTCCAGTGAATATAATCTATCTTAAACACTCTACTAGAAGGGAAGTTCTCACCTTATATATATTAGTTTAGTTTCTCATTCCTATAAGTGCTTGTGCACATTGTCTTGTTATAGTTTAGGTTGTTTTTCTCATAAGTGCTTTGCACATGCTCTACATTTCTACTTGGAACATGTATGATTTCAATTTTGTATATAGTTGTGGTGTTGTTTTTGTTTCTCTTTTGCATAACTCATTTAAAAACAGATGAAGCCTCGAGTCAAACAATTTTCTACTCTCAGAAACCATCGTTTCAAGATTTCTTATGAAGATTGAGAGTGCAAACACTCAGGCTCATGAATCGAGAGAAAATTGGTATCGAGACATTGTTCTTAACTCCATGCCCAATGGATACGACAAGGTAATTTGTCTTTTCATCTAGCGGGCAGATAACCATGTGAGTCACCAAAATGTTATCCATATTTTGCCCCTAGGCAAAATATTGGATCAGAAGCGACCCCTCCACAAAGAACTTGATAAATCACATTCGAGATCCCAAAATAGATTAAAGAGGGACTCTGCAATGGAAGTGGCGGGGCCTATGAAGATCAAACAACAACGTGTAGGAGAAATTCATAAAAATGGCTCTGTCGAGTAGATCTGGGCCTTAAATCCATTCTATAGGTTTCAGGTAGGCTCAAAATAGAAAAAGTGGTGTCGAAAGAAGCTAGGAGAAAGAAGAGGATGAAATGGTGAAGATCCGAGGTCTTCGGGTTCAAAATAGTTCAAAACAAGTCCATAAATCGGCTAAGTATGGATGAGGCAATGGAGAGGACCATGTCTGGAATGAAGCTTCTCCAAAGTTGAATCCAAGAAAGGAATGTCAAACGAGCGTCACACCTCCATGCGTCTAAAACCCCAAAATTTGTGTGGTTGTTGAAAAGTCTTCAGCTAGACAGAAGATGCCAGTGTGGCTTGACACAAATCCAAAAATGGGAGCCCAAGGAGAAGACTCAAACTTACACCAGCCCCCCACGTTGAAAATGGTCAATAGATGTCAAAAGGCGGATGAGGTGGGCCTCAAAAAATTGGCTAAGTATGAAGGATGTTACGGAGAGAGTGATGTGTCCAAGCGGTGCATCTCCAAGGGTAGATCCAAAAGTGGAGACTCAAACAAGTGCAAGTTTTCCACGTAGCACAAGGCCGGAAAAGGTAGGAAGGAGGTCGTTGAAAAGTTCAAAGACCTACGGAGGCTTCCAAGTTTCAACCCGACGCTCCTTCAAAGGAAAAATCTTGATCAGGATTTCAAGCAAGTGTGGAGCCTCCACGCATCCAGTCTCTTCGAAGGGGATAAAGTCGGGTTGAATAGTCAATGCATAGTGGCAGGCTAGTAGAAAGTGCCAAGTGTCCACATGACGCTAACTCAAGGGTCAATAGAGAGGGGGTCTTTAGACAAGTTCCAGGACCGTCATGTGTCCCCTGGTTAAGGAATGTGACCCACCGAGAAAAAGAACTTAGCCAAGAAACAAATAAATTGAGCAGGTGGTGGAGGAAGCCATGTGTCATCCCCACGCCATTCCAAGAGCAAAATACAGAGGCCGCCTTCAAACAAGTACTAGCCCTCCACGTGTCCCATATTAAAAAGGGGGCCCATTTTTCAAACTGGTTTTCCCACCCTTTTGTATGGACCCGATATAAACTTCGAAGGGGCATATCTTTGACTTAGGGCTTGAAATATTGCAAATCTAACACCATTGGAAATATATCGCTTCACCCACACCATGGAGATCTGAAACTTTAAGTTTGGGGAGGTTAGGTAAAGAAAAATGGAGAAAACATCTTTAGGGCCATTAATGTCGGATCTATCTCCTCAAAACCAAATCAAATTCGATATGTTCTATCATTTCCTCTTCCTTGAGGCGTTGAACCAATGGTTGATGCAGTCAAGGCATATTTGGGGTAGATTTTGTAGGAGACATTAATAGTAGTGGTTGAGCTTCACCTACTTTTCCCACTTCTCTCTCTTTCTTTCTTCTCTCTGATTGAGTCTATAAATACAGGTCGGGACTCATTGTAAAGGGTTGGACATTATTCTATTTTACAGGCTCCCCTCTTCCCCTTGGCAAGTGAATTCATGGAGTTTCAAACCTCCCATATAGACTATAAACACAAATTTTCCTTGTTACTATTGTAATGCATCGTATCAAGCCATGAGAGAAATAATACATGTTTTGTGGGTGATCTTCATCCCTTTCTGTGTTAATTGTTGTCTTTTGATCCTTCATTACAACTTTGGTTATTTGTGCATGTTTTTGTGTTGCATTCTTCTTGGTTTGTGTCTACCAGTAAAACAATTGTTCATCACTCCTTTGGTGTATCACCTGTAGCTTAAGTTTTATTTGCTTTACATCCCTTCTTTAACTCTATCTCTTTGGAAAATTAGAGTAGGATTTAGGATAGATCCTCTGCGATTTCATGCATACACCTAAATAGAGGAGTAGGAACCAGCCTTAATCTGGAGAGTTTTTCCCACCTGCGAAGTCCCACACTTTGGGGGAAAAACTCAATGTTATACGAATCACACCAAATGAATCTGCCTTAGAAAAGTAGATATGATGACTCATTTGGGGGTGTTGTGTTTTTGCACTAACAACCACTTCAAACCCATTAAAGCAAAGCTTCCAAAACTCAGTAGTGAACATTAGAACTATGTATAGTATACTGCAGTGAATAAAGGAAAGTAAATGCAATAAAATCATACAAAATATGGAAAAAATGCATCCATGACATATTATATTGCTCCAAAATTATGCATAGTACAACATCAATAGGAAAAGATAAGGAAAATGTCGTTATAAAGCTTGGAAAGGAGGCTTGGGATCCATGTTCAAACCCTATCGAGAGAAGAAAGAGGAGCAGAAGGAAAAAATGACTAACTCTTTACGGATGAGCCCCGATTACCATTTATAGAATGATAAAAGAGAGAAGAGTGAATCTTGAAATTACTCCTTCAACCACTTACTAGTTGCAATAAATGAGGTGAAATGATGGAAAAAGATTTTCATAATCTCCCTCACACTATCCCATAACTTGTAATTGGATAAAATGATGGCCATACTTATTAAGTGCATTCCCAACCACTTTTCAAATGCCTCTCTGAATGGGCTCGTTGTCCGAGAAAAACATCCTCAAATATTTATCAATCTCTAAAAACTTTATTGTTGTGCATCGGGCTCAAAGCCATGATTCTAACGACACCAATTTTGTGTAATTTTGTAAGGAAATTCCCCAGTTATGGATTTCTGTGTGATGTGGCCCTTTTTGGTTTTTAGAGGTTTGCTTGCCATACACAGAACAACTAATTAAATCTTGATTGAGAATCATAATTTATTAAATTTTCTTTCTCCCTCCAATGTTTTGCATATCTTAAAAACAATTTTGCATTTAATATGGTGGGGCTCATTTACGATTTTTATTACTTTGTTCAATATTGGGAGGGGTTTTTTTACTATTTTTCAACTTTTCCAGCTCATCCAACTAGGCCGAGTTGCCTCTTTGTTATTTTTTGTTGACTTGTTTCCCTATGCGGCAAGTCCTCCTTTTAGCATCGAGCTCGACTTAATTTCCAACTTTTTCACCAACCATTTTGGGATCAACTCCCTTTATTTGGTTCTCGATCATTGAATCACCCTCATTCATGATAAATGTGCCATGAGCTACTTCCTTGAATGTGAAGTTCTTTACCTTGAATCAGGTCATATGTTACTTTCTTGCCCTATGCATTTAGTTCAGTGACTACCCCTTTAGACCTGACACCTTATGCATTTCTGACCAAACTCCCAATGCTAACTCGATGGGCATTATTCAATAGATTACCTCGTGAATCATACCAATTTCCCACCTCGGCTATGCCGAGTTACCCTCATACACATTGAGTTGTTTATTGCCTTGGAATCTGCTTTCAAACAACACCACTAAAATTTTTCAACTTGCTTCAGGTTGGTTCCCCATCCACACCGAGCTCCATATGGAGGCTAGTGCATCTCTAGGGTCTCCACCTTTCTTGTACCTTTTGGAAGTGTGTTACTAAGACACGTGGCACCCTCTGTGTTCCCCTCTTCACCGAAAATGGGCTTCTTGAGCTCCCGAGACCATGATTTCATCGATTTCTCTTCAACTCACTTATGTGACCCTTCAAAATGACTCGGCCTTAGTTCACGATTTAAATTTTTGTGAGAGGTTCGATCCTTGGGAGAGTTGGGTCGATGCATTTTGGTCCTTCATGTAATGAGACTGCCCCATTTTTTTACCAAACTCAGCCAAGTCCCTTTCTCAAGTGCATGTAGCATTTTTGGTGGATTCAACTTGATGGGGCTAGGTAGCTTGGCCCCTGTCAATGTCTTGTCCATTCAAAAACTTAATTCATGTGGAAAATACATAGCTCACTTGCTTAGTGGAAAAGACTTACCTCTCTTTTAGCACATGACTCAACTCCTTGTTATTTGTATGAGCTTGGTTCTCCATGTGCCATGGCATGACTTTGTTGAATGCCCCGCATGTTGAGAAAATTGTGGGTTCATCACCCAAATGTGAGCCTCGTGAATTATTTGGTTTGTTTGAGCTTTCTCAAATCGTGGGCTCGGCCCCTAATTTTCAACTCATCAATCTCCCATTTCACCTAATTTATTGTTGTGTTCTCCAACTTGTTCATTAAGCTTGGCTCGCTCTACAGAAAGTAACTCAGTTGCTCCATGTTTGGTGTCTTCAATAACCTGGCATGTGTTGTTTTACACTCAACAACTTGAGTTTCTTGATTTCTTAGTGTATGTATAGCTTGCAAGCCACCTGGTCATCTTGGTGCGTAATGAAAAGAACTCTATCCCAATTCAAAAAAATTTAATGCTAATTCACATATAATGTGGTGACTATAAGGCATGAAATTTAATTCCTTAAGTGAGACACCACTTGAGCATATGAAAACAACTCATTCCCTTAGAAGGAATAGCCCACCTCTTCTTGAAAAACTTAGGTAGCTAAAAGTGGTGGGTTCCAAACATTTACCTCGAGTGCTAGCTCTACAAGCACCCAAGGCATACTTTTTAAAGGATTCATTCCAATCTGGTCCAAGTTTTGTCAATCCTTTGGGTTTCTTGAGGTGCATTAAAGAATTTTTAGAATGTTGGAGAAATTTTCCTCATGCGAAGTTTTTCAGTCATCCAATTTCACTAGATGGAAAAATGGGATAATAATTACCCGACTCATTCCCCCCCTGCCTAACCCCTTGAGGGGGTTTCATATCACTATCCTAATATCTTCTCTTCTTTGAACCTGTCACTTTTCCACAATAACACTTCAAAGAGGTGCAAAATGTAGACATGTAAAATGTTGACATGCTTAATCATAGTTAATCTATCCCAACATCATCCATATAAATTAATCATAATATTAATTATTATTATTTAATCCATTTTATCACATTAATATCTCATTAATCCCTCTATCATTTTATCATCATTTATCATTTATCATTAATCCTTTAAATTCATCTTACATCCCATTTTATCATTAATCTCATTAATCCATTATTATATAATATCATCTTATTTTAATCCCATTAACATTTTATAGGAATTTAATATTCCTATATCTCACCTAACACCTACCCTACACATCCCTACACCTATTTTTTCCATCATTCACATACCAAATCATATTTATTTAACCTAATATAATCCTAATCTAATCACATCATCACACCTCTAAATCTAGAGGCTTCTATTTCTAAATCCTCTCTAAACTTCCCTCCATTAAAAAATTCAAATAAACCTCTCACCCTCTATTGAATCTTCTTTCAAATTCTATAATCCTATAACTGTAGAATCCTCCATCCTCACATAAATCCCCCACCCTTTATCTCAATCCAACATGGCTTTAGCTTAGCCATTGAATCATCCACCCAAAACTATAAATTGAGCTCTCCTCCTCCATGAGATCTAACTTGAAGCACTTATAAATAGTAACACCTGCTGCACTATCATAAGTATATTTGTTGTATGATGCACTTATGAATAAAACAAAAATTGTATCTACCCATCTATGCTTTATTACCTAGACTAGCCTACTTCTCGGTGACTACTTTTGGACCAGAACACCATGCACAAGGGCTGGTGGATAGGTGAGATGAAATGTGTGCCCATTGTCTTGAATATTTCTTTTGACGCGCTCTCATCCGAATCCAAAGGGGAATTTCTAATATGTTTTGGAAGAACAGTTGACTATGGTTGAATTAGTTCTCCAAATTTCTCATTCCATCAACCATTAATTGAAGTAGCCATTAACATTAATCCAGTCACATACATTCAACCATTACTTATTTAGTGTGTACTATTCATTCAAACAACCATAACACATGAGAAGATACACATATACACAATATATAAGTTGGAAACCCTCATGGGGAAGAAAACTCACTGAAATTGTACTTATATTACACAAAGAAAAGAGATTTAGTGAAGCATCAACTTCACAATGAGCACCAACCCCTAGTTTAGTATAACACCAACACTATAAAGAGCACCAACTCCAAAAGGAGGCTACACCCCCTAGGATGACTAAGCACCAACTCATCCTCCTGTATATTTTTTATCTCTAATATTTTTTTGCCATAACAGATGGATATCACTTATTCAGCTAACAAAACCTTAAGACAAACCCTAGGTCTTCAATCTTGCACAATCTTCATCCTTCTCAACATGTCTTGCCTCTAAAATATTGCTCTCATACTATAATTACCCATTATCAATATGAAACATGACTTAATTTCATTCAAATCCTTCCTTTATACCTACAAACAACTCTCCTCTAGGTCACACTACTCCCCATACAAGACTAACTTAAAAATGAAGCTAAAACACCACTTTAATAGCCAAATATTCTCTCAAACCCAAAGGAGGTCAGTCCCTTATGAAAAATTCGACCCATACACCTTTATAAAATTAAATTACATTCATTAAAATAGTCACATATGACCAAAATAGGTACGCTAGCCAAATACAATATTCCATGCACCAAAGTGCCTCAAAACCCTAACATTCGATGAAAAAACATCCTAATCACAAAACTATTTTTATTCAAGATATAAAAATAATAACACATTTTAAAATAAACATACACATCATATGTGGTTGCACAATGATCATGGATGAATCAAATTAATTCATTTAATGGGCCCAATAGCTCATTTCCTTCACTAAACAACTACTAAAGAAAACAACTTGAATCTAACTTGGGCCTCAATTCCCTAAAGATGAACTAAAATATGGCATGTGACCACTCTATGAAAATTTTTAGACCTTTAAAACACATCTATGAACATTATAACTCATAAAACAGCCCCTGGTTCAAACCACAACCACTTTTGTTTTCACCAAATCAAGCTGTACAAAAACATGTTTTCCATACTCGGTTGATAAACATATTTTTGTCACTTATAAGACCTTAAAATGGATTATATAGGTATAAAATTCACCCCTATTCAAATTATAGGTGATATAATTCTTAAAATAATCCATCTCATGCCTCCAATAAGTCAAAACTTTAGTAAGTATAACCCTATCCCGAAATTGCCACTACAAAATTCTTCATAAATCATCCTAAAAGACAAATCAAATGACCCAAAAAATACTCAATCCATATATCATTGTAAATATATATGAATTAAATTTCCATAAAATATAATAAATCCTTCCAAATCCAAGTGGAAGGTCTCCAAACAGTCCAACTTTGTAAATTGCTTTTAAGCCTACTTAGACTCAAGAACTGACACTTAGCCCAACTTGCTCCAACACATAAAAAAACACTTCCAAGATTAAACAAAGCATGGAACATAATTAAACATTATTTATGAGCCATAAAAAAACCTTCTCAAATCTTTAAGAAATCAGAAACATCATTTTACCTCGTGTAGTTATATGTACCACTGCCGCTAGAATGAGCACCTTCTAGATTTGACCCTCAAAGAACAGTCATAAATTTTTCATATCCAATATTCAAGTTTGATGTACCACTGAAATATCTCTGAACCAAATCCATATCATAACTTTAATGGAGTCCTAACTCCCTCTATAGCTCCTGCGTGACTCTTAATTTTATTGATAGTTGTTTCAAAGTACACCAAAACTAATCAACAAAGATAGGGCACAAGTTGCATGTTTTCACTGTGACCATGAACTAAAACCTCCATGAAAATATGTAAAACCTCCCATTATTTCATAAATTTTAATTTATATCATACCTCATTTGGTAACTTTCTCCTCAAACTACAACTCTTCATAAATAAGAAAATTTAGGTGGGCCCCACATATTGTCACATACACTAACATACCTTTTAGTAAAGCTAGAAGATTCCTCTACAAAATCTAATCATAAATTTAGAATAATAAATCAAAACATGGCTGATATACTCATTGTTTCAAGATGCTCCTAGTTATGGTTTAGCTAGGGTTTCAAATCACTTTACCTTCTTAACAATCATTCATAAAAATGTGACTATCAAACCACCTCATTATTTTTGTGAAAGTTTTATACTGACTATAGAATCTACCATAAATATCTTAGGTCCCCATGCAAAGCACACAACTCACAACAAGCATCAGAAGGTCCATCTTTGCTTTAAACTAACACTAAAACTTACCCAATTTTACCAAAACTTGCATAACTTTAAATTTATTCACCATTTTGACCTAAAACATATTATGAAGAAAAACATCAACATAATATGACTTCTGAAACTCACCACATATCCCAAATGCATCTCACACTCTCCAACCATAGAGACTTACCTATGTTAAACTTTTTGTTTCTCACCTATAGCTTCCTAAGGACCTTGTAAATGAATCAAACCTCTGAATTATAACCTAAAACACTTCACACACCTTAATTAAATTGTCAATATGTTTATACCATGTTTAAACAATAATTATCAGCTCAAATCTGATATATCTACATCATTCGGCTTGCTCCAGGGCTATAAATATGCCCAAGTGAGCTAACTCAACCATGAACTAACCATGATGACTCAATGCAGACCCATGTACACTCATGAAACATCATATGGACCATGTATGACCTCATGACACACTCTAACCAGCTTGGGAGACCTCATATTGTGACTCAGCTCACTAGACCATGCACCAAGACACCCTAAAACACTCCAAATCCTGACACAACCACTCATTCTTCATGCTTGACACTTGACTGACATCATATGGGGACTCATATAACACCATGACACCATTTTACATCAATGGTGGTTTAAATAAATGATAACACAACTACATAATAGCCAAAAATTTCCCCTTTTCATTGATGGCAACCATAGTAAAAACATTGATGGCAATCAATAAGACAAACACACATATAACAATAAAATAATGTTTTTGATGTTTCTCTCCCCCTTTTCCATCTATGAAAAATTCTATAATATCTCTACTACATGAAAAATGACAACACATGACTCAATACAATGAACACAATGCAAAATCATGACTTACTTGACCCAAAGGATCCCCTTGGGACTATTAACTCTCTTATTTAACTCCTTCAAAAACAAATGAAGGTCATCTTGGACCTAAAAAATCTCCCTCTAAGCATGATACTCCCATTTTGTCTTCAATCATTGTATAACATCTTCATCTAGGTATAACTAATGCACAAGAGCACTACATTTGCCTCTAACTCTATCAAAACCACAATTAGGGCTGATTTCCCTAAATGAGACTTTTAGTGCCTTTGAAACAACTTTTCACAGCTCTAGAAGCCAAAACATACCAAAATACATAGCCTAATGGCTCCCCTAGAAGAATATCATCAATATAAAACTTAAAACATACACATTTGGCTACTTACCTTGTTTCCATGTAATGAAAGAGTCATAATTACTTTTTCACTTCCCTGAAACCTTAATTTAGTACTTTTTAGTATTATTTGGAAAACAATTTAGTCCTCCATGAGTTATTATCAACTAATATTCATCATATTTCCTATCAAGGCCTTCTAGTCAATTTTTTTAATCTTATAAAGGAGTAAAAGATAACTCCTTGTACTAATTTACTTCTTCGGACATGTAACAACATACTTTATACTTCTACCTCATCAAAAACATTCTAAGCAACTAGAATGGAGTCAAAACAAAAAAATCCTCTATTTTACAATTTTCACTGTCTTGAACACTTGTGACAAACATTAGAGATCTACACAACATCACCTAACCATTCGACACTTCATGAGCACCTTATATGATCATTAAAGCACTCGGGGTCCTGTAGCTTGCGTTATAATCGATCTCGGACATGGAAACATACCTGAAGAGGTTACAAAGACTTTGACCATACTCTACCCTTACATACTTTTCTCCAATCGAGGTCCTTCTTTTTATCATATTTGCAGCCCTATACCCTAAAAATTTTTACACCATGAAAATATACATATTGTACCTTAATTGTCTCTCACTAATCTTCCTTACATCGGATTAATACTTATTTAACTCTTTGCATTGTCTTGTTAGATGACTCCAAGAATCAATTCACTAACTTAGTTGAGACATAATTGTCATGTACACTTTTCACTCCATTTCTTTGTTTGAGATGATGAAATAGGCTCCACATAATCACCTTAATGACCATTGTTCATACCAAGGATATACATAAAGTTTTCCTTCATACAGCCCTGTACATCTCTTACAATACTTTGAGATGACTTTGTATATCATTGTAGATGGCATTCTACAGTCTTAATTCTCTACACTCTAGTATCATATTAGCCAAACGTTCCTAAATTCCTTGTACCCTGATGAGTTATGATTTAATTCACTATATTGGATTGAGATTATGTAACTTATTCATTTATAACTTGACTTACACTAAGAAACATGGAGTAAATACTAGGGTTTCAGTTCTCAAACCCTTGATAACCTTCAATATTGACACAAATACCTTTGTTTATTCATCATAGTACTAAAAGCATTGAGGTCTAACCTTCATCACATAATTTTAGGAGATACTTATACATGCTTTTGAGTATTGTGCACAAGTATGGAATGAGGTGTAGATAGACAAAAATACATGTACCTTCCTTTCCAAGAATATAGTCACAACTTGATGGCGTTTAATGTTGACTTAGGACCATCTTTGATATTTTGTATATGAACTGATATGATATCTTATATGCGAACTCCGCATATACATTATCACATATCTCATCCTTTGAAACTCACCATAGACATGCTTTCAAACTCCTTAAACATACCATTCTTTGTCATATCACCGCATTATCGCTACCTAGACTCATCTAACTTCCCTTATCACATAATATAAACATTATGCACAATATATGGATATTTCATACATGTTGTATACTCATCTTGTCAAGAATCAAGCTTTTCTTCTTCAATAAGTTAAAAGATCACCAACATACTAATCTCAAGGTACAAACATATAAATCATAGATCACCTAATTCAAAAACTTCAACTAAGGTGTTATAATATGAACCACAACTTTATTTATCAATACCTTAAGGATCACTTTAGACATATGATTCACAATAACTTCATAATTTTATTATCATGTTAGAGAGTTTAGAATTCAATGAAGTGACACATCCCTGAAGATTCCTTTTCAACCTTTGAACACTTATAGACACTTGGAGCTCCTTGATATTCTTGATACATATATGAGATGACCTTGTAATATATATCTTCAATTTGTTATAACCTTGAAGCTTTGATCACTTCTACAAAACTATGAATACTTTCATCTAGGTGATGCAAGCCCATTGAATACATTTTTGACATCAAAACACTTGTAGGTATACATTTGAGAAAGTATATTGACTTCAAGAAGACACCATATAGACTTTGGAGCACCCAAAAGGACAATACTATGCCTTAAGACTTCAAAACCTATTTTTCAAGTATTTATGACACCTTCATATTAATTCGCTTCTACAAGTTATTTGATAGTGGATACCTCTTCACATACTTCATATAATAGTATAAAACTCTGAGATAGACCAAAATAATGGCTTGTAAAAAGACTTCTAATTATGACTGTTGATCAACACATACATACCATAATAAGACATCAACCTATTTATGGAAAGAACTTCGAACAAGGATATTCTCACACTCGATTCGAAGAACATAAGTACATTTACTCATAAGACACACACGCATAGATTCACAACATGATAGAATATCAACCTTCCTTTAAGATCATCTATAGATATTGAGAAAACATCATAGACTCAATTTTGTGATGCACTAACACCTTTGACATAGATACCATTAATCATCATGGGAAAAAGACACTTCAAGTAATGACACATATTTTGATCATAATTTCTAGCACTTCACAACTTCATAGCTTTGTCATTCAACATCCATAATCATTTTTTGCACATTTTGATGGACTATGGACCATAAGACTGATAAGAAAACAAACCTTTTATAGTCCTTTTCATTTGGTGACATGAGACCATGAGACACTTACATTATGACATTTACAAAGGAACCATTTGATGACCAAACACATACCTAATGCAAACTTGAAGACACAACTAGAGATCATAGACTCATTTTATGTTTAGATTGCTTCGTAACCATTGACATGGACTACTTGAAACAAACTTGAATATAACTCTAAACCTTTAAGACTTAAAGACCTGAACATGAGGAGTTGGACTCATAGGATAGAGACTTAAGGACTTGACATATACTCTTACAACTTAGAACTTTACTAAGCTTCTCATACCGAATGACTATATTCACACTTCGATTCATTTATGCAAGCACCAAAACACCTGTCTTACTTCAAGATGAATGGAATTCAAGTACTTTTCACCTTTAAAACTTTACAACTTGATGACATTATGATACGCACATACTAAATTTTTGAATTAATACAACATGGACTTATATAATACATAGAATTCTAAACCATTGATCCTTGGCGGATGAATTTTTCCTTAAATCAAGTATACTAATTCTACATAGATGATGCAAAAAGACCAAACTTAAACTTTAGAAACACTTTAACCATGAAAAATAAACCTTAAAAACAAATATGAATGTCATACTTATGAAAAATCAGACACCTTGCAATGACTAGGACTCAAAATCACATGGATAGGTCACTTGACATACCTTATAACCTTTGATGTGTCCCATAGACTAAATTTCTTCAACTTATCTTACATAGATGATTGCATCTTTTGAACCTTTGACTCAAACTCCTTGACATCTTTTGCATGACTAGGCCTCTTGTCATCTTTGTTTGGGATTGAATTATCCTTGCCCACCTTTTTATTGACTCAAAAAAATTCTCCTTTGACTGATTTTTACATCCACTCTTCTTTCACTTTGGGAGACACAACCTTATTCACTTTTCTAGATGAGTCACGAGAGCAAACCCTTCAATATGACCCTTGTGAAGGCACCTATGACAAACAACCTCTTTCCTTTCATTTGACTGATCACTCTTATGATCTTTTCCATTGCTCCAAGGGTACACACAAAAGAAAAACTTTCAACAATCCCTTGCTATATGACCATAACCATTGCAATCATAATAATAACCATGAAATTTTGTATAGCCCATTAATTTTCTTTTTCTAATAGGATTAGGCCTTGAATATGCCTTCTTTCATGAACACCATCACCTTCACTTCCTTTGGAACTAGGACTAGTTGTTGGATCTGCAAGAACAAGCCTCTCAACTTCCTTGATCTTTAGGGTTTGAATCTCTTCTATAAGCTTGAAAGATTCTTCTTCTTTGGCCTTGAATGTTGTAGACTTATATTTGACTTCAGTCTTCAATATGATGTTCTCCATTCTATGGAATGCTAAATCTGCTTGTAGATTAAACACTCGCCTCTTTGAATTCAACTTGTCCATGCACACACACATCACAAGGATTTTTTCTCAGTCTTTCACATTCCACTTCCTTTGTGCTCAGATCTTAAATGGCCTTCTCCAACTTACTCTTGAGATATTTTATGGTTTCTTCATACTTATTGGTCATGGAGTTTAATTCTTGATTCTCTTTCTGATTTTCTTTACCATCTTGTACTTCTAAAATCTCCTCCAAGTTGTTAGAATTAGTTCTCAAGGACATTCTCTTATACTAATTATAGGAATAAAAATGTACTAAGGGGGTGTAAATCATTCATACAAATTTCTCATTCCATTAACCATTAATTTTAGAAAACATTAACATTTAACCAATCACATACATTCAACCATTACTTATATAGTGTGCATAATACATTCAAACAACCATAACACATGAGAAGAAGCACATAGACACAAGATATAAGTGGGAAACCCTCATGGGGAAGAAAATACACTGAAACTCTTCTTATATTACACAAAGTTAAGAGATTTAGTGAAGCACCAACTTACGCTACAAGGAGGATCAACCCCTACTTTAGTAAAACACAAACTCCAGAAGGATGATACAACCCCTTAGGATGATTAAGCACAAACTCAGCCTCCTATAAATGTTTTTATCTTAGATAATTTTGTTTCCAAAATTGATGGAGATCACTTATTCAGCTCACAAACCCAAGGAAAAACCTAGGTCTTTAATCTTGCACAATATTATTCTTTCTCAACTTATCTTGCCTCTAAACTATTGATCTCATGCTATTAAATCTTCCTCAATCTGAAACAAAACTTATCTTCCATTAAATTATTCCTTTAAACCTGCAAAACGACTCTCCTTTAGGTCACACTGGTCCCCCATGCAAGAATAGCTTACAAATGGAGCTAAAACATCACTTTTATAGCCAAATTTTCTCTCAAACCCAAAGGAGTTCGGTCCCTCATGAAAATTTTTCCCACCTTTATAAAATTCATTAAAATATTCACATATGACCCAAGTAGGTTGGCCTAGCCAAAAACAACATTCCATGCACCAAAGTGCCCCAAAACCCTTGCATTGGGATGAAAAAATATCCTAATCCCAAAACTATTTTTATTCAAGCTCTAAAAATCATCACACATGTTTAAAATAAAATATAAGAATCATAAATGATCACAATTATCATTGAATAATCAAATTATTATTTTTAATCGGACCAATAACTCATTTCCTTAACTAAACAATTGTTAAGAACAACCCGAATTTGACTTTGGGCCTCAATAACCCTCAAGATGAAATCAAATATGGCATGTGACCATTATATGTAAATTTAAATACCTGTAAACACATGTATGTGAGTTAAAACTCATTAATAACCCTGGATCAAACCAAAACCACTTTTATCTTCACCAAATCAAGCTACCCAAAGACCTATTTTCCAAACTCAACTAATAAACATACTTGATTTCACTTATAAGAAATAAAAATGGATTCAATGTGTGAAAATTCACCTATATTCACTTTCCAGGTGATATCAAACTTCAACTCATCCATCTCATGCCTTAAACAACTCAAAACTTCAACAAGTACAATCATGTCTGAAATTGCCATGACAAATGTTTTCACATATCTACCTAAAAGGCACATCAAATGACCTCAAAAATATCAAGCCATATCTCATTGTAAATATATTTGATCCACCTTTCCATAACATATAATAACTCCTTCAAATCCAAGTGGAAGGCCTCCAAATAGGTCTATCTCGGTAAACTACTTTTAAGCCTACTTAGACTCAAGAACAAACACTTAGATGCCAAATTTCTTCACCATATAACAAAAATTACAAGATTAAAAAAATAATGAACAAAAATCTTCAAAAATCTAAACATGATTTATAAGCCATAAAAAACCTTCAAAAATCTTGAACAAATCAAAAACATCATTTCACCTCATATAGTTACATGTACCCTACTACTGATGAGCACCTTCCATATTTTACCCTCAAAGAATAGGTCATAAATTTTTCATACCATATCCAATATTCAAGTTTTACATATAACTATAAATATATCTTAACCATATTTACAACACAACTTGAATGGAATCCTAACTCCCCATGTAGCTCCTGCGTAATCTCAATTTTATTGACAATTGCTCTAAACCGCTCCAAAAAACCAACAACAAAGATAGAGAACAACTTGAAATTTTTCACCATGACCATGAACTCAAATCTCCATTAAAATATATAACAATTCCTGGTATTTTATAAATTTCAATTTATATCATACCTCATTTGGAATCTTTCTCCTCAAACTGAAACTTTTTAAAAATAAGAAAATTTAGGTGCGGCCCACATACTATCACCTGGAATAACATACCTTTATGGAAATATGGAAGTTTCATCTACAACATCCAATCATAAATTTTGAATAATTAATCAAAACAGGGATGATATAATCACTTTTTTGCAAGCTACTCCTAGCCAGGGTTTAGCTAGGGTTTCAAACCACTTTATATTCTTAACGATCGTTTATAAAACGTGGTGATGAAACCACTTCATTATTTTGTGAAATATTAATAACTAACCATATAATATACCACAAATATCTTAGGTCCCCATGAAAAGCATACAGTTCCCAACGAGCATCAAAATGTCCATCTTTGCTTTAAAACAACACTAAAACTTACCCGATTTTACCAAAACTTGCATAACTTTAAATTTCTTTAGAATTTTGACCTAAAACTTGGTATGAAGTACCATGTCAACATCCTATAAAATTTAAAGCTCACCACACATCCCAAATGAATCAAATTATCCAACCAAAATGACTTACCTATGCTAAACTTCATGTTTCTCACCTGTAGATTCCCAAGGACCTTGTAAATTCATCAAACCTTTGAATTCTAACCTTATAGTCTTCACACACCTAAGGTACACTTTTAATATGTTTATATCATGTTTCAACAAGAATCATCAGCTCCAAATCTCATATCTTTACATCATTTTGCTTGCTCCAGGGGCTAGAAACATGCCTGGAATAACTCGAATCAACCATGAACTGACCATGTTGGCTCAATCCAGACCCATATACACTCATGAAACATCATATACCATGTATGACCTCATGACACACTCCAAAAAGCTTCAAACACCTCATATTGTGACTAAACTCACTAGACTATGCACTACGGAACCATAGAACACTTGAAATACTCACACAATCATTCATTCTTCATATTTGACACTTGGTGACATCATATGGGGACTCATACATCACCATGACACCATTTTCCATAATGGGAGTTGACATCAATGAAAAACAACCGCAAAATGGCCAACACCGCATTTTCCTAAAGTTGGGAGAGATCCTAATGCTCTGGCTCCTTGTCTTCCATGAGATCTTCAAATACTTATCGAGTCATCGTCCTCTGCAACTCTAGTGACTCCTCAATGTCCCAAAATTTTTAATTTCCCTCTTTCTTACTTCATTATACTTGAGTCATCGTCTCCTCTCTTTGTCTAGTTTCCACCAGTTTGTCATCTTTTGCCACACTTGCTCTTATCCCTACGTGTGGTGGGGGTTTAGCTAGCCATGGGTAGTCTCTCGAAGTTTAATTCTACCATCAAGATATTGATCACCAAAGGGATAACGCATAAATAAGATCATTTGGGTTCACGTCAAAACTCAAACTCAGCTACCTCTGGACATAAATATGTAGAAATAGCGTACTCTAAGGTATAATTGCGCAACATACCAAGCCACCAATGATCCACAACTCTAATCCAATCTTTATCCACATTAAATAGAGTCTCATAATCTTCATGTTTCCAAATCCTTGGCCTAGGTCCCCAACTTTGTTTTGATGTGTATGCTACCAACCACTCATATAATTCTACTGGAAAGAAGCTAAAGAATGTCTCATAAAGCTTATGATAAATATTATCTTCCACCCACTCCCACACATTCAAATAAGGTTCAATGTTGTACCTCAAAGAAAACTTATCCTATCCATCTTCCACCCAACTTTCATTTTTTTCCAAATTCAAGTGATACACCATCTGCATGTAATATCTTGTCGAGATAGTTTGAAAAGAGGTCCCAACAACGAGCCAAAATGTAATCGTTTATTTACCCACTTAAATTTTATGTGCGTTGGTACCTCATTTAGATAGATCTAAATGCTCACACGAAGCCCACGCAACTATCAGTCCCTCCATTGAACATGTTTATCATGATGTTAGCGTACATGTCTATAATGATGTTCAATCAAGAATATGTTCAACATAACAAACTACTGCATCCATCTTGTTATGGTAACACATATAATAAGGAAACATATTAGACAACCGTGACTAAGACCAATTGAATAAGCACATCTCCATATTTAGACACATAAATGATCACAATCCAACCACAATTATCCATTAATCATCAAAATCATCTACATAATAGGAAGTTGATAATTAACATCCAAAATATGTGTTCATAGAATCATGCACACAACTATATTAGCACAACGTAACACTAACACAATGGTGATACCAATGTTACCAAAAATAGTCTTAAACCAAGTATTTATAGGGATGGGGACTTGAACTTCACCACCAATGCACTTCCTAATAATAGGCATGCTCAAAATAGACATGTGTACTTACATACATACTTTACAAAACATCTACTAATAATAGATTTACTAATAATATTATGTTTTAATCCTATTAATAGTTAAACTTGTGTATGTGCTTTCATCTTTAGTTTTCATGTGCTTTCTCCAAAAATATTAAATAATTTCTCACAAAGGTAACCTTTGCATGATGGGCAGATCCAAGTATTTTTTTTCCTGCTTCCGAAAAATGGATGAGTCCTTAATCTACCTATATGGGTAGTCTCTTGCACAACCCTGATCATCCTACCATGTGCTACCTCTACTTCTATGTGCATTTACATTCATGCCCATTCTAATTCTTATTCATTTTCTCATCCCAACACTAACATGTTTGAAAGCTGAAAGCGTTTGTTTATTTATCTCGATCATATCTTTTTCCACATGACAAACACTCCCGAAACCAAAAAGGGAAAACTAATGACATCATCTAATGTGGAGGAGGGAATAATTACAATCTCCCCTAGTTACTTGAAGTGGAAAATCTACAATGGAATATAAGATGAAATTGGATGGGAAATGTATAACCACATATATGTGGCAAAGGAAAACTTCACACGAGGCATTCAAATATACACCTCTTCAAGGTGAATCATGTTGAAAAATTCATCACATGCCTCATTAAAGCACATCACATGGACCTCTCTGCCATCATCATCTATAAATTTTAATCCAATGAACCAAACTTTCCCTTTCACATTTGTGCATTGGCTATGTAAACTTTTGTGCATAGCCCAACCTTTCACTAACCACTATTTCAAGTAGGGGCTAAGAGCATGTATTGGCATTTGTGAAGAAGGCACAATATTTTAGCTATAAAGCATAAGGAGCCTTGCATAGATGCAACAAAACTTGATGGTTGAGCGAGTGCACAACACAATGTATCACGTGCGGTGAGAAAGGAGTTAGAGCACGAACGATTTGAAGGTTATGGAAAATAATATCCATTGTAAATATCAGCACATTCTTGCATTAAAAGGTGTAGTTAAGTGAGGGAAAATCATGGGAATTATGCATTTCAGAGGAGACATATATTAAAAATAAGTTATAGGGTCTCAAGCTCACACATGTATCCTTTTAACAAACTGTAAGCATAGGAATTAAGTTTAACATTTGAGCCTTGTTGCACCTCCCCTTTTAGATGTTGTCATTAAATTTAGATGACAGGAGCCCATGGCGAGAGTGAGCCCCATCAAAAAGGTGAACCTGGGATTTTAGTTTGGAGCACTACAAGAGAGTGATAGGTTCTAAGGAGAGCACTTGAAGGCACGGAGCAAGGTTTTGGTGCCCTCTAAGAGTTTTTCAATTGTTTTTAGATAAATCCAAACCCATCTATAACATTGTAAAAAAAAAAAAGTTTAGGAAAAGGTTACTAAAGAAAAGGAAGGATATGTCGACAATTGTATAAAATAACATGTGGATAATGTAAGTTTTGAACCAAGTTTACACTCTCTAACTATATCAATGGTTGAATCCCATGCAAAGGATACATTTTCATCCCCCCCTTTTAAAAATGCAACGAAACCAAAAAGACATGCATGGACATGAATGAAATGCATTACACAAACTTAAAAATGGAAAATCCATGTAAAGGGAACCTATTTTTTTAAAGAAAGAACAACAAGAAAAATGCAATAGAAGATTTCCAAAAGCTCGGGGAAAAATTGTTGCATGCACCTTTCATCTTCTAGACCTTTTGTCAATAACAATGGAGGTAGGATAAAAGTCAAAAATTGTAAAATAAATCATAATTTATTATAATCCAAGCACAGACGAGTTGCAATCAAATTTGATCAAAATGAGCAACACAAAACACAACAAGATGACATAAAATCAAATTAACTAATAACTATATTGATGTGTAGGTCATTGATAGAACACAATGACACATAAGGATTTTTTTTTCTGCATTGAAGTGAAAATAATTAGAAGAAAATGAGGAAGCTCATATAGAATTCAAAGGGGAATTTTTCACCCCTAACACTTTCATTTCCATGTAATTAAGGGAATCATCTATTCCCACCTTTTTTCCATGGGAGGATTTTGAGTGAGATGTGAATCAAACCCATTATTTTTACATTGATTTTGTTAATGCCGACATAAACATATAAAATTGTTCAAAAAAGTATATTATGTTTATAATTCCGAAAAGTTTTTAGGTTAGCACATGCACTATTTTTGGAGAAAAGAATGGGTTCTGGGAAGGCTCAAACATGTTGCCATAATGGTTGGACTACAATTTGGGTATAAATCATGAATGTCATGCTTAGGATTTACAAGTTTCTAATGTGTACAAGTGAATGCACGAAATAAAAGGCATGCTTTCCTTATACCTTCTCACCATTTTCTAGCTTCTTGTATATCATAATAATGTTTAAGAATGATGATATTTGGGGCATGTAAACGAGGCTATGGAAAAGAAACAACAATGCGCAATGTAAATCTAATTATGGTAAACAAGTATTACTCGCATTTAACATATTTCGGTGTTTGACATTTTTTATTCAATTTTTGGAGTTCTTAAACAGAAATAATATGATGCAAATGAAGCCGAAAACATATTATTTACACAATAATAGAAATGTAAGGGGTTTATTTATTATGATATACAAGAAGATAGAAAATGATGATAAAAGGCTACAACCTTATTATGTTGATGTAGAAAATTTAGGATAAGTGGATTTGGTTTAGCAAACTCCCATTCTAATAAAGTCTCTATGGACCTATGCTAGTAATTACTGTAAAGAAGAACCCCCATAAGCTTCCACAATGGGGATTGAATACACCAAAGTGACATGTGGACATTAAATCAATGACAACAAAAACTACCCACTCTTACTACAATTGTGGCATTAGTAGTTCAATAACCATAGTTCTCATTATTTCCAAGAAATGCAAATTTTATAGTCATTCCTACTCCTTCAAACACAACAAGAAAATCTTATATGCACAGGGAAAATCCTTAGGTTCAAATTTGTAAAAACCATGTCAAAATGTGGCTTAGTATTTAATACCAAAAATACCAAGCATTCCATAAATGGATAAAAATATTCATAACTATGTATCTAAATTAGACAAGATCAAATAAAGTCAACTACAGTTGAAAATACATTTAAATGAGGTTCGTTAATTTTCATACGTTTAAAATGTATTTCAAAAATATGCACTCAAAGTGTTTAAAACAATGTTTAAGAATGACGTTATGTGGGGCCATGCAAACGAGGCTATGAAAAAAAAAGAATAAACTGTGCAAACTAGATTATGTAAAACAACAATTATTCTACATTCAACATATTTCAGTGTTTAAAATTTTCCATTTTGGATTTATGAGTTCTTCAATGGATTAAAATTGATACAAATGAAACTAGAAAAATAGAGTATTTACATAATAATATAGATACAAGGGTTTTATTTATTTTGATATGAAAGAAGCTTGAAAATGGTAATAAAAGGCTACAACCTTATCATGTTGACATAGAAAGATAGAGTAAGGGGATTTAATTGAAGAAATTAACAGGCCAATTCAAACTTCCACCCCAAGCTATTGTAACGACTCTATATAAAGATGCAATCAAAAAAATGAAATTGATGCTTTTTTGGTGGTTTAAACATTACAAAATAAAATTTTGGATAGTTTTCTCACTTGTATCTTTAAATTATGAACTCAAAATTTCTAAGTAGAGGAAAGAATAAACTTATCCACAAACACAATGCAATGACGTGACCAACAAACCAACCACCATCCACTAAACACCAAATAGCCAGAGAATGCTTACTACATACATAACCTTGTTTGTAGGATTAAACATGGATGAGTAAGTCACCAGAGAATTACCACTAAAATTCAATGAGATAATGATGCAAATGCAACCAAATCTATTGATGTAAAAATACAAGAAACACAACATGAGGTCAAAATCCCACTGCTTTGTCTCACAAAGAACATAAAGGAGAAAAAATGCATATGAGAACTTTCATCCCTAACATGGAAAGATTGAAAATATGTTAAGAATAGATTTTCATTTACTTACCCTGGGTATTCATTGTCATAATGCATGTTGGGGTTAGCACACCGATTGTGTTGACAATTTTTGCAATTGTGCAAAAATGGGCAACTCAAAAATGTCATTACGATGGATAACATTGGTGAAGTATACCTAAGCTAGGGTAGTTTCTTTCATATATTGTTACTACTTTGAATTAATTAACGGTTACATAAAATCTGCGAGATATGTTTGCTGTTAGGAAACGTAATGATCACATACCTGCCTGCAATTTCATGCTATCTTCGAGAAAAGAACACAAGGCCACTCAAGGACAGGTTGTGTTGTCTTGATGAAGACGTCGATTGAGAATAGATGAAATGCTAAGTTTTGGAACAAAAACATAAATGTAGATTACATAAATCAAATTTCATTACTGGATGTTACAGGTTTTCTTTAATGTTCTTTCCTTCATGATTAAGACATTCAATTATATTACTGATCTGTTTAGTTCATCATACAATTCATACAGAAAGCTGAAATGTAGAAAGAAATACACAACTCATTTTCAGAATTCAATGTTTTATTCATAAGGAATTTCAAATGTGCCTAAAAAGTAACTAAAAAGTAAAAAGTACATCTACTGAAATAAGAGGTACACATGCATGAAAGAGAAAATAAAGGAGTATGAGTGAACCCATCATTGCCTTGGGTCTTCTCCTTTGGTTGATGCATCTTCATCTTCAACTTAATCCTCGCCACTGGAAGCATTGTACCTAAAAAGAAGAAAAGAACAAAATCATCAGTTAAGAGCTCAAGGTTAATCCATATTCCTATATTGTCCTAATTCGTGCATATGAATCTCTTACAATAGGAGATATAAATTACTTGGAGATCATACTTGCATACATGATTTACTCACTTAGAAAGAAGGAGGGAGAAGAAAAGAAAAAAACCATGGACATAAGAGAGGCCAAAAAGCCTCAATTTTTTCTAATTGTTTTCTAAAGTGTGCAGGTAAAGGATGCGGACAAGAATAAATAAATAAAGTCTTTCAACAAAGATTGTAGAGTTCAATGAATTCTATCCTATGGCATAAAGCATTTAAGTCATTAAGTACATGCTAGAATGAAGGAAGAATACAACTCAAGTTTCAGTAATTGTCATACAAATAGAAGAAGTTACTGTCTGGCAAAAGAGATTGACAAATATAAGTACGTGTTTGAATTACAACTAAAGAAGAAGAATCATATTTCAAGAAGCTGAAGTTAACTGGAAAGAAAGGATTACAGTTGAAATAAAATGAGAAAGAGGATTCTGGGAAAATTTTGATAGGGCTTCACCATGTAAAATGGACATTTACATCTTTCCATCATGTTGTTTTTAACTAATACATGCTTTAAAAGATTTATGTAAATCAAGTAAGTGATACAAAAAGCTAAAAAAGCATGTCATGATCAAGATAAAAATTATTATGTTTTAGTTTCCAACAACAAATCAGCTTTAACAAAAAAGTGTTACATTTTGTATTCTGAATTATAAAATACAACTACTACAACTGAAAAAGGAAGGAAGAGAGAGTTTTGGAAAATAAAATTCAGGGATTTGCCATGGAAAATAAACATTTCAAATTTTTCACATGCCAGAAATACTATTATCAAAGAAATAAAGCATCTAAATAAAAGAAAAAAGATTACAGTATTTCAACAAAGCATCTGAATCAAGGCTTATGCCTGAAAATGGTATTACATGGATGAATAACTACTTATAATTTCCAAAAAAGCCACATGCAACATAGAAATACCTCTTAAGATCAAGAACAGTTAGCGAGAATCAAATGAAGTAAAGTAATTTCCAATACCCATGGCAAGGGAAAGATACCCAAATCTGGGTTTTTACTATCTCGAACTTTAAATTGAAAAGTACAGATCAGGGTAAGGAAAACAATTTTTCACTGGTAAAATTGAAGCAGAGAAAACCCTCAAGTAATCATCAACTTCAAAATCAAAGAGTGCAAATGCAACTACAGGTTACAAGGGATCAATTCAAAAGGTGAAATGAAGAAAGAGATATATAAAAAAATGCAGAGTTTCAGGCAAGCCATTTTAGTTACAGACTTTATCAAAGTCAGGCTAACTAATTTCAAGGAACAAAATGTCTTTTAGAAAGCATACAACTGTAACACCATGAACTCAGTGAGCAGAATTCATATTCAAATGGTTAACCTTTACACAGAACCAAGACCACTTACAACTTACAAAGAGAATTTTTCATAGCAAGAACAAATATAATCCCCAAGAAAGAAGAATTTCCTAGCAATAGATATAGTTTTCATGCACTTAAATATGAAACAATGTTTTGGTATTAGCATGTGAGCACATTTCCAAAATTTTAGAAGTAAGCAAATATCAAAGTACAGAACGGAAACTATTGTTTCAGATGAGTACAAAATTTCAAGTTTTATTTCATCTCCTGAAACATCCCAGACTATCAAAGATTCATAAAACTATACATGGCCATTGAAATCAGAATGCAAGCTGCTCATACATATAAAATCAAAACCCTCTATTTCGAGCTGTAAGGGAAAATCTTGAGTCTACCACATTTGGTTTTAAACACGGTTTTGAGTTCGGGAAACTCAAAACAACAATATTTCTAAATAGCAACAATGATAAAACTTATTACTCAGAGATCAACGGAAGCTTTTATCAAGGTCTTAATATTCTGCAAGCCCGCCAAAGGTAAAGAAGGGAGTTTTGGTTAAATACAAAAAGCATAGCTATTATTTCCACAATATTCTCAACAAATGCAAAGGAAATAATAGTTGTCTTAAGGAAAAGAAACTCATACAGAGAGGAGGTAGAGGTAAATACTCGATGAGAAGAAACTACTTTATGGCCAATACAGGAAAATGAAGTAAATACAAATCCCTCTACAATGAGATAAGAATACCCAAATAAAAATCCTCTGAGGATATCATATTTTGGGTTTTAAAAAAAAGCATTCAATCAAAATACAAGCAGAGTAAAGTTTCAGATCTCATAAAATTGGGCAGAGGTCAATAACAAACTCACCAACATGAAAGGATAAGTCTCGAGCTCAAATACAAATACCCAGAACTCAAAATACATAGATCTATAAGTCATGATGTAGACTGGCTCAAAGATTTCACTCACCTTCATCCTTGGTGGTTTCGAAGTTGATTGACCATGAACACCCCCATTGGAAAACATACAGATCTGAAGAAATGACGACCCTCTACGGAGATTGTAGAGCTTACAAGCTCGGAAAACCCATCACAGTGTCAACATTGGTCGATGAAACATAGAAACCAAAAAATCACTCAAAGCATGATCAAGGATCATAGTTACAATGAGCTCCACATTCACTTTCCATGACTAGATTGAAGCCCCTAGAATGAGCTCGAATGATTCAACATAAAAGATCAATGGCGGAAAATATCCACAACCACCTTGCTTAGAGAGCTCAAACAGACTCAAAAGGCTGAAATATGTAGAAGAACCAAACTTCATAAACTACAATAATGGCTTCCCGTGAGAAATTTTTCCAGGGGCTTCGTCCCGAGACCTAAAAAGACTAGAATGGAGTGATCATTGAGGTCAAATGACCTTTACCACCGAGCTCAAGAGTTGGGTTAAGTTTGAACTCAATCGCAGTCAAAGATCAATGACCACGAATCAAAAGGACACAAGATCAATGCTCAGGGATCGATCTCCAATATCAAAGCAAACCATCATGGTCAGTTGCCACCAACCACCTTAATTGCCAGGTTAGAAACCCTAACCACAAGTCAAGAATCAACGACACCTAATCAAACAATTCAAAATCAACGGCCCGAGATCATCATCAATATCAAAGAAAAATCAACCCAGGATTAATAATGCCACCGACGAATTTCCAAGGGGTGAGTCATCGTGCAAAGGGGGCCAATCCTCACGATTAAAAAAAAATCATTTAATCAAATTTCAAAATTCTAAACCATAGACTATGTCCTCATGGTCAAAGAGATCCAATCACTATACATGACAATGCAATAATCACCAAAAAGGTAAAGTTAACCTTATCCTCTTTAAAATGTAAAAGCCGACAAAATTTACTAAGTCATAGTCATGGCCAAACCCAATTCAAGAGGTGGCTGAATGTAGTATGGTGCTCCTGATGGTGATTCCATGTATTATTTAAAAAACATGGTAATAGGATAAGTCACATGAGTGGCCAAACCAATAAGGACTAATGGTGAAGTGCAAGGGTGGCCCCACATTATCGGTGATTTTCAAAAGTTTAGATGTGCACATGGAGGTGGTCCCCATCAAGTGGATGTGTGGATGGATTATTTTGTAAATTTTTTTGCAAGTTTTGATAAATTATTTTGCTCACAAATAGGGAGTTAGTTTTTGCATGCTTCACTAGGGGACATAACAGACAAGAAGAGGAATTCACATGCTCAAGGAAAGAGACTTTCCCAACAAGCAAGATTTATTATTAGCAAATTATTCACCCATTCTTTTCTGTAAAATAGTTAAGTCAATTTCAGTTTCACTGAGATGTAATCAAAGGTTGTTAATGCCTATTTGTAATTGTATGTTCTATTTTATTCCTTTATTTATTAATAGATAAAGGATAAAAATAGGATGCATGGGCGAGTACAAGCCTTAGTCTATTTTTAGGAAGGGTGGGTTGATCAAATTTTCTATATATTGTGTGTCTTGGCAAAGCACAAAGGAGGACTTTTTAGATACATGAGTGCTGAAGCAATTATTTTTCTAGTTTTTCCCTCTCAATGTGAAGTATTTTTTGCCTTTCTAATTATTTGCATTCTTGTGTATGTTTTCATTAATCTTGTGAATGAAAATTCCTGATTAATCATCTTACCCCATTGCAAATTTAGTAATTTCCACATGATATTAATGTGCATGTTTAGCTTAGGTAGTATTGTTGTGATACTTTCCCTCAATACCTCAAAGTGTTTTGCCCTTAACATTCTAATGTAAAACTATTGGTTCGTGCATCAAGAATCCTTTCATATATTAGTTGTGCATATACTCAGTCAAAACCCTTATATAAATTTGGTGTATCACCTCAATTTTAATCATTTTACAGTCATCTTTTACCCTTAACCTCAGAAAAATCAGTCTAGGATACATCAATAAGGAACTAACCTTGATACCGAGAGACTCACCTCAAAATAGGTATACCCACAAACCTGAGGTGTTTCCATTGTATCTACGAAAGAGAGAGATAAAATTTTCAAGCTTAGAACACCTGCAACCATCTCTCTACAGGGTGCACTTTCGAGAGAACATTTTTGGCATGCCCGGTGGGACACGAATCAGATCTACATGCAAGTTATAGATATTTACAATTGAGATCTTACATCAGATAAAAGTTACTTTCAGACAACAAGCTACAACAATCTATTTTAAAGACTTAAAGATCTATTTGGCGACTCCGTAGGGCTGATTTCAGACCAGTATTGTAGCATGTTCCATGCCTAAAGTGACTACAAGATCATCGGTAAGAGGAATTCCTCCTAAGTTTGTTTCTTTACCTTTGAATTCTGCAAGAAGGAGAAGAGTTGGTAATACTTTACCTTATAATAGGCCTGGTTTTGATAACCCTCCTCCTAATATTCCTTCACCATGTGTCAATCTTTTTGTTCAAATCCTAGTTTTTCAAATGGCTATTCAACCACCAAGGAATTTTGTGACCTTTACTAATGGCAGCCCATTAGTAATCCTAGTTTACCATGACATCCCTAATGCTGCCATGAAAATTTTTCCATCATTCACTAGTGAAAATTAGGTTACACCTACAAAGCACATTAAAGATGTCGCAGCCTTATGTGCAGTTCATAATATTACTCATGAGGATGTAGCTTTGAGACTTTTAGCTACATCTCTTAAAGGACAAGCCTTGCAATGGTATAGAAATCTAGAGATTGGATGCATAAGAACTTGGGATGACTTAGGTGATAAATTGTTGAAACAATTTCAAGATAATTCGATCATTTATCTCATATAGAACAAACTATCTACCATTAAAAGATCTCCCAATGAATTTATGTCAAGTTTCAACATCTATTTTTCCATAACTTGGGAAAGAATTCCAGCAAGTGTCAAGCCTTAAGCTGATCACACTTTTCTTTATTATCTTAGGGCATTAAATAGTGATATTTCAACTATGATTCATTTTATGGGAGGAGAGACGCTCCCAACAGCCTATGATATCACCATCCGAGATGAAAATAGTCTTATTCAAGCTAGAAAATTAGCACCAAGGCCTTCAATGCCTTTTTTGGAAGATTTAACACCTATTCCTCAGCCTATCACAATTATAGAATTTGTTGTTTCCACCCCATCAGATGATGTATTTAAAGCTTTGTAGACTATGGGGAACAAGCTGACTTCAATTGAGAATAGTCTTGCATTACCTAGCAGACCTTATCAGGCTCTTTATTAGCAAAATCAGCTAAATCAACAAAATAGGCAACCTTACCAACAGAATCAAAATTATGGGCAACCTTATCAACAAAGGCAATTTGACCCAAAGGATCCTAGTTCATCTAACACTTTAGTTCTAATTAATATGGCTATAGAAGAGTGGTCATCAACCTTATAATCAAGCTCATTCAGCTACAATTTTCCCAAATGATTTTCTGAACATAAGTCTTGTTGCACAACCTCAATCTAAGACATTGTTCATGCCTTAAATGGAGGGTGGGCAGCAAGATACTCAGGTTCAGAAGGCCCCTGAACAAAATTTAGTCAGTTTTAGTGAAGATGATTTCATTGTAGTTACTACTAGGGCTCAAGAAAAGGTGCAGAGAGTAAAAACAACAAAATAGGCCTGTTCTACCTACAATCACTAATAAAACAACAAGCATAAGCCCAAAACTAGCTAACAGTGCATCTATTTCTCAAAAACAACAGGTGTTACAACTGGTAAAGAACAACAAAAATAGCTATAGCCTGATCCAAGAAGGTTATTTATACCTCAAATATCAAAAGCAACTGAAGCAAAATCATTTTTGTCAAATCCTATGCTAAAACATTAGAATTTATTTCTAAAATTGTTGCTTCTTTTAACATTGTTGATGTAATGAAAAAGCATAATGTTAACATCTCAATGTGGGATGCTCTAAGTATTCCAGGACAACAAGATTTACTTTCTCATGAACTAGCTAAGCTGCAAATTTCTTCTAAAACAACAGAAAAGGAAGTCCAGAAAGCAGACATGGTCCTTGGAATAATGGAACAAGACCGCATCAAATAATTTAAATGGATGGTTCGAAAGTCTTAAATGCTCATGACATCAAGAAGCCACCACCATTTTATATATCACTAATTATTAGAGAAGATCTTGTTAATAATTATATGGTGGACAACGTGGTGTAAAGTATATAGTTATGCCAAAAGTAATTGCAGAAAAATTGGGTCTACAATATGAACCTATAAAAAAGAGTGTCTTACAACTTGATGGAACTGCAACTAATACAGTTGGTGTAATCAGGAATTTAGAGGTAACATTACATGCTTGCCCAAATGTTTCTATTCTACAAGATGTCACTGTTGTAGATTTACCTCCTTACTTTGCATTATGCTTATCTAGAGATTTCATAACAAAGATAGGAGGTTATCTCTCTTCAGATTGGTCTTTCTTATTTTTCACTACTTGTTATGGGACCAAGGTTACTATCAATTCAGAACTGTTGGCTAGATTTCACATTGAGCCTCATGCTTCTAATGCAATAGTAGCTAATTATTTAACTTTAGACCAGTCTAATTTTGATAATGTAGCTCATGTTTCAGCATTAGATGGTGTTTCTAACCTGTTTATGGATGAAAAGACACATGAAGAACATGCTCATGATCCTTTCAAAGAATTTGAAGAACACCTGTTTGGTGTGTATTGCTTGCATGAAGAAAATACACCAATTCCCTTGCTTTGTCTAAAATAGAAAATGCAACGGAAGGGATTTGGAAGCTTCATTTTGATGGGGCTAAAAATAAGAAAGGACAAGGAGCAGGTTTGATGCTCACTTCCCCAATGAACGAAAGGTACTTCTTAGCTTTGAGTCTCTAATTTTCATGCACTTGCAACGTAGCTAAATACGAAGCATTAATTCATGGTTTACTTTGGGCCAAAAAGAGAGGTATTAACATGCTATAGATTTTTGGTGATTCTGAGTTGGTTATCAATCAAGTAAGAAATTTCAATGTTTGTAAGAATCCATTAATGAAGTCTTACAGGACATAGAATTTCGAGACTTAATGGAAGATTTTAAAGCTATTAACATCCAATCCATTCCTAGAATAGAAAATAAGCATGCGAGATAGACTTGCGGTAGTTGGTACTAATTTTGAAGTGTTGGAACAGATTGAGAAATAAAAAAAATTCGGCCTCATATAAAGCTAATTGTTAGGCCTTCGATACTGATAATGATTTGAATTTGCAAGTGTTTGAAAGTGATGATCAAATCTACAGGTTTTTACAAAGAAGAAGTTGAGTTTTCTGTAATGAATCAAGATAAATTACAACACTTATATGGTGACCAGATTGTTCAGTTAAAGACAAATAAACTACCTTGAGGTCTTGTCACATTAGAAGACATCTTCAACACTGATGATCAGTTAAGAAAAGACAAAACTAAGATATCAACACATGCTGATAACTATGAGGAGATCTCAGTTGATGAAGGGAAAAATTTGTTTCTTGAAAGGTATGTTCCTCAGCTGAAAAGCATTCATTTATTGATCTTTGCAAAGAATTTAAAGATGTTTTCACTTGGAGATACCAAGACTTGAAAGGATTTGATCCCAGTTTAGCACAACATACTATCGAATTACAACCAAATTCTAAACCAGTTAGGCAAAAATAGAGGCATGTGAATCCTAAAATAGAGCCTCTAATGAGGAAAGAATTATCTAAGTTGATTGAATCAGGTATTATCTTTCCAGTTAAGCATTCAAGTTGGGTAGCAAATCTTGTTCCTGTTAGGAAGAAGAATGGAGAAATCAGATTATGTGTGGATTTTAGAGATCTTAATAAAGCTTCATTAAAAGATCATTACCCACTTCCAAATATGGATCAGATTTTAAGAATAGTTTCTAGTTCAGATAGACTATCTCTTCTAGACGGTTATAGTGGATACAATCAAATTCTAGTTTGAGAAGAAGATAGGTATAAAACAACTTTTACCACCAAGTGGGGTACTTATGCTTACAAAATAATGCCTTTTGGCCTTTCAAATGTCTGGTGCAACATTTCAACGTGTAATGGACATGGATTTTCATAACTTGTTAAATAAATGCATCCTTGTTTATTTAGATGATGTTACTTGTATTTCCAAAAGATTATGATGAACATCTAATGCATCTAAGGTAGACTTTTCAGTTATGCAGGTAGTTTGGAATATCTTTGAATCCCAAAAAGTCTATCTTTTCAGTACATCAAGGTAAACTACTTGGTCATATTGTTTCTAAGAAAGGATTAGCAATTGATCCTTTCATAATCGAAGCCATATCCCATTACCTCATCATTGCAGATTTTTTTTCTTGAAAAATCAACTTTGTCAGAAGATTTGTTCCATATTTTACAGCATTGGTTAAACCATTAACAACTATGTTAAAGAAAGGGAAAACTTTCTCTTGGACCATCGAAGGGAGAGAAGGGTTTGAAGCAATCAAAACAGCCATCTCTTAGGCTCCTACTCTTGTAAATCCAAATTTTGATTAAGATTTTACAATGTATGCACTTGGAGGAGCTGAAAAATCTTAGCTATATTAACTTAGGTTAATGATGAAAATACTAAGCAACTTATTGCTTTCTTTTGATACAAATTGTATGATTGCGAAATAAGGTACACATTTCTTGAAAAATAGTACTTTCGATAGTCGAAGGCTAAATAATTTCAAGTACAAGCTTTCAAACAATAAAATTCATGTTCTTGTTTCTTATCCAAGTGTGAAAGATTTCTTGTTAAATAAAGAATTGAATGAGAAAAGAAAAATGGATAACGAAAGTTATGGAATATGATGTGGATATCCAGTTACTAAGACAGAAAATTGAGAAAAAGGTTTGTGTGAGAACTTAAAGATTTAGAAAATCATGTTGAAATTATGTATCAGCAATCAAACATTATGGTTCAGCAAAAATCAACAACCTGAACTTTCTCAAGAAGTCCAAGAATCAAGATGGATGATTGATTTAGTTAACTATCTATAGCATGGCATCTATCCGGATGGTATGGACAAGAATAAATGAAGGTATTTCAGATTACAAGTTATACCCTATGTTTTCATTGATGGTGTATTGTTCAAAAGGGATATAAATGGAATCTTGCCGTGATGTGTTGACTATGACAAAATTCATCAATTATTATCGAATTCCATGAAGGACCTACAGGAGCTCATTTCTCAAAGACGTACCACAACCTTAAAAATTATAAAAACTGGTTACTATTGGCCCAACATATTCAAGGATAGTTTTGAATGGATCAAAAAGTGTAGTAAATGTACCTTTTTGTTGGAAAAGAACGTTTAGCTTTGTTGCCTTTATAACCTATTTCAGTTGATCAACCTTTTTATACCACAAGGCGTTGATTTTATTGGCATGATAAACCTTCCTTCGTCATAAGGACATAAGTGGATTTTTACTTGCTATGGATTACTTTACATGCTGACTAATGCAATAGCCTTGAAAGATGTTAATGAAACTTTGATACTATCCTTTTATAAAGTTATAGTTTGTATATTTGGTATTCCAACAACTATCATATTAGATAATGCTTTAGCATTTCTCGGTGCAAAGGTAATAGATTGGGTTGTTAATCATGGAATTTATCTAAGTTCTTCATCTAACTATTACCCACAAGGTAATGGGTTAGCTAAAGTACTAATAAGAATCTTTTAAGGATCATCAGAAGAACACTCAAAGATAACAAGAGAGCTTGGCATAAAATTTTGAATTCAACACTTTGGGCTGATAGAGTGACTCCTAAAAGATCAGTTGGAAATTCACCATACAAGCTTGTTTACGGAAGAGAAGTAAGAATGCCTATTTCAATTGAGTTACCCACATTATATTTTCTACATCAAATGGAGCTACTTGAGAATGAACCATTGCAGGTTCGTTATGCAAAATTAATGGAGTTACAAGAGCTAAGATATCAAGCTCATTTAAACATGGAGAAGAATCAGAAACATATGAAGAAGACTTTTGATAAGAAATCCAAATTTAGAATCTTTAATGAAGGAGATATTGTGTTAAAGTAGGATGTTGATCGTGTAAAGCCGGAAGACACATGAAGTTTGATACAATTCTGGAGTGGTCCTTACATGATTTCAACTTGCAAAGAACACAATGTTTTTCAGCTCTCGAGGTTGAATGAAGAGGAACTTCCCATTCTTGTGAATGGTATGTTTCTCAAACACTATTATTGAAAATCCTATAGTGTCTGTTTAGAGTAGGATTTCCCTTCAATAAGTGTAGTTCCTGCACATTGCAATGTTTTTCAATTCAATAAGTGCATTTTTGCACGTGATCTGGTTTACCAGATCCTTTCCTAGTTTTAGTTCATTTTAGAAGGGTTGGACCTTCAGGAAGGTAGATTTTGGTTACATGCTTTAGACTCCATGCCCAATGGACAAGAGCAAGGCACTAGTCTACAAGCTAGCAGGACAACTTTCCCCACAGGATCGCCAGAAATGTTGACAATTTTTGCACTTGTGTAAAAATGGGCAACTCAAAAATTCATTACGATGGATAGCATTGGTGAAGTATACCTAAGCTAGGGAGTTTTTTTCAAATATATTATTCTATTAATTAATTAACGGTTACATAAAATCTACATCTATGTTTATTGTTACAAAACATAACATATCACATAGTCTTTTTCATGCTATCTTGAAAGCAGAACACAAGGCCCCAAAGGACACTTTGTGTTGTGTTGATGAAGACATCCAATTACAAAATAGATGCAATGATAAGATTTGGAATAATAGACATATAAATGCAGATTGAAGAAATCAGAGTTCATTACTAGATGTTACAAGTTTTCTTTAATGTTCTTTCCTTCATGATTAAGACATTCAATTATATTCCTGATCTGTTTAATTCATCATACAATTCATACGAAAGTTAAAATGCGAAAGAAATACACAACTCATTTTTATAATTCAATGTTTTATTCATAAGAAATTTCAAATGTGCCCATACAAGTCATGGGATGTAACTGAAAAGTAAAGTACAACTACTAAAATAAGAGGTACATATGCATGAAAGAGAAAATAAAGGAGTATGAGTGAACCCATCATTGCCTTGGGTCTTCTCCTTTGGTTGATGCATCTTCATCTTCAGCTTAATCCTCACCACTGGAAGCATTGTACCTAAAAAGAAGAAAAGAACAAAATCATCAGTTAAGAGCTCAGGGTTAATCCATATTCCTACATTGTCCTAATTCATGCATATGAATCTCTTACAATAGGAGATATAAATTACTTGGAGATCATACTGCATACATGATTTACTCACTCAGAAAGAAGGAGGAGAAGAAAAGAAAAAGAAAAAACCATGGACATAAGAGAGGCCAAAAGCCTAAATATTTTCTAACTTGTTTTCTTAAGTGTGCAGGTATAGGTTGTAGCCAAGAAGAAATAAATAAAGTCTTTCAACAAATATTATAGAGTTCAATGACTTCTATCCTATGACATAAAGCATTTAAGTCATTAAGTACATGCTGAGAATGAAGGAAGAATACAACTCAAGTTTCAATAAATTTTCATACAAATAGAAGAAGTTACAGTAGCAAAAGAGAGACTGACAAATAGAAGTACGTGTTTTAGATTGCAACTAAAGAAGAAGAATCATATTTTAAGAAGCTGAAGTTAACTGGAAAGAAAGGATTACAGCTGAAATAAAATGAGAAAGAGGATTATGGGAAAATTTTGATAGGGATTTTCCATGTAAAATGGACATTTACATCTTTCCATCATGTTGTTTTTAACTAATACATGCTTTAAAAGATGTATGTAAATCAAGTAAGTGATACAGAAAAAGTAGAAAAAGCAAGTCATGATCAAGATAACAATTATTATGCTTTCAGTTTCCAACGAAAAATCAGCTTTAACAGAAAAGTGTTACATTCTGTATTCTGAATCGATAAAAATACAACTACTACAAATGAAAAAGGAAGGAAGAGAGAATTTTCAAAAAAATTGCCGAGATTTGCCATGGAAAATCAACATTTCAAATTTTCCAACATGCCAGAAATACTACTATCAAAGAAATAAAGCATCTAAATAAAAGAAACAAGATTACAATATTTCAACAAAGCATCTGAATCAAGGCTTATGCCTAAGAATGGTATTACATGGATGAATAACTAGCTTATAATTTCTAGAAAAGCCACATGCAAGGTACAAATACCTCTTAAGATCAAGAACAAATTGCAAAATCAAATGAAGTAAAGTAATTTCCAGTACCCATGGCAAGGGAAAGATACCCAAATCTAGGTTTTTACTATCTCAAACTTTAAATTGAAAAGTATAGATCAGGGTTAAGGAAAACAATTTTTCACTTGTAAAATTGAAGCAGAGAAAACCCTCAAGTAATCATCAACTTCATAATCAAAGAGTGCAAATGTAACTACAAGTTACAAGGTATCTCGTTGGTTCTCAAATTAGTCTCACCCCATTTGTCATTGAAATTCCTCAGTTTGTGGCCTCTGTCATGTTTTCTATCTCCCCATGTTGGTGCTTGAAAATATTTTCCTCCATTTGGTTACCATGATCAGTCCCTTCCTTGGTCGAGGATCACTTAAAATTTCATAATTTATTTTTCGTTCCTCTTTCCATCTGAAAGAGTCTGTAACTTGGGCGTAAAACTCAAATTTTCCTTTCTTTCCATTTTCCACAGTCACATTTTGTTGTCCCTATCATTTTTGTCCCAAATACCCATGGAAAAGTGATTAGATGTATCTCGGAGGACCATATTTTGGCCTTATAACATTTCCAAATTCTTTGTCCTTGAAGAAAAATTCATTTCCGGCTCAAATGGTGATTTTCTTACATTTTACGGTTTGACAGGTGTATTTTTCCCGGTCAAATTTACTTCTCAGCATCAATGGAAACATGGCCCTTTTTGGTTGGATGCGGCTCGGTGGGGCACTTTAAAAACTCTAAGGCTCGCTTCAACCCAAAACTTGTCCATGTGGAGGAACGACGCTCATTTGAAAATTCACCTTTTGGTTTGGCCTTGGAGTTGCACGGGGGACACGTGGAGGTTTCCACTACTTTTCCCAGACTTAGAAAAATTTTTCATGCAACTGGTGATATATTTTTGGCGAGACCATGGACATGTGGAGGGCTAACGCTCATTTGAGGATCTACCTCAGGGTCCCACCTTAACAATTGCGACATGGAGACATGTGGAGGCTTCCGCCAGCTCTGCTTTGTACTTAAACTTTTCAAAGCAATTTTCTAAAGCCTGGGACATGTGGTGAGCCCGCGCTTGTTCGATTCTCCGCTCTTAGGCACCATCTTGAAGTTGTGCCATGAAGACACATGGAGGCTTTTGTCGGGTCTTCCCATACTTAGACTTTTCAAGAAACTTTCTAAAGTGCCGGACACGTGGAGGGACCGTGCCTATTTGGGGACCAGCCCTAATTTTTATTTTAAAGAAGTTCCAGGAGGACACTTGGAGGCTTCCGTTCACTCTGCCCTTTTCCTGGACTTTTCAATGGCCAAAAAAAAAAAATCTTGGACCCTAAACACATGACACCTTCCGCCGAACTTTCAACTTTTTTAATAGGCTCTACTAGACTAAGACACGTGTTGAGCCCGCACTTGTTTAGGGTCTCTGTTTTTGGGGACCATCTTAAAATGCGCCATTGAGACACGTGGAGGCTTTCGTTGGTTCCTTTTTACACTGAGAATTTTCAAAGGCCAAAAGGCATTTTCTTGGGCCCAGGGTATGTGGAAGGCTCACGCTTGTTTGGGACTTGCCTTTGTGCTTCTCCTTTGCAGTTGTGCCAAGGAAACACGTGGAAGGCTATGATATAAAGTGGAAAAGGGGTAGAATCAATGGTTGTTGTGCATTTCACCTATTTTTCTAAAAATTTTGCTCCATAGATTTGAAACTTAAATTGTGAGTCCAAGGATTATTAAGGTCAATATTTTAAAGTGGGTATTGCTCAGAACTCACAAATAAGGGAATTACCAGAGGAAATGGATGCGGGGAAATTGCATAGGAAAGAGAGGGAAAATGGATGAAATAATGAAAGTGCAGTGTAAAAGATGAAAAGGGTGTTTCCTTGAAAGTGAAAAAGATTACCTGTCATATCCAGTTGTGTAGAGTCTCTGGAAAATGATTAAAAAGGGGATTTCTCACATGACAGAATTAGAATGATTAGAAGGATTGCCAAAAATTTATGGCATGGCATCCTAGTCATTATTTGAAGGTCTAAGAAATCGATCAATTCACAATTGGTCCACTGGCAGATTTCATAACTGAATTTGTTAAAAATCGTTATCCAAACAAATTGGTAATAAGAAAAGGTCCCTCGAATATTCTTCTCTTTTGGGGAAAATTGAGTGAGAAAAATGTATAAATGTAATGAGAATACTCTTAAAAATGGTCGAGGTTGAATTCTTAAGAGAAAAATTTGAGAGAGTCGTCTTCATGAGAGACCAAAGCCGAGATAACTTGTTATTTTCTTCTGTGTTAGATTTTCTATCGTGTCAAGTTGGTTGCAGATGTATAGCCATTGATGAGCACTAAGATTGATTTGGAATATTTCCCCTACTAATGAATCTAAGAAATTTTGAAATTAATTTGTGTCCAATCTCTAGAAATTTGTGTCTACTTTGTTTCAGAATGTCTGTAAATAGTTTCTTTCATTCCTATTGCAATCTTACATTGAATTTTTTGTGAAATCACACAGAATCTCATCCCTGTGACAGTTTAATGGTATTTGCAATTTCATTTCAAGAAGAGCCTTCATCTTGGATGAGATAAACAAATTTAAAATCAATTCACTGTCACTTGTTGATAAATATTGTCTGTAAGTCTTCGATTGTACCTTAGACATGATTGATCAAAGACTTTGTGTTTAATTAAGCCTTTTAATTCAAGCCTTTGTGTTAGAGTCTTAAAGATTATGTGAAAATGTGTTGATTTTGGCCTCCATTGAAGCACACCTTCTAGTTGAAGGAATGTCTTAACTGTTCTGAAGATTTTTGTTGTTGAGTTGTTCATTGTTGTGAAGTCCCTTTGAAGATCTGGTATAATCAACTTTATCCTACTTCATCTCCCACCAAAATTATTCAAAAACCATGAATCCACCTTGAACTACCCCTATTTTCCTTGTATATCAACAAAGGAACAAAATCTACTTACTAAAATATGCGAACACTCAATATTTCTTAATGTCTTCAGTAACCTTAGCCTTGTGTTGAAATTATCTCCATCGTTTAGAAGTGATAAATCTTAAGAGTTAAATCATGGAGTATTGACCATATTTTCCCAAGGTTTTCTTCATAGAATTTTTGTAAAAGAAGGATATCTCCATCTCCTTCATCAAACAGAGGTTACACTAAGGGTCCTCTCACCCTGGTCAAAGAGGCATGACCTAAAGTAGTGAGGACAAGTCAAATCCTCTTAAAGGTGTTATCCATCTCTCCAAAAATATGAGTAACAAAGGGCCAGTTAGATCTCACCCCTGCTACAAAATGACACACACTATGATCTATCTACCTCTAAGCTCCCTGTCAAATCTGTGTTGCTTCTCGACTTGAAAAGGAGAATGAATTTGGATACCAACACTCATGGCACCGCTGCTAGGACTCTTTGAAGTATTTGAACAAAGGTGTACACGTATACACCTTGGTAATGCTTTTTATAGATTTTAAAGTGTAAATACATTTACTTTGAAACATCATTATTTGTTCAGATCTATAAGAATTGTTCAAAGTTGTGAGTTTTGAGTGCAATATTTCTAGCTTATACAGTTATTGCACTAAGATTTGTATCATCATTGATAAATTTGGGTAAAAGAAGAGCAAATCTTGTAAGCTTTGCATGAATCTGGTATTGACAAACATTTGATAGGTCTTTCATAGTGCATTTGCACAAACTAAGGTGAAAATCCTTAGTGGCGACTCCATGTTGTTTAAATTATTTATAAATACCAGTGTCTTAACATATATCAAGTGATATTTTTCATTAATATCTACAAAGCTGGAAGGAAGAAGATCTTTCTTCACCAAGGACCCTAGTAGAAGGTTGTTTCAAGAGCTGGGAAAGTATAATTCAGAAGGAAGAAGAATTTGGAAGGCTATTGGAGATCAAGAATCAAGAAAAGAGATCTCCATTGGTGAAACTAATTAGCCTGTGATTAAAGATTGCAGTACTTCCTCAAGTGCATCTGAATCAGGTATTCTCTTTGTTGAATTGAATTCTCCATCTGGAGAGGGTCTATCTATATTTGAAACATTTGCTTCTCAATTTTCCCCTGTATTTTCAAAATCTAATAGATTTTTCCAAGAGGCAGAGCCTTTAGAGGGCAGTCATTCTAAAAATTGCATCCCTGTACCACACATACCCCTCACTCCTCATCATTTTGTCTCTCCTATAAGATCACCTCCTTAGAATAATATGGCTCAGCCTCCACCCAGACCTCCATTTTTCGTTAATACTTTTGGTCCCATTAGTTTTAGAGGTATGGTTGGCTATCCAAATGTTGTGACACAAGATGTAAGAAATAGATTACCTAAGTTTCAAGAAAATAATGCAATAAGTGGTGATCAACTCTTAAAACTCTTTATCAATATGATGGAGGAATTTGAAATAGAGTTTGAGTATGTATACATTAAATTATTTATCCATACTCTATAAGAAGATGAAAGGGACTAGTATAATTCTCTCTCCAAATAATTGCATTGACTCTGGATAGAGATGAAGAATGCCTTTAGAATGCGGATGGTGATAAAACAAACCCTAGGTTTCTTTTATCGAGCTTGAAAATATAAAAATAATCCTAGTGAATCGCTGCATGATTTAAACACTATATTTAACAAAATATTAAGTAGAGTGCCTATTAATTTGAGGCCATGTGATGAACCATGTCCGATAAAGTATTCAGATGCATTTGATAAGAAAGTTGCTTACTATTTGAGGGATAAGAACCACGGGAATTTGAGACATGCCTTTACCATGGCTCTGTAAATTGAGAACAATATTAAAGTAGTTGGAATACCTCCTAATCGAGAGGGTGTTAAACTGATCAACCCCGAGAAGCCTAAATAAAGTAAGGCTTTGGATCTTGAGGAAGTTATAAGGACTTTGGACGAGGATGTCAAAGAAAACTCTTACAAGATAGCTAGGGCGAGAGAAACGAATTGGACAAGGTTCTTAGGGTCAACATAGGCAAAAAGGACAAGATAGACTTGTGAATCATCTTATAAATGATCAGAGGTCTGATGACAGAGGTAAAGGACCCATGGGAGCTAGATAACCCCAAGCTAGGGAAAATAAAGTAGTGCCTGATCCTCTAAATGCCAGAGTTGTTGTTGTTGAAGAGACAAATCAAATGGATTGGTGTGAAAATGCTTCTTACCCCACCCGCCATGTGAAATAGATCAGAAAGTTGAAGAAGTTGATGATGATGACAACACTAATGATGATGCATGCATGGTGGACTGCTCTACAAGCTCACAACAAGGAGCAACTTCAATTGAGGTAATAAGTGTAAGAACTACTACAAGTTTTTGGGACTGCATTCACTAGGTACCTCTTCTTCCTCCCTCTCATGCTTTAGAAATAGATATGGTACAAGCATTTGAACTTCCTAATAATGATTTTGAGTACCTAAGATCTCTAATGATTAATAAGTACGATGGAGGAATCCCATCAAAAGAGGATAGAAAACTACTAATGAATGTTGTTGTGGCCCAAGAAAAGAGTATAACACAAGAAGTAAAGTTGTCAAAGGGGTAGGGCCTCAAGCCAAACCAAAGACCCCAGTTCTCACCAATGTCCCAAAAGAGACTCCAAAGAAAGATGCATCTGGAAAAGGCCCTGTTGTCTCAAGTAGAATCGGTGTGCCCACACATGCCACAAAAGTTAAAATCCTTGTGCCATCCGATGAGCTTGTCAATCTTTCTCCAAATGCTACTTTTCTCAAATACATACCCTATGAAATTTCCCAAGTCTTGAGTCAAATCAATATTTCTTTCCCAATAGTTGAACTGCAGTAGATTCTTGAGCACAAGAAGAGGTCCTTTGAGTATTTGGGGTTGGAAGAGGATAGGAGTGCCCAAGGCATAAATATAAATAATCTAAATACTCCTCCTCCAACCATCGCAGACTAAGAAAACCACCAACATTAGAGGAGATAGGTGAACCACCTGAAGTCTACTTGGGGACATCTTTAGTTGAGTCTCAGTTAAATGTTGATCCATTTTTACAACACTAATTATTAAAGACAGATCATGCAGACAATTGTATGTTTGACTCTATAGCATCATGTAATGCTATGCCTCTGGAATTCATGAATGAATTTAACATTAAAGTGACAAAAGCTTATGGAAAGTGTATTGCCATGGATTCTAGAGAGGTCCCAGTTGTAGGGTGTGTGAAAGGTTTGGTGGTACAACTTGCAACTTATCCGGTTAGAACTCGAAACTTGATGTTGTCATTGTTGATTACCCCGCCAAATGGGGCATGCTATTATCAAGAAAGTGGGTTGCATAGTGTTGGTGGAAGTGTTCAAGTGGATATGTCTTTTGCCACCATTCCAATCAAGGCAGCCTTGTAAAGTCAGTATGGACATAAAAATATGTTGCACCTCATTGAAGATATAAATAATGCTTCTTATGAAGTGTTATATGCTGATGTAGATGTAGATAACTTGGTGGGGTTTACTGATGGAAAGGAGCACAAGATAGATCAATGTAAATGTATTGAACAAGTGGGTTTACCTTGGACCTTGTTATTTTATGGATCCTCTTCCAAGTTTGGAAATGGTGTTGGCATTGTTCTGATTTCTCCACGCTAAGAAGATTTTGTTTTTTCTTTCAAAATTAACTTTGAATGCACTAACAACATTGTTGAATATGAAGCACTGTTATTAGGCTTGAGAATTGCATGGAAATATGGTATAAAGTATATCATTGTCAAAGGGGATTCAGAACTGATCGTCAAACAAATTAGGAAACTATATGCTACTAAAAATCAGAGAATGAAACAATACAAGCATGCAGTCTAGGATTTGATTGAAATGTTTGAATCTTTTAATATTTTGCACCATGATAGAAATTTTAATGTTGTTGCAGACAAGTTATTAGCGCTAGCATCTAGATTTTGGAATCGTATGTTGTCTCCATTTTGTGAGTATGATGTTGAAATACTAACAAGGCCATCTATCCCTGATAACGTTAAAAATTGGCAAGTGTTTGATTATGATGCCCAGTGAAACAAGCTTTACAGAGAAACAAGGTGAGTTTTCTAACCAAAATATAGATTGGGAACTAATGGTGTGTGTTGAAGGAAAGGAAAATTTATTTGGCAAATACATCATCCAACTCGAAGACAAATATGATTCCCATAGGTTTGGTGTCTCTTGATTCAAATTTGATAATGTTAATGGCATTGTTAAAAGGATTATGTCGGTTTCAAGAGATGTGAAAGAGCACGACACTGGGCATAAATGAAAATCAATGTAAAATCTACTTAGAAGCAATCTCAAAGCAAGGAAGAGAAGCAATCCTATATTCAATTGTTGAAGAAATATCAAGACTACCTAGCTTGGTCTTACTCTAAGTTGAAGGCATACAGGGAAGATTTGTTCCAACATGAGATTCCTCTTGAGTCTAATACCAAGCCTTTCAGAGTAAAAATAGAGGCCCATGAATCCACTTCTTTCTTTGAAGATGCAAGAAGAAATGAAGAAGTTGAGGGATGGAGGGATCATTCAGCCCACGAGGTATTCATCTTGGGTTGCAAACCTAGTGCCTGTCAGAAAAAGAATGGTGACATAAGGCTATGTGTAGACTTCATGAACATTAATAAAGCATCACTAAAAGATAATTACCCTCTGCCAAACATGGAGAAGATGCTATGATTATTAACTGGTTATGAATTGTTATCTACTCTGGATGATTTCTCTAGCTATAATCAAGTTTTTGTGAAGGAATCAGAAAGAATAAAGACTACCTTTACTACTCCTTGGGAACTTATGTCTATGTTAGGATGCCTTTTGGCTTAATGAATGCTTGGAGCAACTTTCCAAAGAGCAATGGATGTAGCATTTGTTGGTTATATCAATGATTTCATTGTTGTTTATCAGGATGATGTAACTGTGTTTTCCAAAAATAGAAATGATCACTTGCAACACTTGGAGAGAATGTTGATAAGGTGTAGAGAGTATGGCATATCATTGAATCCCAAGAAGTTCCACTTTGGAGTGCAAAAGGAAAAACTGCTTGGTCACATTATATCAAAAGAAGGGGTCATGATAGATCTAGAGAGAGTGGAAGCCATCAGCAAGGTTCCAATTCCAAGAACTAAGAAGGGAATTCAATCCTTCTTTGGACAAATAAACTTTATCAGAAGATTTGTGTCTAACTTTGCTGAGCTGACCATCCCCATTACTAGTATGTTGAAGAAGGACCAAGTTATCAAATGGGAAGAAGTTTCCATTCAAGCTTTCAATGGGATCAAAGAAGCACTAAAGCATGCCCTTGTTTTGGCAGCCCCAAATTACAAGAAGCCTTTTCAAGTGTTTTCTTTTTCTTCAGAAAACACCATTGCATATATTTTGTTACAAAAGGATGATGAAGGGGATGAGAGACCAATTGCCTTTTTCAATAAGGTGTTACAGGGAGCTGAGTTAAAGTACACCATCATGGAGAAGCAAGCATTTGCCTTGGTGAAAGCAACAAAGGTTTTTCAGACCCTACATCTTGAGCTCTAAATTTGTTGCTTATGTTCTCCACACCATGGTGAAAGACATATTATCAGAGATGGAGGTCTTAAGAAAAATATGTAAATGGGTGAAAAAGTTGCGGGAGTATTACATAGATATCCAAACCACAAAATTGGTAAGAGGTTTGGGCCTAGCTAAGCTTATGGTTGAAAGCAACTTGCAAAATATTGAGGTGAATGAAGTGGAAGGAGAAAGGGTGGATGTCCTTGAAAAGTTGGTAAGTTCAATGGTACAAAGATATAATATTTTATCTCGGACATCTATGTTTCCTTGAACATTTGAGTAAAAATCAGAAAAGAGCTCTTAATTTAGCCTCTCAAAATGTGTCATTACTTATTTTGGTTTAACTTGGAAGAACCCGGAGGGAGTGCTCTTAAGATGCGTTGCTCAGATGAAGCCTTAAAGGTAATTTCTGATCTCCATAGAGGAGTTTGTGGGGATATTTTTCTAGAAGATTTATAACACATAAAATATTGAGGGTTGGTTATTGGTGTCCAAATCTCTTCAAGGATACAACTCTATTGGTTAGGAAATGTGAAAGTTGCACAAGATTTTTCTCGGAAGAATGAAAGCTTCAAGCTTCCTTCCTTTACAACTCAGTCACAATGAATCCCCATTAAGACAATGGGGAATGGATTTCATTGGAAAAATTTAGAGCCTTCCAAAGCTGGTCATAAATGGATTCTTGTAGCCACTGTGTGTGCATGTATACTTTGCTTAATGCTAAATCAAATGAAGCAAGAACTACCACCTAAAATAGTTCTACAATTTAGCTAAAATAAAGCATAAACACCATCATGATAAGAATTAAACAAGGGTTAGATGCTAGCATTCATCAATACAAACTTTGAAACTAACAATGCTAAATATCTAAACTCCTCTATTCTCTAACAACAAATAAATGAATGGACCTAAGTAAGCTCCATGGCTATCAAAATAGTTGTCCTTAATGCTCCAAGAACCTAGGAATGGGGGCTAATCAAGGTTAGGGCTACAAGACCCTTTTGACACCTCCCATATGACCCAAGCACTTTAAGAAAGAGGCTTAACTCTTCAAGATGATGAACTCTCAAAAGGGCAAGGTGCAAGCTCTTAATCTCTTTGCTATATGCTTTGCATTTGCTCTCTTAGAAAGTTTAGGTGTAAGTAAAAGGTAGGTGGAGGGCTCTTTATATAGCCCAAAGGATAAAGAATTCAACACATTCTCATGAATGTGGGATAAAGGTAAAACATGATTAAGAATGGATAAGGTTGCTTTATTAAAGGTAACCTTACTTTAGAAGAGTTTAATACATGTTTAGCAAGTCATGGGAGTTGGGGGGTATTTTAATTAATCAAAGGTGATTAATTAATAGGTAGGTGTAAGCTTATAGAAGCCAATTAGAAGAATATTAGTGCGATTTAGGCTATTAAAAGGGGATTAAATCAATTAAATATTGATTTATTGGTTAAATGGAAGGGAAAGCTAATTAATTAATAATAATTAATTAGTCTAGGTAGAAGGGGTGATTTATTAACGGAAGGTCGTTAATTAGGGTATTTGTTGGATAGGCAACTTAATTAATTAGCTTAGTGTAATTAATTAATGATGATATGAGGGAAAATGAGTGCCTTTGAAGATATATCGTCGATTTGTGAGAACGGGGATAATTAGCACAATTTAAGTATTTAAATTGCTTGGGCGTAATTATAGGTGTCTACATTTGCCCCTCTTTGGGGTGGCGTAAGTGATGCCACTTCAAAGATAGTAGACAGAAAATATTTTGAAGAGATAGAAGAAAAATTAGTAGGAGGGAGAGATGCCCCCTCGAGTGTCGATGGGGTGATAGAAGAACTCGATCGACGATCGAAAAATGTGAGAAGTAGGTAGAAGAATGGGGACAAGGCAGGATGCCCTGAGGAGAGGGAGAATTAGGGGTGAAAGGGAAGTGGTGTAGAAGAAATATGGATGAGGGGAGAGAAGATCTTAACCTCTAGCCGCTTATTTGTTTGGAACAAATTTGATGTCATCATATTGCCATAGGAACTACATCATCGGTCCTTATGAAAAATATAAGCATACGACAAAGGTAAAATGACATGAAAAGCCATACTACGAACAATTTTCCATTGCTGAAAGTACCAACTCCACGCAACATACAATAATGCAATGCAATACGAGAAGGAAACAAGCTCATATAACAGGGAAAACAAGTACGAACACACATATCTAACCCAACAACGGTCAAGACAGTTGTACAAATGTTTTGTTATCAGTGCTGAAGAGATCCACAAGTTCATGATTGACAACAAGGGTTAAAAATGATGCCCCAAGCAAGGATACATGCAAGGGGAAATGAAAATGGACACGGGGTCCATGAAAAGCATTTGTGCGCAACGAAATAGCACCAGGCAACCAAAAGTGCCCCCAGTACGTGCATTTAAGCAAGCAACTAGATTTTGTGAATGGTTGTGAATCCAGTGATCCGTGAGTCATATTAATCGGGAATATGTGAGACAAACCAACAGGATATGGAGAAAATACCATGCGCAAGACACAAGTTTCAGCCGTAAGAAGCAAGTTACCATTTTGTAGGGTGTTTTACTTTTTAGGAATTTTTTGAAAAATTTTGCCTTGTTTTTAGATTTTTTTGATATATATATATATATATATATATATATATATTGTTTTTGTTGTTTTCTCGAAACAATGTTCTATTGTTTTTGTGTTGTCCTAAACAATTTTCTATTGTTTTTGTGTTTTGTGAAACAATTTTCTATTGTTTTTGTGTTTTGTGAAACAATTTTCTATTGTTTTTGTGTTTTTAAGAGTTTTCCAAAGCTATGTGCAGGTAACCAAGAAAGCATGGATGACCCTAGCATTAGGTGGGGAATATACAAGGGCAGAAGCCACGCGCTTATGAACAAGAAGGTGAAGTTGTTGAGTTGCCCCCAGCGTAAGATGGGAAATAACGAAAGACCACGTCCCTTATAGACGAATAGAAGAAGGCAAAGCCGGATCAAGGCTGGACTAGATGGTGTGCACAAGGAAACTCGAAGGTAGAACCAGGTCCAGGACAAAGACAACTACCCTTCTAATACAGAATGCTTGTGAACAACGAATCCTCCCGAGGTGCCGAAACCGGTTTTCACCCAAGGACTTGTCCAAAGTGCCACAATTGCGTGGTTTTCACTAGTGGACGACTTGGCTTTCTTTTCTTTTTCTTTTTTGATGTTTTTGATTTTTTGTGATTTTTATGACTTTCTTGTGCCATGTTTAGGCATAAAACCTCTTAAGATGCATGGAATTCATGGGCTCCTGAGCTCATCACCATTGGGGTGAGCCAACTTGTATGCCCCTGTGCCATACTTGGCAACTATGACATAGGGTCCTAACCAGTGTGGTTCGAACTTCCCTTTCTTTTCTCGCTCTACTCTCGTGTTGAACCGGTTCTCCTTCATAACTAAATCACCCACCTCAAACCGGCGAGGGATGATTCTCTTGTTGTAGTGCAAGGGAGATTTTGTGTTGATATACTTTCGTGTGATTAAGAGCGCGAATGCGCCTCTCATCCAGAGCTCTAACTCACCAATCTCGCCACTCTGCAATCTTCATCCTTATCCAAATAGTCCCAAAGAGAAATTCATAGGGATGGGAGTTCAATCTCTAAAGGGATGATAGATTCTGTCCCGAACACGAGGGAATATGGCGTGCACCCGTAGGAGTGCGAATGATGTTCGGTAGGCCCGGAGGGCCGGGTGGATTTGTAGTGCCGGTTTCGACCAGCTTTTGCTAACCATCTTCTCCATTATCCTTACCAAATTCTTGTTTGTTGCCTCAGCTTGTCCATTACCCCGAGGGTAATATGGCGTGGACCATTTCAATATGATTTGGAACCGTTGGCAAATACCTTTCACAGCTTTGTTCTTAAATGACTTCCCATTATCTCGTGACAATGGTGCAGCAGGATACCATATCGGCAAATAATGTGATTCATGATGAATTTAGAAATCATGGTCTCCGTGATATAGGTTAAAGGGACAGCCTCCACCCATTTTGTGAAGTATTCTCAGTTGTGATGATATGTGTATGACCATCGATGAGGTAGGAGTAAGCTTCCTATTAGATCAAGTCCCCACTGGAGAATGGCCACGGGGTAGTGATTGGTTGTAATGGTTGCGATGGATCATGGATGAAATTTCCATACTTTTGGCATAGCACACATTTTCTAACATAATTACAACAATCAGCCTCCATGGTGGGCCAATAATAAACCTACTCTTAACAGCTTTCTTAGCCAAGACCATTCCGTTTGTATGTGCTCGCATACTCCTTCGTGTACTTCTTTAATTGCCCTGGATTGACTCGACACATCCAGACAACGTAACAATGCATTCCCATCATAGCCATGACGATAAAGTGTACCTCCTAACAGGTGTAACGGGCTATTTGGCAATTAGGCTCGCTTTGAGCGGGAGATTTCCTGAGGGAATGTACCGTCCTTAAGATAGGTGAAAATGGGTTCATACCATGGTGAATGGGGACCAACAACCTCACAAGCCAAGCAAGATTCTGGCATGTCATACGCGGGCTGGTGTATATTTTCTATGAAGAATGGCATATCATTGTTCCCTGGCGGAATACGAAGCATAGATCCCACCGTTGCCATAGCATCTGCCGATCTATTCTGCGCTCTTGGGATTTGCTCAAAGGTAATGCGCACAAAATACTCCTTCAGAGTTTCCACCAACTTCTTATAAGGTATGAGCTTGTCATCCTTAACTTTATACTCATCATTAACCTGTTTGATGATTAGCTGTGAATCACCTACAACCTTCACATGTTGAATATTCCACTTGATGGCTAGCTTCATCCCTGCAATGAGTGCTTCATATTCCGCAATGTTGTTTGTGCAAGGGAAGGCCAGTGGAAAGCCTGTGGTATAGGATCACCCGAAGGAGTAATAAGGACCACTCCTGCACCTGAACCATGAAACGTAAAAGATCCATCAAAATGTATCTGCCATACAATAGATTCTTCAATGTAGAGCAAGGATGCATCCGCGATCCGACTCAAAGGTTCTATGCTTTGCAAAGGTGCTTCCGCTAGCCGGGTCGTGAAGTAGTTGTCCTTTAATTGATTTTTGATGGAAAAATTCTATATCAAACTCACTGAGTAGAATGATCCAATTAGCCATTCTACCTGTAAGGGCAGGTTTGGACAACAAATACTTGAGTGGGTCGACCTTGGATATGAGCTTGGTCTTAGTATTTAGCAGGTAATGGCGAAGTTTCTGAAAGGTAAAAACAACATCCAAGCAAGCCTTCTCAATCTGAGGATAATTACATTCATAGGCAATGAGGGTGCGACTCAGATAGTACACTGCTTTCTCTTTATGGCTAAGGTCATATTGGGTGAGCAGTGCACCAATAGCATATTGCGTAGCGGAAATATAGAGCAAAAGTGGTTCTCCCGGAGTGGGAGGCATGAGGACAGGTGGATTAGCCAGTGCATCATTTAAGCAAAGCAAAGGCTTGTTGTTGCTCGTGTCCCCAAATGAAAGCGATGTCCTTCTTAAGCAAATGAGTGAATGAGTGACATTTATCTCGCAAGTCGGGAGATAAAGCGGCGAGTGGCTTGAATTTTCCTCGCAAGCTACGCAGCTTGCTTGATATTCTCAGTGGAGGCATTTCGTGATGGCGATACTTTAAGCAGTGGTCTACCTCAATACCTCGCCTTGACACGATGAAGCCTAATAGTTTCCCGGATAGCACACCAAAGACACACTTCTTTGGATTTAGCCTTGACTTTGTATTCACGTAGGCATTCAAAGATACGCCCAAAATGATAGGATGTTCCTCTCTTGTTTTGGACTTTCCCGTGATGTCGCTACATAGTCTTCCATGATGTCATGAATCATATCGTGAAATATTACTGTCATGGCTCACATTGATAAGTTGTTCCCGCATTCTTAAGGCCGAATGGCATCACCTGATAACAGAAGGTGCCCCAAGGAGTTGTGAAAGCTGTTTTGTGTTGGTCTTCCTCAGCAATCTTAATTTGATTATAACCCGAAAAGCCATCCATAAATGATAGCATTTCATACCCTGCGGTTGAGTCAACAATCATGTCAATGTTGGGCAACGGAAAGTCATCTTTAGGGAAAGCTTTATTGATGTCCCTAAAATCTGTGCAAATTCGGATACCAATAGGTTTCTTCTGGACAGGAACAATGTTTGATATCCATTCAGAATAATCAATTGGCCTGATGAATCCTGCTGCAAGCAACCTTTCCAACTCTTCTTTAACTAACAAGGCCACTCTTGGGTGCATCTTTCAAAGCTTCTATTTGATAGGCTTAGCGTCTGCGTGCACAACCAGGTTATGCATGACCAAAGTTGGATCTAAGCCGGGCATGTCTTTGTAAGACCATGCGAACACATCAATAAACTCTCGCAGTAGCATAGTGAACGTCTTTTGTTCTCTAGGCCGAGAGTGATGCTCCCAATTTTACTATCTTGGGATCTTCTTCAGTACCAATATTGACATCAATGGTTTCTTCAACTAACAATTTTGACAAATCCTCCATACGCGTGGATCGGAGGTAGGTTGAGATCTTCATCCAAGGATGTCTCTATGAGATTTTCATCCTTGGCATGGTCACTTTGTTTGTCCTTTGATTTTCTTATTTGTTTGTCAGCCAATGCCTCAAAGAGGTTTTCACTGTGTGACTTGGACTTTGATTTTTGCCGAGGCTTTTCTTTAGAACTCTTGCCCTTGCTTTTCTTTAAATTTTGCTGACCACGAAGTTCAGCCTCCTCGCCAAGTAGGTGCAGGTGTCTAAGTCGATAAAGAAACCCTTCTTGTGATCTCCAATGGGAATTATATCCCTTATGCCCATGAACTCTGCAATAGCCTCGTCATTCTTGAATAAATCTAGTGGCACGTGACGTTGTTGGTCCCATTCAACAAGGGAGGGGTATACAAGGTCAAGGGTTGGTTCATTGGGGGTGATGGTTAGGACAGCATTATTCATGAAAAGGTTTGTGGAGGCCAGATCCTCATATTGGCTACAACAGGAATCCATATCATTGTCTAGATAATCGAGCTATCCTCATGCTCAAAACAAGTCGCATCTTGATCATTGGGGTGTGCTCCATAAGGGTGAATCCCAATGCCATATCTTTCTATTTTGAAATGTGGAAGAGGGACTGGTTCTCTTTGTCCTTGTTCATTCCTCCCACATCCTAGGCCTTTGTAGCCCATGGAGTACATCATTCTGCTAGATTTTTCATATTCTGGGGTTTGATAACAAGATGGCTGAGTGTCCTCAGGGACCCAAGTAGGGTGGATCAAGTAGTTTTCCTCAGCTAACAAGCCTGCAGTAGGAACGACCCAATAGTATGTTCCTCTCTAGGTCTCCCGGGCAAGAGTTGGTCGACCTCTAGTCTTGGGCGACAAGGAGAGGTCTGAAACCAAGAGCGCTTGTTGTACATTATACTCCCCACAGCCATATTCCAGAATTTTCATCTCCCATGAATTAAATGGAGATGTTGAAGTAGATGCCCCATGAGTGCAAGAACTAAGAGAATTTGAATCTACTCGAGATTCCATGGCCTCAGAATGAAGAGGGACAGCTATATCTGTGGAGGGACATGCATATGTACCCTTTCGTGCAAAGCTATTAAGAGCTCTACAATGAGCAAAGGGCTCTGAGTCTCCTGGTATTGTTACTGTATGTCCCTCATGCTTCAGCTTGATGCATTGATGAAATGTTGATGGCACTGCTTGCATGGCATGGATCCATGGTCAGCCTAGAAGCATATTATATGGAAGTTCCAAGTCTAAGACGTGAAACTTTGTCTGATGGCAAGTGGGGCCCACCTCCATTGGCAGCGTAATGGTGCCTGCTGACTCTCTTTCCGCGTTGTCATATGCGGTGATAGTGATGATATGGGACTCAAGATCTGCCTCTGTATGTCCCAATTGTTTGACCAACTTAAGCGTGTAGATATTCAATCCTAATCCATTATCCATAAGCACCCGTTTGATTTTCCTCGGGTGACAACTACCTCAATGTATAAGGGAAGATTATGTGTAGGATTCTCGGTAGGGACCTCCCTACGATTGAAAGTGAGATGCTCACTGGGTGCAATATTTTCCACCGCGGCTTGAAGGTATGCAGGATCAACTTCTAAAGGCACTCCCGACCCCTGAAGAGTTTGATACAAAATTTCCTTATGCACATTGGATATCTTGAGAAGATCTAAGATCGAGATCTTAGCAGGTGTCTTCTCAAGTTGTTCTAAAAGGTTATATTTACCAGTTTTGGGTCAACAGAGAGGGTTCTGGAATCACGAGGCGGGCATGCCTTGTTACCGCAGCGCAGTCCTTTCCCTTGATCCGGATGGTATTGACACGGTCAGTAGGGGAGCGAATACATCCGATAAGTGAATCGTAATGATTGTTATCTCTCTTGGTATACAAGTAATTCGTGGCTTTATAGGTTTGGGATGACTCTCCCCGATCCGGTTTTTCCTTTTCCGACTTATCATGCTTGGGGAATGGTTCCTTATAAATCCCCATTTTCTCATTAGGTGTTTGCATGTGGCTAGGGTTATCCACCTCTATCTCCCCATCACAATGAGGTCTTGAATATAGTGGCGAAGTCGCAAACATTTGTCGGGCTTTATGACCTTTAACACGATGCATTTCACAATATTCATGCTCCTTATACCATGAAGGTTTAGGAGCGTTGTCATCGAATGGTTGTGTTGTAGGATAGGTCATCATGTGGGCCGCGTTCAACCTGCTTTTAGTATGACAGGACAATGGCTCATTGAGGGAGGTGAATGTTCTTCGCTTTGGTGGTGGTTGAATTGGGCCCTTGGTCAGTTTAAAAGGTTGACTGGTTTGGACCATTTGAACACGTTTGGAATCAGTGATTCCGTCTCCCACCACGTTTTTGTTTTTGTTAAAGATCTTTGGCTTTTCAGTGGGTTTGACACTTTGGTTGTCTTTAGATTGGGTTTTGAGGGTGCCTTTGGCAATGAGAGCCTTTTCTATTTGAATCCCTTTCTCGATAACCTCCTCAAAGGTGCGGACACAATGCATTTGGAGGTGGAAAGCTATATCTGGGTTGAGATTAGGGACGAAAATACTGACTAGCTGCTTCTCAGGGAAAGTGCAAGGGAAGCGACTAGCTATCCCTCTCCATCATTGGAGGAAGCTGGTGAAGGTCTCATTTGGGTGTTGTTTTGTGCTACACAAGTCTGCCATGGTGACGTCACTCTCTATGTTATATGAGAAATGACGCACGAATCTTTCCGCCAATTCTGGCCAGGTGAAAATTGATCCTCGTGGCAAGCGCGTAAACCATTCTAATGCTTGACCTCCGAGACTCTTAGGAAAAATTCTGATGAGGTAATTATCACTATAAGACACCTCTTGACATGCCATGTAGAAATCTTTAACATGATCCCTTGGGTCTCCCTTTCCTTTGTATTTGTCAAACTTTGGCATATCAAATTTCTTTGGAAAGGGTTGAAGGGTCATTGTCTTGTCAAAAGGATAGGGGCATAGTTCTTCGTATTGGTATTTCCTAATACTCCCTATATTGCTTTCTTGTATGCTCGCAAGCGTTGCTTTCATAGATTGTACTTCTTGTGCGAGCAATTGTTCTTTAGTGGGAGAAACAGGGATGTGTACATGATGATACCCTGTGTCTTCTTCTCCTTGGTTTTCTCGATGGAGTTCGTGGATCCTAAACTTAGGCTTTGACTTTTGAACGTTCTTGTTTGTGTCTTTCTGTACTTGGAAAGTAAGCAAAGCTAGTTGTCAGCTTAAGTTACTGAGTTGTTGTTGGATTGTGACTTGGTTTGTGTCTTCTTCTTCTAAAGGTTCCTCCTCTTCGTATTGTGGAGGTTCTTCCCCTGTCTCATGTTCTATCTTGTTTCTTCGTGGCACTTTGATGAGGGGTATTCTATGCCCTACCACTTTATCATTTTCTACATAAGAAGTGGAAGCATGTCCGCCTGTTAAAATATCTTCCATATTGATAAGGGGGTGTTCCTCCTTAGTAGTGTCATTTGTTTGTAGTATTGGTTCCTTCTCAATGGGCAATTTGGCCCCTAATTCCATGACCCGTGCCAAAACTCTATCTTTTTTTCTAAGGAGAAACTCATCTAGTAGAGTGGGGTCAAAATCAAAGTCTGAGTGTGGTGATTCTAATTCATTTCTACTATGATCGACCATCTCTTCTGTTTCCTTTTCTGCAGAAAATAGTGGTCCTAGATCATGTCCGATAAATAGGTTTGACCCTTGTCTGTTAGAGGTTTCCCAAGCTTGCGCCTGTTGTTCCTCATATGTTTGTTTCTTTAACCCTAGACGCGTCTTAGAAGCCATGTTTTCGTGATAAGTTTCACTAAGGTAAGTTGTAGATTTGTTCAAAATTCAATGACTACCCCTAAGTGAAACACAAGATGTACATGTTAAGAGTAAATTAACAGTGTGAGAATACCAATGTGATAGAATGATAAAGTCACCAATGAAACAATCATTTGGTATCAAAACTTAATCAAATGAAGTACCTCCTAGATTACGTTTTAAAGTAATTTACGACGCCAGATGATTAACAAGATGTCTCCACTTATGCCAAGTTCAAAGGAATGAACAAAACGTAAGTAAATACATGAAGTTAAATGCGATCTCCCAATCAAGATATACGATGAGCAAGCTCAAGTCTGATTAAGACCTATATCTCAAAAAGTGTCAATTACGATTTGCGAATGACACAACAATATCACCAAGATATGTTAACCCACTTTGCAAGAAAGTGGAGTATTGATATCGAGGTGTTATTGATATAACACGCACAAATGGTAGTTCCTAACACCTTTTGAAATCGAGGTAATAATAAAACTGAACAAAAAAAAGCTCAAAGTATAGCTAGGAATAGTTAAGAATGTGTGCAGTGTAACCGTACAATATAGGTATTTATGTCGAGTTTACAAGAAACAAGACGTAAATATCGAAATTGTAATGATACGAGACAAACAAACTAACTCCTCTTATGGAAGTCCGCAGTGATGAACCATGCCTAACTACAATGACGATCTTGACGTGGGTATCAAGATCACAATGGCTACCAAATGACGTGAAAACGCCTCCACTCACTTTAGACGTTTAACTAACCCAGCCGCAAACATGGATGGGCATAAACGGACATAAAAGTGAGAGAAACAGTCGAATGGCAACACAAAGGTAATCACACCTCTTTTGATCAACAAAGTGTCAAAAGAATATGAAGGAAATAAATCAAGAAAAAATGACAAAAAATGCTAGTCTTACTTCGGCAGAGTTTCGCCTTGCCCTAAGGCAAGTAAAAACTAGGTGAAAGTAATACGTCACACATTTCTCAAAAAGAAGGTTCACAACTCAACACTATTTTAAGTGGTCAAAGTGGGCTCCTGGCCAAAGTATATTCTCCTAGGTGGTTCTCTCGCCCTAGGTGTTACAAAGTTGCCACGAGCGAGCGTGATTTACCCAAAAAGTCGCACTGACTAGTTTGGAAGTATCTCGACTTTACTTTACCCCCTTCAAGAACAGCAGGTAACTAGTGCGTCTACGTGTACTATCACTGGGGTCGCCACAACGGACAACCTGTAACTCTATCTCACAAAGGAATCACTAGTCAAGTAGGTAGTGCGGAGCACTTCCCGTTTCGTCCACAAGGTTCCCTCTTGCATGGACTACTTTGGGGTTCCTGGAACCACCCCCATTGTTGTAGTTTAAGGCGTTATGCCAAAGGGGTTATGTTCCATTGAGCGAGAGGGACGCGTACCCTTTTCGAAACCCGCAATACAAAGTGTTTTGAATATGTTGTTCTTTTTATCTTGTTTAATTAGGTGTGGTTTGCTTGAACACCTTTTGCAACTCGTATAACAACCGCATTAATAGTTTTTGATTTCGTTTTGATTCCTCCTTTCTTTGACAAGTTTTTTTAGGTCCTGCACTCAAGCGTTAGTAGTTCTCCAAGAAAATCACATTATTTAAAAGAGGATTAAAAGTTGCTTTTGATTCTCAAGATCATCCAAGGATGCAAGAGAAGAGCATACACAACAAATAATCCAACTAAAAAGTAAATAAAATCTTTTCAATCAATGAACCATACAAAATTTTTGATAAATGTTCATTCCCTTAAACCAAAAGTGAAAGATGAAGTTTCCAATTTACCAAATGTTATAAAATGAAGACTAAAGTTGCTTTTGATTCTCAAGATCACCCTAAGGTGCAAGAGAAGAGCATACACAAACTTTAGCCCAACTATATAGAAATGGAAAACTTCAAATCAAAGGACCGTTGAAAAATGCTTTGTAAAAGGTTCATTCCCTTAAGCAAAATGAATAATTAAATTTCCAAGTTTAATCCCAATGTTAAAAAGATATAGATCAAAGTTGTTTTTGATTCTCAATATCACCAAAAGGTGCAAGAGAATAGCATACACATGCTTTGATCTAAATCGAGTAAGCATGGAAATACAACATTCATCAAAACATTAGACATGTTAGAAAATGACCAGTTTTAAAATAACAGAAAAATCTGCAACTTTTGTAAGTTTAAATCCTGAATTTATGTTTTCATTACATATTTAACTTCAATACCTTTCCAACGCAAAAAAAAATGGAGTCATTTCGAGGTCGGGAGCAAAAGTTATGGCCTTCGGAAGATGGGTTACGCATATGCTCTTATGCTCATGGGTATGCACTTGACATGCACTTAAAAAATGTCAAAAAAAAAACGTCCCTTAATATGCAAAATGGGCAAATTTTTCCAACCAAGATTCAATTTTGACAACAACCCATCACATTAATATATGAATAGAAGACTCAATGCTATCAAACATTAACATACATGCTCAAGAATTTAAGATTTTCAAGAAATTGACAAAACTAGCATGTAGAATGATGAAAAAGTAAGCTCTAAAAATGAAAACATGATGAAATCTTGAAATTTTCTCACCAACATTAAATTTTGACAAGTAACCTACCACATTAATATGTAAATAGAAGACTCAAAGCACTATCAAACACTAGCCTACATGTTCAAGAATTGAAAATTTTCAAGAAATTGACAAAACTAGCATGTAAAATGTTGAAAAAGTAAGCTTAAAAAATGAAAACATGATGAAATCTTGAAATTTTCTCACCAAGATTAAATTTTGACAGAAACCCACCACATTAATATGTAAATAGAAGACTCAGCACTATCAAACACTAACCTACATGCTCAAGAATTTAAAATCTTCAAGAAATTGACAAAACTAGCATGTAGAATGTTGAAAAAGTAAGCTCTAAAAATGAAAACATGGAGAAATCTTGAAATTTTCCCCTCAATTCTAATTTTGACAGCACTTCACCTCCTTCATACCTACAAGGAAGACCCAACACATGTAAACTCAACAAAACATGTTAAAAAAATAAGTTAGATCACCATGTGTAAAAGAGGGTTAGTAACCAAAAATAAAACTTAACTAAAAACTTGAAATTAAGTACAAAGGACAATGGAGTAAGTCCCACCGGCGTGCCAAATGTGTGCATGTATACTTTGCTTAATGCTAAATCAAATGAAGCAAGAACTACCACCTAAAATAGTTCTACAATTTAGCTAAAACAAAGCATAAACACCATCATGATAAGAATTAAACAAGGGTTAGATGCTAGCATTCATCAATACAAACTTTGAAACTAACAATGCTAAATATCTAAACTCCTCTATTCTCTAACAACAAATAAATGAATGGACCTAAGTAAGCTCCATGGCTATCAAAATAGTTGTCCTTAATGCTCCAAGAACCTAGGAATGGGGGCTAATCAAAGTTGGGCTCACAGACCCTTTTGACACCTCCCATATGACCCAAGCACTTTAAGAAAGAGGCTTAACTCTTCAAGATGATGAACTCTCAAAAGGGCAAGGTGCAAGCTCTTAGTCTCTTTGCTATATGCTTTGCATTTGCTCTCTTAGAAAGTTTAGGTGTAAGTAAAAAGGTAGGTGGAGGGCTCTTTATATAGCCCAAAGGATAAAGGATTCAACACATTCTCATGAATGTGGGATAAAGGTAAAACATGATTAAGAATGGATAAGGTTGCTTTATTAAAGGTAACCTTACTTTAGAAGAGTTTAATACATGTTTAGCAAGTCATGGGAGTTGGGGGGTATTTTAATTAATCAAAGGTGATTAATTAATAGGTAGGTGTAAGCTTATAGAAGCCAATTAGAAGAATATTAGTGCGATTTAGGCTATTAAAAGGGGATTAAATCAATTAAATATTGATTTATTGGTTAAATGGAAGAGAAAGCTAATTAATTAATAATAATTAATTAGTCTAGGTAGAAGGGGTGATTTATTAACGGAAGGTCGTTAATTAAGGTATTTGTTGGATAGGCAACTTAATTAATTAGCTTAGTGTAATTAATTAATGATGATATGAGGGAAAATGAGTGCCTTTGAAGATATATCGTTGATTTGTGAGAAAGGGGATAATTAGCACAATTTAAGTATTTAAATTGCTTGGGAGTAATTACAAACCACGACTATTTCACTAAGTGGGTGGAAGCAATCCCCACTAAAAATTAACACACCAAGTAATCATGGACTTCATGTTGAATCAAATCATATGCAGATTTGGAGTGCCGCTTAAAATTGTTGTTGATAATGCCATGAGTTTCAAATACAAACCTTTAGTGGCAATTTGCAAAGAGTATGGAATCAATTTGACATATACTTCTAACTCCAATCCCTAAGGAAATGGACAAGCCGAGTCCAAGAATAAAAAAATTTTTGAGGATCATTAGAAGAACCTTGGAGATGAACAAAAAGAAGTGGGGTGAGAAGCTAAAGTTTGTTGTTTGGGCTAATAGAATCACTGTCACAAAAGAGCTACTGGTAAAATACCGTTTGAATTGGTATATGGAACTCAAGCTTTTCTTCCCCTCCATTTGCAATTATCTTCATTTCAGTTTGTTCAACAGATTGAAGACCAAGAAGTTAGTCCATATGATGCTTGAATCAATCAGATTATTGAGTTGGATGAAGAAAGAAGGGCATCCCATCAGTGGCATGTGAAGTTCAGAGAAAATTTGAAGAAGTTATTTGACAAAAAGGTGACTCCCAGAGCTTTTAGCATTGGGGATCTTGTGATTTTATGGGATAGTAGGCATGAAGATAAGGGAAAGCATGGTAAATTTGATGCATTGTGGATGGGCCCTTATTCCATTGATATTTGAATTGGTGAAAATACCTTCTTCCTAAAAGACTTAGACGGGAACTACTTGAATTGCCTATTAATGGCAGGCATTTGAAACATTTCCTTGATTGATTTCTCATAATCAAGGTATACTCCATTTGTATAGTGTATAGTTCTTTGTTCTTGTTCTAATTTTGTGTTTTTGTTCGTTCTGGTCCTTGGTGACCTGGTTTTGTTGGTTTCTCGGTTCATTTTTTAGAGGATGGTTATGGTTTCTCTACTCTGCAAGCTTATTCTTTGACTCCATTGCCCAATGGTCTATTTTTGGCACTTGGTCTATTATTTGTTCTTGTGGCACTCACAGGGAGTGCCCATCCCCGAGTCAGAGCCGATGTTGGTGCTCAAATTAGTCTCACCCCGTTTGTCATTGAAATTCCTCAGTTTCACCTCTGTCATGTTTTCTATCTCCCCATGTTGGTGCTTGAAGACTTTGTCCTCCATTTGGTTTCCATGATCAATCCCTTCCTTGGTCGAGGATCACTTAAAGGTCCAAAATTTGTTTTTCGTTCCTCTGTCCATCTAAAAGAGTCTATAACTTGGGCATAAAACTCAAGTTTTTCCTTTCCTTCCATTTTCCACAGTCACGTTTTGTTGTCCCTGTCATTTTTGTCCCAAATACCTATGGAAATGTGATTAGATGTAGCTCGAGAGGATCATATTTTGGCCTTATAAATTTCTAAATTCTCGCCCTTGAAGAAAAATTCTTTTCAGGCTCAAATGGTGATTTTCCTGCATTTTACGGTTTGACGGGTGTATTTTTCCCGATCAAATTTACTTCTCAAAGATCAATGGAAATGTGGCCCTTTTTGGTTAGATGTGGCTCAACGGGGCACTTTAAAAACTCTAAGGCTCACTTCAACCCAAAACTTGTCCACATGGAGGAACGATGCTCATTTGAAAATTCACCTTTTGGTTTGGCCTTAGAGTTGTGCCGGGAAACGTGGAGGTTTCCGTTGCTTTTCCTAGACTTAAACAATTTTTTCATGCAGCCGGTATAGTTTTAGTGGACCATAGACACGTGGAGGGCTGGCGCTCATTTGAGGATCCGCCTCAGGGTCCCACCTTAACAATTGCAACAGGAGACATGTGGAGGCTTCTATCAGCTCCGCTTTGTACTTAAACTTTTCAAAGTAATTTTCTAAGGCTTAGAACATGTGGTGAGCCCACTTTTGTTCGGGTCTCGCTCTTAGGCACTATATCAAAGTTACGCCATGAAGACACGTGGAGGCTTCCACTGGGTCTTCCCATACTTAGACTTTTCAAGCAACTTTCTAAAGGCCTGGGACATGTGGAGGGACCACGCCTATTTAGGGACTGGCCCCTAATTTTTATTTTGAAGAAGCACTATGAGGACACTTAGAGGCTTCTGCTCACTCTAACCTTTTCTTGGACTTTTCAACGGCAAAAAAAAATGTCTCGGACCCTAGACACATGGCGCCTTCCGCCAAACTTTCAACTATTATAACAGACTCTGTCGGACTAAGACATGTGTTAAGCCTACACTTGTTTGGGGTCTTTGCTTTTGGGGACCATCTCAAAATGTGCCATTGAGACACGTGGAGGCTTCCGCTAGCTCCTTTTTACACCGAGACTTTTCAAAGGCCAAAAGGTGTTTTTCTTGGGCCCAAGGTACGTGGAAGGTTCATGCTTGTTTGGGACTTGTCTTCAGGCTTATCCTTTGTAGTAGCACCATGGAAACACATGGATGACTATAATATAAAGTGGAAAAGGGGCATAATCAATGGTTGCTATGCATTTCACCTATTTTCCCACAATTTTTGCTCTAAGACTCCTGGAGATGCGAATACGCACTATTTTTCATCGTTCTTTGATGAAATTATTTTTCGTCTCTATCTGTAAGGTACCATTGAATGGATTTGAAACTTAAATTATGATTCCAAGGATTGTTAAGGTCGATACTTTGAAGTGGTAATTGCTCAGGCACTCTTAAAAATGGGAATTACCACAAGAAATGGATGCAGGGCAAAATTGCAAAGGAAAGAGAGGGAAAAGGGATGAAATGATGAAAGTGCAAGAGCAAAAGATGAAAAGGGTGTTGTTAGTGTAAAATCACAACACCCCTAAATGAGTTCTAAAAATTTACTTTTCTAAGGCAGACTCATTTGGTGTGATTGCATAACATTGAACTTTCCCCAAGGTGTGGGACCTTACAAAATGGGAAAGCTCTCCAGATTAAAGGCTAGTTTCTTATTCCTCTATTTAGATGCATACGTGAGAAATTGTAGAGGATCTGTCTCTATACCTAATCTAAAAATTTCCAATGAGACAGGGATAATAAAGAGGTACAATAAATAAACAATAACTAAACTACAAGGTGATGCACCGAAGGAATGATGAACACTAGTTCTGCTGATAGACACAAACCAACAAATACATGCAATAATCAAACACAGATAACCAGATTTATAACGAAATACCAGATGCGAGAAAAGAGACAGAAAGGATCTAGAATCGATCACAAACATGTTTTATTGCTTTGTAAATTGATACAATACATTACAAAATAGCCAAGAGGCAAGAAATATATTGTAACTTTGATGGAAGGCCTGAAATTCCACAAATTCCTTTGCTAGAAGAAAAAGGGAGCCTACAAAACAAGGAATGTCCAACCCTTTACAATGAATCCTACCCCCGTATTTATAGATTCAATCAGAGAGGAGAAAGAGAGGGAGAAGCGGGAAAAGTAGGTTGAAGCTCAACCACTGTTGTTAATGCCTTTGATAAAATCTTCCCCCAAATTTGTCTTTACTGCATCAATCCTTGGTTTGGCGCCTTGAAGGAAGAGGAAATGGCAGAACAAATTGAATCCGATCTGGTTGTTGAGGTAAGGAGATTCTGCATTAAAGGCCTGAAGACGTTTCTCTATTTTTCACCTACTAGGGCCATGTAGTAAGCCTGGCACTCATTTGGGCTTCCCTTTTTAGATTCATCTTTGGAGAAATGTTGTTAGGACATGTGGTTCTTTCTGCTTGCCTCCTCCATACTTAGTCAATTTCGGACCTTTCCTAAACTATTTTGAACCCGAGGACTTCAAATCTTCACCGTTTCTTCCCCTTTCTTGCTCCTGGTTCCTCTGTGGCACTACCCCTTCTTGTCTGACCCTACTATTTCATATTTGAGTCCCTCTACAACCAATTTATAGATCCGAATGAGTTTTCTTAGGTTCTTTCTATACGAGGTCTGGTTGATCCAATATTTGGCCCGGGCTAAAATATGGATAACAATTTGGTGACTCACATGGGTATCTACCTGCTAGATGAAAATACCAAATTCCTTGTCATATCTCGTTGGGCATGGAGTCAAGAATGATGGTCTGATACTGATTCTTCCTCTGATTCATGAGCCCACTATTTGCACTCTCAATTTTCATAAGAAATCTTTGAAATGAAGGTTTATGAGAGTAGAAAATTGTTTTGACCTAGGGCTTCATCTGTCTTTCCGAATGGACTGCATAAGAGCAACAAAACAACACCACAACTATGTACAAAATTGAAATCATACATGCTCCAAATGGAACATGCAGAGCATGCAAAGCACTTAGGAAAAAACAACCTACACTACAGCAATGTGATGTGCACAAGCACTTAGAGGAAAGAGAAACTAAACTAATATGTATAGGGTGAGACTTTCCTTTTAGTAGCAGTGCTTAAGATAGATCCCATTCACTGGAATCTGCAACTCTTCACCCTCCAATGTAGAAAATTGGAAAGCATTGCTACTTTTACATCTTGTGATCATATAGGGGCCACTCCAGAGGGCGTCAAATTTGGAATGCCTTCCTGGTTTTTCTCGATCTGCATCCCATTTCAAAACCAAGTCTCCTTCCTGGAAGGTCCTTGATTTTACCTTCTTTTCAAAGAATTTCTTGATTGAAGCTTGATTCTTTTCTATTACTTGGAGAGCATGCTCTCTAGTTTCTTCTAATTCTATCAACTCCACATACCTAGCCTCCATTGGTTCAAATTCAGACATCTCTAGCTGTTTTATGAGCTCCAATGCTTGACAACTCAAGTGATATATGCAACACTTTGCTTCTTTTCCATAGAAAATTTTGAATGGAGAGTTTCATGTAGATCTCTTTGGTGTTATTCTATCAGCCCATAAGGTCGTTTTGAGCTTTGTATGCCAGGTCCTCTGATTCTCATCAAGAGTTCTTCTGATGATCTTTAGCAGGTTCTTATTTGTGGACTCAACCTAGCCATTACCTTGGGGTAATAGTTTGATGAAGTGCTCAAGTAAGTCCCATTCTTAACAGCCCATCCTATGATCTTAGAACCTATGAATGCTAATGCATTATTTGATATGATGGTGGCTGGCACTCCAAATCTGGTCACTATCCCTTCATAGAAATCTAGGATACTAGACTCATTGGCTTCCTTGAGTGCCACTGCCTCGGTCCACTTGGTGAAATAATTTGTCACTATCAGAATCCATTTGTGGCCTTGGCTTGAATTTGGATTGATGACTCCAATGAAGTCCAATCCCCATTGCATGAAAGGTTGGTCGACTGAGATTGGGTGCAATGGAAGTGTTGTTAGCCTTTCCTTGCCTTTGAAGAATGCACAATTCTTACACCTCTTGATCCATGCGTAGCAGTCACTAAACACTTTGGGCCAATAATAACCTATTTTCATGATTTTGAGTGATGTCACTCTTAGAGAAAAATGGCCTCCAACTGCTTAAACATGGAATTCTTGTAGCACTATCTCCACCCGACTGTCTTAATGCATCTCAATGAGAATGCCATTGATGTATCTTTTGAACAAGATACCATCAACAAGAACATATGTGATGGCATGTAACCTGAAATTTTTCATTTTGTTTTACTCATCCCATGAGGACACAGGCATGTTTGAAGGAAGTGCACCATTTCTTGGATCTAACAAGGAGTAGGTACATCATCTCTCCCTTCTTCTTGATCATCTTGTAGAATAAAAACAGCCTCCTTTTCACTGTTTGTTTCATCTTGTTGACTTGAGGCTAGTTGTTCACACAACCCCTTCCCATGGACCAGCTTAGTGACCTTGATCTCAATGTCATATTCCATGACACGAGTGATCCATCCTGCACGTTTTTCATTCGGTACTTGCTGAGAAGGAATTCTTTAACTCCCACATGGAAGACCAATAGTTGGATTTTGTTGTTTGAAACCAAATGCTTAAACTTTTTCAATCCTCTGATCACCGCCAGGACCTACTTCTCAATGAAGGAGTACCTCACCTCATAATCTTCCATACTCTATCTAAAGAAAGTAATTGGCTATTCTATACCTTTTTTGTTCTTGTTGAACCAAGATTTTAGAAATCGTGTCACTGCCACTAAAGGCATACAATATGAATTCTTTGGAAAAATATAGATTCACAAGAGTTGGGGCTTGTGATATGGCTTCTTTGATAGCCTCAAAGCTTGCTTTTCCTTCAGCTATCCACCTGAATGCTAAGCTCTTTTTCAGCATCAACGTTATTGGCTTAACAAGGGTAGCAAATTTTGGAACAAACCTGCAGACAAAATTGATTTTTCCCAAGAAGCTTTGAAGATCCTTCTTGTGACTTGGCAATGGCAATGCTCTTATTGCTTGAACTCTCTCCAAGTCAATTTCCAATCCTTCCTTTGATACAATATGGCCTAGCAACTTGCCTTCATGGGCCAAGAATATGCATTTCTTAGGGTTCAATGACACCCCAAAACTCCTGCATCTTTGGAATACCTGCCTTAGGTGGAAAAGATGATCTGTTGCATTCTTGGAAAAAATAGTGATGTCATCCAGATAGATCAGTACTATTTTGTTGATCAGCCCCTTGAATTCCATATCCATTGCCCTTTGAAAAGTGGCTCGGCATTGGACAATCCAAATGGCATTTTTCTGTAGGCATAGGTGCCCCATTTGGTGGTGAAAGTTGTTTTGAATTGATCATCTTCTTTTACCATGATCTGATTGTATCCTAAATAACCATCTAGGAGAGAGAACCTCTCTGATCCAGACACCACTTGCAAAATCTACTCCATTGAAGGGATTGGGTAGTGATCTTTGAGGGAGGCTATGTTCAAGTCTCTCGAAGTCAACACACACCTACTCTCTCCATTCTTCTTTTTTACTGGGACCAAGTTTGCAACCCAACTTGAGTGTTTGATTGGAAATATGATACTCACCTCTATCAACTTGTTTAGCTCTTTCTTCATCGAGGCTATATGTGTGGGTTGGTGGTCTCTATTTTTTCCTAATGGGCCGAGCAACTGGATCTAATTCGATTGTGTGTTGTGCTAGCTTTGGATTGAACCATTTTAGGTCTTCATATCTCAAGCGAACACATATGGAAATTCTTGGCAAATTTGTATGAATTCATACCTTTCTTGCTTGGTGGCCACTTTTCCAATTTGAAGTGTTTTGTCTTCTCAACTCGGGATTGACTACGAATCTTCTCCTTTGATATGTAAGTTAGACTTCTCTTTTCTAAACTAATCATTAGGATTGAAAATAGATTCCAATGTCACTAAGCCTTTAGAAAGCTTGTTTGTATACAATCGTACTATCTGATTCCCATATTGTTGCTCTAGTCTGCTTTGGTTTATAGTGAGAATTCAGATTCTTCTTGTAAAAAATAAATGATCTACTGATAATTCTCAAACACTTACCAAAGCATGTGTTGTTATCCAAAATGTTTGCCTCACAACTACATGGATATGTGGTTGTTCTCTATTGCTCTTGATCTTTGTCAACCACATCAAACGTTGCTCCAACTGTTGCTGCAAGTCTATCGCCACTTCATTCTCCTTCTTGGGTATGGACACACTACTAAAGGCCTTGAAATCCTCCATGATATTCCATACCCTACTCTTTTAGTTCTTGAGCAAGTCATTTTTTACAACATTAAGTCCTCTAACTTGATTAGCAACCAGTTCACTATCTCCAAACACTTACAAGTTCTTGATTCCTAGATTTCTTTCCCAATGAAGACCATGGACCAAATCTTCATATTCGGCAGTGTTGTTTGAGTAAGCAAACTAAAATCGAAGGCTGAATAATATTTCATACCTTTGTGGGACACAATCATAGCTCCTCCTCCACTCCTTGTCTACTCCTTGAGCCATCAAAGAACAATTAACATACCTCATTATCATCTTTATATTCTATCTTAATTAAGTCATGAAGAGGATGATTCTCTTCATGTAGACAGTGTAGACACCTAGCTCGATTCTTCCATCTCCTTATAGGGGTCAAAAGCATGTATTTTGTTGGCCCATTCATTGAGAGTCAAGTCTGGGATACATTCCACCTTGTATCTACTTCACAAATTCTTAGGAGGTCTTCTTGATCAAAAGGAGAAGTTGGCATTGATTGGGCTAGGCATTGATTGGGCTAGGCACAAAGAAAAATGTGGTGGAAAATCTATGATGGATATGTTTTGCAAAACAATCACATTGGGGTAGGCATGCAAAGTGAGGTTCAAATATTTGATGATTCCAACAATTGTCACTGTTGTCCCATCTAATTGCACTACCCCTCTAGAGATGACTTCATATTGGAGACCTAGCTGATTAGCTATTTGCTTGGGCATCATAGAACTACTAGCCCCAGAATCAATCATACAATTGTGCACCAATTTGTCTCCAATAATTAATGATAAATAGAATGGAGGAGGTTTCGGCTCTTATCTTGTTCTTCTCCTTGGTTCCTCCCAGGTTAAACTATGTGAGGAAACACTCTCTCTTGTTTGTTAGGGGGTTGATTTGAGCTCGACCAATTTTGTATGGTAGTCTGTAATAGATCCCTCTACCCTAGAATGGCCAGTGACTCCCATAGTGAAATGTTCACACTTTTCCTCTTCATTTGCTTGATGATGTTGAATGAGCTATCCTTTTGTTGCCCCTTCCCAGGCACATTTTTCTCTTACACACAGGTCATTCAACCAAAGGCTGCCTAAGTTGGTCCGGAAGGTGGTGGGATTGACTTTGCACATTGGGAGTTGTATTTTGAATTCCAATACCTTGCTGAGTGACAGAGGGTTGAGGATCACCTAAGCTTGGTGAATGTCCTTCTCCAATATTTCTCTTCTTAGACCATGTATTGGTAGTTATACTTTGAGAAGGAGTCTGATTCATTCCACATAAGTCTTCAGCCTGCCAATTGACAAGCATAGTTTTGTTTGGGGGTCCCTCTTGACTGAGCTCCTTGATGTTGACTTTCTTTGTGGCTAATTTCTTGTGACATACCAATGGTTTGCACCATCGAACCTGATTTAATGACCATTGAAGCACATCGATTATGTGGTGACTACATGGGAAACGCCATCCATACTCTTATGCCATATTATTATGTGCTTTGAGCCAATCCCCTTGATTTGGAAGCGTGTTTGGGTCATATGACCTAAAAGGTATAACACTTGAGGTTGCCCTTGGTGTTGAATCGATTTGACTGGGCTAGTGGTCTATTTTCATTGATATGGAGGTCGGCTTGATACTAATCCTAGGGTTGATATGGCCTAGAACTCGAGCCTGCTATCTTTTGATGGTTACTAGCTCATTTCCTAGGTTTTACAATTGTTTATCACTTGTTGAAGCTCCTTTGAGGTGTTAGATGATGAAGTGGAGGCTTGAGCTAAAATTTGACTCCTAAGGGTGGGTATAAGAGCTAATGTGGGCGTTTGGCTAGTATCTAGGTTTCCTAACTCGGGTACGAGACATGGATGGCCTATGGGTAAGTTTTCTAGCCTTGAATCAAACGGTTCTTAGTTGCTATGGAAAGGCTATAGGCTACAGGTAAGGTTGTGCCCCCCATTGATTGAATCATCAAAGAAATATCAAAGTTTAAAGCCCTAATAAAGTATAAGAAGGCGCCTTCATTAGTGGGTTTGACTACTTTGTTGGAATCCTTTCCCAGTGCATTGAAACCTGAGGTTGAAATCCATCATTTGTTCATTTGGGGATCTCTTGATTTTGTCGGTTTCTCAACAAAGACAAGTTATCACCCTTTTCTCCAAACTGGTTGTGAAGAGTTGTGCACAGCTGGTTCCAATTTTGAATAGAGCCTCCCTCAAGGATTCTGAACCATTGTGAAGCTTTTCCTTTGAGTGAAGAGGCTAGTAACTTGACTTCTGATGTCCATCTCATGGATTTCGTGCATTGTCTGAGACATTTGCAATATCTTGGACATGGTCACTAAGAGAAGTCTGGTTTCCCCACTTAAATATGGGATGGTATTTAATCTTTGCCGCAATTGGGACCGGATTTTGTGCATTCGGGGTGAGTGGGCTGCTGCCGGTGAAGCGACATATGCATTTAGTTGTGTCATTCGATTGGCCTAAGAATCCTTGCAGACTGAAAGAAAGGCCTTGCAGGTGGAGGTGTTGACAAGGTTCTTTTTGGTGGAGATGGAGACCTTTGAACTCCTTTTCCTCTCCTTTCTCTACCTAGGGATAAATTCAATTATTCAAATATACCTTCCTTCCTTGCTCTAGACCGGGTTTTTCTCATGAATCTCCCAAGCTTGGGCTACTTGAAACCAAGTGGATTATTCCTCTGTTGGAGTCACCAGATATGCAAATTTGAAATTTCTTATAAGCTGAAGATTGCAACAAGTGCACATAAATATTGTTGCGATAGAATGGATACATCTTTGTCCCACCGGGCTTGCCAAAAATGTTAGTGTAAAATCACAACACCCCCAAATGAGTTCTAAAAATCTATTTTTTTAAGGAAGACTCATTTGGTGTGATTGCATAACATTGAACTTTCCCCAAGGTGTGGAACCTTGCAAAATGGGAAAGCTCTCTAGATTAAAGGTTAGTTCCTTATTCCTCTGTTTAGATGCATACATGAGAACTTGCATAGGATCTATCTCTATACCTAATCTAAAACTTGCTAAGGAGACAGGGATAAGAAAGGGTACAATAAATAAACAATAACTAAACTACAAGGTGATGTGTCGAAGGAATGATGAACACTAGTTACTGCTAATAGACACAAACCAACAAATACATGTAATAATCAAACACAGATAACTATATTTATAATGAACTACCAGATGCGAGAAAAAGAGATATAAAGGATCTAGAATCGATCACAAACATGTTTTATTGCTCTGCAGATTGATATAATACATTACAAAACAGCCAGGAGGAAAGAAATACATTGCAACTTTGATGGAAGGCCGAAATTCCACAAATTCCTTTGCTAGAAGAAAAAGGGAGCATGTAAAACAAGGAATGTCCAACCCTTTACAATGAATCCCACCCCTGTATTTATAGATTCAATCAGAGAGGAGAAAGAGAGGGAGAAGTGGGAAAAGCAGGTTGAAGCTCAACCACTATTGTTAATGCCTTTGACAAAATCTCCCCCAAATCTGTCTTTACTACATCAATCCTTGGTTTGGCACCTTGAAGGAAGAGGAAATGGCAGAATAGATTGAATTTGATCTGGTTGTTGAGGAAAGGATATCCTGAATTAAAGGTCTGAATATGTTTCTCCATTTTTCACCTACGGGGCCACGTGGAATCCTGGTGCTTGTTTTGGCTTCCCTCTTTAGATTCATCTTTGGTGAAATGTCATTAGGAAACGTGGTTCTTTCCACTTGCCTCCTCCATACTTAGTTGATTTCGGACCTTTCCTGAACTGTTTTGAACCCGAGGACTTGAGATCTTTGCCATTTCTTCCCCTTTCTTGCTTGGTTCCTCTACAAAGACTTCTTCCCTTCTTGTTTTCCCCTATTATTTCATAGTTGAGTCCCTCTGCAACTAATTTACATATCTGAATGAGTTTTCTCAGGTTCCTTCTATGTGGGGTCATGGTTGATCCAATATTTGGCGCGGGGTGAAATATAGATAATAGGTGTTTCCTTGAAAGTGAAATAGATTACTGTTATATCCAAATATGCGAGTCTCCAGGAAATGATTAAAAGGGGATTTATCACATGATAGAATTAGAATGATTAGAAGGATTGCCAAAATTTGTGGCATGGCATCCTAGTCATTAGTCGAGGGCCCAAGAAACGTGATCAGTTCACAATTGGTCCACCTGGTAGATTTCGGATCTGAATTTGTTAAACGTCATTGTCTAAAACAAATTGGTAACAAGAAAAGGTCCCTCGAATATTCTTCTCTTTTGGGGAAAATTGAGTGAGAAAAATGTATAAATGTAATGAGAATACTCTTGCAAATGATTGGAGGTTGAATTCTTAAGATAAAAATTTGAGAAAGTCGTCTTCGTGAGACACCAAAGTGAGATAACCTATTATTTTATTTTGTGTTATATTTTCTATCATGTTAAGTTGGTTGCAAATGTATAACCATTGACGAGAACTGTGATTTCTCTGGAAGCTTTCCCCTGCTGATGAATCTAAGCAATTTTGAAATTAATTTGTGTCCAATATCTAGCAATTTGTGTTTGCTTTGTTTCAGAATGTTTACAAATAGTTTCTTTCATTCTTATTGTAATCTTACATTGAAATTTTTGTGAAATAACACAGGATCTCATCCCTGTGATAGTTTAATGGTATTTGCAATTTCATTTCAAGAAGAGCCTTCATCTTGGATGATATAAACAAATTTAAAATCAATTCACTGTCACTTGTTGATAAAGATTATCCATAAGTCTTTAGGTGTACCTTAGGCATGATTTATCAGAAACTTTGGTGTTTAATTGAGTCTTTTAATTCAAGCCTTCATGTCAGAGTCCCAAATATTATGTGAAAATGTGTTGATTCAAGCCTCCATTGAAGCACACCTTCAGTTGAAGGAACATCTTAACTATCTTAAAGCTTTCTATTGTTGATTTGTTCATTATTGTGAAGTCCCTTTGAAGATCTGGTATAATCAACTTTATCCCACTTCATCTCCCACCAAAATTATTCAAAAACCACGAATCCACTCTGAACTACCCTTGTTTGCCACTGTATCAATAAAGGAAAAAAATCTACTTACTAAAATACACAGAACACTCGGGATTTATTAATGTCTTGATAACCTTAGCCTTGTGTTGAAACTATCTCCATCGTTTAGAAGTGAAAACTCTTAAGGTTAAATCATGGAGTATTGACCGTATTTTTCCAAGCTTTTCTTCATAGAATTTGTGCAAAATAAGGATATCTCCATCTCCTTCATAAAATAGAGGTTACACTAAGGGTCCTCTCACCCTGGTCAAAGAGGCACGACCTAAAGTGCGAGGACAAGGTTAAATCCTCTTAAAGGTGTTATCCATCTCTCCAAATATCTTTGTAACAAAGGGCCGCTTAGATCTCATCCCCGACTACAAAATGACACACACTATGATCTATCTGCCTCTAAGCTCCTGTTGAATCTGTGTTTGCTACTTGGCTTGATAAGGAGAAAAAAATTTGGATACCAACAGATCAATTCAAAAGGTGGACTGAAGAAAGATATATAAAAAATGTAGAGTTTCAGGCAAGCCATTTTAGTTACAGACTTTATCAAAGTCAGGCTAACTAATTTCGAGTAACATAATGTCTTTTAGAAAGCATACAACTATAACACCATGAACTCGGTGAGCATAATTCAATTCAAATGGTTAACCTTTAGATGAAACCAATACCACTTACAACTTACAATCACGGGATTTTTCATAGGAAGAACAAATGTAATCCCCAAGAAAGAAGAATTTCCTAGCAATAGATACGGTTATCATGCACTTAAATATGAAAAAAAAAATTGCTATTAGCATGTGAGCACATTTCCAAAATTTCAGAAGTAAGCAAATATAAAAGTACATAATGGAAATTGTTGCTTAAGATGAGTACAAAATTCCAAGTTTTCTTTCATCTCTTGAAACATCCTAGACTATCAAAACATGGTTTTGAGTTCGGAAACTCAAAACAACATTATTTCTAAATAGAAACAACGATAAAACTTATTACTCAGAGATCAATGGAAGCTTTTATCAAGGTCTTAATGTTCTCGCAAGCTCACAAAAAGGTAAAGAAGGGAGTTTCGATTAAATACGAGAAAACATAGCTATTACTTCCACAATATTCTCAACAAATACAAAGGAAATAATAGTTGTCTTAAGGAAGAAGAAACTCATACAAAGAGGAGGTAGAGGTAAATACTCAAATGATAATAAATTAATTTATGGCCAATATAGGAAAATGAAGTAAATACAAATCCCTCTACAACGAGATAAGAATACCCAAATCAAAAATCCTCTGAGGATATCATATTTTGGGTTTTAAAACAAAGCATTCAATCAAAATACGAGCAGAGTAAAGTTTCAGATCTTAGAAAAGCTCGGGCAGAGGTCAATAACAGATTCACCAACATGAAAGGATAAGTCTTGAGCTCAAATACAGATACCCAGAAACTCAAAATACACAGATCTATAAGTCATGATGCAAACTGGCTTGAAGATTTCACTCACCTTCATCCTTGGCAGTTTCGAAGTTGATTAACCATGAACACCCCCATTGGAAAATGTACAGATCTAAAGAAATGACGACCCTTTACGGAGATTGTAGAGCTTACAAGCTCGGAAAACCCATCACAGTGTCAACATTGGTCGATGAAACATAGAAACTAGAAAATCACTCAAAGCATGATCAAGGATCAGAGTTACAATGAGCTCCACATTCACTTTCAATGATTGCATATTGAATCCCCGTAATGAGCTTGAATGATTCAGCATAAAAAAATGAGATCAATGGTGGCAATATCCGAACCACCTTTCTTAGAGATCTCGAATAGAATCGAAAAGTTGAAAGATACGAAAGAAACAAACTCAAAAACTACAACAATGGCTTCCTATAGAAATTTTTCCAGGGCTTCACCTGCAACCCAAAAAGACCAGAATGGAGTGATCATTGAGGTCGAATGACCTTTACCACCAAGATCGAGATTTGGATTGAGTTTGAAATCAATCAAAGTCAAAGTTCAATGTCCACGAATTTAAAGGACATAAGATCAACGGTCGAGGATCAATCTCCAATATCAAAGAAAACCATCATGGTCAGTTGCCACCAACCACCTTAATTTCCAGGTTAGAAACCCTAACCATAGGTCAAGAATCAAAGGCACCTAATCGAACAGATTCAAAATCAACGGCCTAAGATCATCATCAATATCAAAGCAAACTCAACCTAGGATTAATAATGCCACCAAAAATTGTCAAGGGGTGATTCATCGTGCAAATGGGGCCAGCCCATGATTAGAAAAAAATAAGCATTGCATCAACTTTCATAATTCTAAACCATATACTATGTCCTCATGGTCAAAGAGAGCCAATCACTATACATGACAACAATAATCACCGAAAAGGTAAAGTTAAACCTTATCCTCTTCAAAATGCAAAAGCCAACAAAAATTACATAGTCATGTTTTATTCAAAGGTGGCCGAATGTAGTATGGTGCTCCTTCTACAAAATGCCCTTGTATTATTTCAAAATCATGGTAATATGCTAAGTCCACAAGAGTGGCCAAACCAATGAGGACTAATGGTGAAGTGCAAGGGTGGCCCCACAGACTGCAAAGGAAAAGTTGAGCATGTGCACATGGAGGTGGTCCCCATCAAGTGGATGAGTGGATGGATTATTTTTCAAATTTTGCAAGTATTGTAATTATTTTTCTCACAAACAGGAGTTAATTTTTGCATGCTTCACTAGGGGACAAAACAGACAAGAAGATGAATTCACATGCACAAGGAAAGAGACTTGCCTAGCAAGCAAGCTTATTATTAGCAAATTATTCACCATTCTTTTCTTAAAAATAGAATCAGTCAACTTCAGTTTGACTGAGATGTAATCAAAGGCTATTAATGCCTATTTGTAATTGCATGTTCTATTTTTATTCCTTTATTTATTAATAGATGAAGGATAAAAATAGGATGCATGGGTGAGTACAAGCCTTAGTCTATTTTTAGGAAGGGTGGGTTGATCAAATTTGTTATATATTGTGTGCCTTGGCAAAGCAAAAAGGAGGGATTTTTAGATACGTGGAGTCTTTGAAGCAATTATTTTTCCAGTTTTCCCTCTCAATGTGAAGTATTTTCTACCTTTCCAATTATTTGCAGTCTTGTGTATGTTTTCATTAATCTTGTGAATGTAAATTCCCTGGTTAATCATCTTACCCTGTTGCAAATTTAGTAATTTCCGCATGATATTAATGTGCATGTTTAGCTTGGTAGTATTGTTGTGATACTTTCCCTCAATACCTCAAAGTGTTTTGCCCTTAACATTCTGCAGAAAACTATTAGTTCATGCATCAAGAATCCTTTCATATATTAGTTGTGCATATACTCAGTCAAAAGCCCTTATATAAATTTGATGTATCACCTCAGTTTTAATCATTTTATAGTCATCTTTTACCCTTAACCTCAGAAAAATCAGTCTAGGATACATCAATAAGGAACCAGCCTTGATATCGAAGACTCACCTCAAAATAGGTATACCCACAGACTTGAGGTGTTTCCATTGTATCTATGAAAGAGAGATAAAATTTTCAAGCATAGAACACCTGCAGCCATCTCTCTACAGGGTGCACTTTTGAGAGATAACAGGTTGTACAGATAATATATCATATTTAAGCATACATGTAAATAAAATTGGATATTCTACCGAGAAGAAATATATAAAACAAGAGGTAGAAATCAACACCGATTTGATGTGGTTCACCCAAAGTGTGGGCTAAATCCACCAAGAAACAAGCCAATCTATTATCCAAAGCTTTGACAAGATATAAAATTGAAGATTTAAAATCTTCCACACCTCTCGATGTATAGTACTTTCTTTCTCTCAAGATTTTGCTTCATCACCAATAATTCTCTCTCACCAACTTTTACAAGTTCTTCTTAATTCTTGTTAATACATCTTTCTAAACCCTAGATTTATACTTATATAAGCATTTATAAACTTAAGGAACTTAGTCATGCAATTATAATCAATAGATATAATTTTATGTTAAAAATATATATAATTCTTGAGAGTTAATTAAAACACTCCCGCATAGGTAATCGATGTCGATAAGCCCTAATTGATGTCGTTTCCTCCTTGCACGACCGATGTCGGTCTTAGGTGACCAATGTTGGTCCCTCCTCACTAATGACATTCTTGTGTTTTCCACCAAGTTTACATTGCATGCTAATCAAGAAGTAATTGAGCTCCACAACTCAACAATCTCCCACTTGGAGATTAATTATCGCACCATACACAGCATAACGTCATTCTTGGATCCTTCCTTAGCTTTGTTTCTTCATATTCAAGTATCAAACTCAAAGACCAATAGAAGTGGAGTGTAGCTCCAACTTATCCTTTACTAATGCTTCATTAGCATATCCACAGTGGTTCTTGCTCATATGAATCTTTTCCGATTCAAATGTCCATCCTCCAATACCTATCGTATGAAGTGATACCTCAACTGAATGTGTTTCGTTCTTGAATTAAACACTGAGTTCTTTGCCAAATGAATTGCACTCTGATTATCATTGAATAGTTTACACTCATCTTTCTCCTTTCCCAACTCTTCCATTAACCTACTCATCCATATCATCCCCTTGCTAGCCTTTGTAGCTACACATACTCTGCCTCCTGTAGTAGACAAAGCCACAACCTTCTACAATCTTTAAATCTAGCTAATTTTCATCCCACATAATGTGAAAATATATCCAGTAGTGCTCCGTCTACCATCCAGATCTCCAGCCATATCTGAATCAACATAGTCACATAATGAAATATCCGAACCTCCATAGCATAACTTGCATGCTAGATGTCCCTTTCAAATACACGAGTATCCATTAGACCACTTTCTAATGCTCTTTACCCGGATTGGCCATATATCTACTCACAACTCCCACTTCTGTGCAATGTATGGTCAGTACAAACAATAGCATATACGAGACTCCCAACTACTGAAACATATGGTACTCGTGTCATGTATCTAACCTCTTCATGTGATGAAGGACACTAAAATTTGCTCAATTTTAAGTGTCCAGTCATAGAATGTACTAACGAGTTTTGCATTCTACATGTTGAACCTTTCTAACACCTTGTAGATATAATCCTCCCAAGACAAATACAATTACTTATTTTCTTGTCTTTGTGTATTTGCATGCTAGGGATTCTTTTTGCAGCTCCTAAATCCTTCATAGCAAATGTGTGAGCTAGCTTTCCTTAAGCTCACCAATTTCCCGCATACTAGATCCTGCAATAGGTATATCATCCACATACGGTAACAAAATAATATAGCTCCCATTTTCAAGCTTCTTGAAATAAACACAATGGTCGATTCATATCTCAAGTAGCCATGCTCATGCATATAACTATCAAATCTCGTGTACCATTTCCTTGGAGCTTGCTTGAGCCCATATAGGCTCTTTTTCAACCTACACACTAATTTATCCTTACCCTTGACTTCATACCCAATCAAGCTGCTGCACATAAATCTCTTCATCCAAATCACCAAGAAGGAATGTCGTCTTCACATCCAGTTTCTCTAAATGCAAATCTTCTACTATAACTAAACTAAATAGAGTATGAATAGAATTCATTTTAACAACAGGAGAATATATTTCACCTAATTATATACCTTCTTTCTATGTAAATCCTTTTACTACAAGTCTTTCCTTTTATATTTTATGTCCACCCTCTTGTTCCTTAATCCACGTAAACCCACATGTTCTCCGCAATGTTCTCTTACTGCACGACAACTTAACCAAATCCCATGTTGGGTTATATTCTAAGGATTCCATCTCCTCATCCATGCCATGCTCCCACCGGACGTGGGTCTTATCCTACATTGCTTCTTCAAAGCTCTCTGGTTCATCATTATCAGTCAATAATAAATAAAATAGATAAGGTGTAAATCTTTCTATAGGTTTACTTACCCTTTGTGACCTTCTCACAGAATTTGGGGAACCAGAGGCTCAATCTGGACCTCCTGGACATTTGTATCAATATCTGAAAGTGACTGATGTCGGTCTCCTGTAACCGATGTCGGTTATGCTAACCGATGTCTGTTTGGATATTATGTAACTGATACTTAGTTATTATAATCCATGTTAGTCGGGGTAAACCGACATCCTTTCCTGTGTAACCCTATAGGTAATACTTTTAAATCTGAGAGTTCATTTTCATTCACAAACTTCTCAACCGGTTCATCCTTGGATACCAAAATTGGATCCCTGTACATTCTCTTTTCATTCCATTCAACATCACGACTCCTAATAATTTTAGAATTCTCTAAATCCAAATAACAAAATCAAATAACTAAACCCATAACCAATGAAAGTGCATTTCTTGGATTTTACATCCAATTTTTTATATTTTCCTTATCAATGTGCACAAAAGATTCTCAACCAAAAATTTAAGAAAGGAAAGATCTACCTCTTTTCCAGTCTAAGCTTCCTTTTTATTCCCCATCTAATAAACTTGAAGGCCCATGGTTAATCAAATAAACCATTGTATCAGATTAAATTACTTCGCCCAAAACTATAAGTGCGGTCTAGAATGTATCCCCATACTTCTAGCACATTCCATGATTGTCTGTTCATTATTTTTATAACACCATTCTCTTTTGGTGTTCTTGGAACCATTATTTCTCTACATATGTCATTCACTTAACAATAATCATTGAAAGCTTTGCTACAAGATATTCACCACCATTTTTAGATCTAAGGAACTTTAGCTTATAATTTGATTCATTCTCAACAAGGGCTTTCCATCTTTTAAAAGTCTCAAAACATCATATTTATGTTTAATACGATAAACCCATACATATCTTGTAGCATCATCAATGAAAATAACAGAATATTGGGATCCTCCATGAGAAGCTACCTGAGCTGGTGTTATCTCTCAAAAGTGCACCATGTAGAGAGATGGCTACAGTTTTCTAAGCTTGCAAAATTTGATCTCTCTCTTTTGTAGATACAATGGAAACACCTCAGGTCTGTGGGTATACCTATTTTGAGGTGAGTCTCTAGTATCAAGGTCGGTTCCTTGTTGGTGTATCCTAAATTGATTATGGGGTTTAAGAGTAAAAGATGACTGTAAAGTAATTAAAACTAAGGTGATACACCAAATTTGTATGAGGGATTTGATTGAGTATATGCACAATTGATATGTGAAGGATTTTGGGTGCATGAACCAATAATTCTTCTGTAGAAAATTAAGGGAAAAACACTTGGAGGTATTGAGGGAGATTATCACAATAATAATGCTAAGATAAACATGCACATTAATATCATGCAGAAACTACTGAATTTTGCAATAGGGTAAGATGATTAATCAGGGAATTTACATTCACAAGACTAATATAAACATACACAAGATTGCAAATAATTGGTAAGGCGAAACTCTTCACACTCAGAAGGCAAAAACTGGCAAAAATTGCTTCAGTACTCCTATATCCAAAAGTCCTTGAAGTTCTCCTCCATGGAAAAACCTCCCTTGTGCTTTGCAAAGGCACACAATATATAGAAAAATAAAATTCACCCTCTTCCTAAAAATATCCTAAGGCTTGTACTACGCCCATGCATTCTATTTTTATCCTTTATTTAATAATAGATAAAGGAATAAAAATAGAGCATGTAATTACAAATAGGCATTATTAGCCTTAATTACAATATAGTCAAACTGAAGTTGACTATTCTATTTTTAAGAAGAGAAGGATGAATAATTTGCTAAAAATAAGATTGCTTGCTAGGCAAGTTTCTCTCCATGAACATGCAACTTTGTCTTCTTCTCTATTCTCATGTCTGTTGTGAAGCATGTAAAAATACTCGTGTGTATTGAGAAAAATAAATTACATTAATTACAATACTTTGCAAAATAATTAATCCAAATATCTATCCCGATTAGGACTACCTTTGTCTCTTATGTTGACACTTGTTTTGTCTTCTAGTGATCACATGGATAACACAAAGTAAATTATCTCTAACCTTCCCACTAGTGGGGACCACCTTTGAACTTGACCATTAATCTTCATTGGTTTGGCCACTCTTGATTATCCGACCTTAGACTATAGCACTAACATAGTCCAATGAATCCAGCCCCCTTTGAGCACACACATGGCATATTATAATACTCGGCCACTTTTGATTATTATTTCTTTGTCAGCTTTTGGATTATTTGGGATATGGACTATGGTTTAGACTTTTAAAAGTCAATATGAAATGATTTTGTTTTAAATGTGGAGGTTGGCCCCCTCCACACGATGACTCACCCCTTTGTTACGTCGGTGGCTTCGGGCAAAATTTTGGACATTTTAAGCACTTTTGCGGACTTTCAGACTTTTTGAAGCTTTTAGGCCTATTTGTATTAAGTCTCAAAACTTTGATAAAGCCCGTCGCTTCGCCAATACTATGTGGAATCAATTTTGACTTTTCTCTTGATATTGACTTTGTCCTTGCATGGGGCTCGGGCTTGTGGGGAACTTTGGAACTTTTAACTTTGTATGCATTTTAAGGTTTGAAAACCTAAATGACTCCCGACCTCCATTTCTCTACTTCCACTGTGGTGATGACACGTGTCTTTCTTGAGCCTACGGGTGAAAGTTTTACAACTTGAAAATTTTGAATTTTGACCAAGTCAACCGCCATTCCATTTGGATGACTTTTGCATCAATTTTGACGACTCGTTTGTGATTGTCAATCTCTGTACTGTTGATTTTTGATCATTGATCTATGAAGCATGGTTTTGACATGTGATACATGCATACTTTCATAACTTGGGTTGAATTAAACTAACCCACTGAGTTAGATGGTAAAAGCTCCAAACCCTAGTCATTCACATTTTCATTCTTGAGCTCTCAGAGTTAAAAGAACTCTATAAATTTTTAAATGACAACCATTGATGAATCCTTCAAGCTCTATTACTTGGATTTCTTTGTGAGATCGATCGATTTTCCCAAGCCACCATGAATGTTCACTTCTAAGCTTTCTCATGGAGCTTTCATGTTGCAAAATAGTTGTCGCTTGAGTTGGTTGTGTGCATTTACCGAGCTCGGGTGCTAGCTGCCATGAGGAACTGTGGATGTTTTGTTCTGATGGTCCATCTTGTATTTGATGCCATGGATGTGATATTTCAAACCGCACTCTGTGTTTCCTCATATCTGAGAGCCCATTAATCTTCAACTCCTAGGTAGTGTATTTTCCTGTGAATCTTCTGATTGGTTTTATGACCATGAATTGGTATTTCATGTTATTTTTAAAATCTAGAAACTTTGTGTACTCTATATCAATGAAATTTGATCATTTTACTTGGTTTGTGGTTTTCTTGAGAAACTCACGGAGAGTTCATTCCTTCGAGAGGAAAAACCTTCAACACCTATTGGAAGGTGGCCATACATTCTCGACTGGTTCTGTGATCTTGGCTCATGTCTGTGAAGTCATTTTCCTTCTTATTTCGGGTAAGTGATCGGAATACCTAGATCCACCTTTATATTATTTGCTCTGTTAAATGGTGATAAACCGAAAACATGAAAGTATTAACCTTGATCACCTCTATTCTCTTGTTTGATATTATTTTACATCAAAATCACCATTTGATTGCAAATATGGCTATGTTTTTACGAGCATCCGTATTCGATCTTGATACTTATCCTTTCATGTTGGTAAGTCTGTCATTGACCTCGAGAGCAATAAGTTTGCAACTCATGCCTGATAACCCAAAATTTGAAAATATAATCTACCCCGGATCATTGCACGGACCCGCTTCGTTGTATGGGGTACACCCCCAAGGGGGTCATAGGGCTATGTAGTTTTTGAACTATAGGTTACTATGCCACTTGGGTGGGGGTGATGGGGCTCTATGTTCCTAGGGCCATAGGGTGACCCGACCTCATTAAATAGAGAAATAAGGAGATGGGGCTCTATGGTTGAGTGACCCGATATGGAGAAATAAGGAGATGGGGCTCTATGGTTGAGTGACCCGATATGGAGAAATCAAAGAAGGGGCTCTATGGTTAAGTGACTTTGGCTTGGTTTTGCACTATGATTATTTCTCTTTGGGAGGTATATGGAGTTGTTTTTATGTTTGGGAGGTATATGGAGTTCTTTTTTGGTTCTTATGTTGGTATTATATATTATGTGTACTCTTGTGATTTTTTTAGGCATTGTGATGATTTACGTTTGACACTCCTCTTGGTTGGTATGTACTATTGGATTTTGTCCTTGAATTCTATGGGTATAGTCATGGGTTTTTGGGTTATGTGATACTAGTTTCCTTTGTATTAGCATCATGATTCATTGGTTGATTGTTACTTGTATGTGTTATATCTATGTTTGCGACCTAATTATTTGAAATTATTTGTTATGTGGACTACTTGTTATCTTTCCATGGTGGAATTTGAGATTTTGTTATGTGATATAGTTGTGAAAGTATGTTAGCAAGATGTGTCGTGGGTCATTTTTTTGTGTTGATACATCTTGAGGCCAATTACTACTGGAACCCACGAACATAAGACAATTGAAATTCTAAAAATGAATACAAAGAGTATGAGATTAAGAAATTTTGTAACGGAAAATATTAACTAAGTAATAATGTAAAATGGGACTACCAATCTTCACGAGAACATTCAAAGTTAAGAAATTGTTTAACTTTCTTGAATTCTATGTGGTCACGTTCTAACAAAAGAGATCTTATCCCTAGACGAAACTTTTCATCATTAGCTTTCCTTAATTTCTTATCCCTTTTTCTACCCTTGACATTATTTCACATCGAGAATGATGCTCTTATAAGGGGAGGGAGATATAATGCCCCACATTTTCCAGTGTCTTTTAAATAATGTTCTTATATTAAATAAAATAAAATAAAATAAAATAAAATAAGCCGATTAAAATTTAAAGAGATAAAAGAAATAAAAATAAAAATAAAAACATTGAGAGAAAAAGGGGATTGTGTGGTGGTGATGGAGTATTGGCATGTTGGAGGACCATATCTATCAAAGTGCAACTTTCTTATGTAAGGCATGGGTGGCCCAAAATCTTGCAGATCTATCATCTTCCTACATAATAAAAAAACACTCTATTTGAGATCCGAGTCCTTGACCACAATATAACCCAAGTTAATGTTATGAATTTAGACACAATTGGATAGTTGCGGTGAGGGAAAAACATAACATGGTTTTATCGGCCCATAATTTAATTAAACAAAACGCTATAGGGGACTCTGATACACATAGCTATCTCAAATAGCCGTCTTGAAACCAATTCTTTGTGGGTTTGGCCAGCTCTACACATGATATAAATATGTGTCCCGAATACCTCCTCATTCTTTTTACATACAATATAGTCATCTGGGTCTGTATATATGAATGAAGTGTGTTCAGTTTTCTGAAAGGAAAGGAAACCACCGCCTACCACTATTTTGTTGTTGTATACAAAAGAGAGGAAAAGTATTGGGGATCATGAGGCATGTAATTTCTAAATATATTGATTTTTCTTCTTCCACAAACCTATGTTGTGTGTAATGTAACCTTTGTAACATCATTTCCGGGGTAGATTTACTACCACTTTATTTCATGCTCTTTGTCTTTTAATTCAAGTAGTTGATGAATCGATTAATAAATTGGTAGTTCCCTTTCATGTTATCTCATGTATATCTTGTAAGATATGTCTAATTAATTCTTCCATTTCGTGAAACTCTTTGTTTTCCCATTTTCAATAATCCCTCATCCATATGCCCTCTCATGGAGTGCCATAAAAGCCGAAAGAGTTACCACGAGGCTCTTCCCTTGAGAGTGAAACTAAATTTAGGGAACAATAGTTAGAAGGGAAAAGGATTATTTATGCAGCAATTATGGGTGGGATGCTTGAGTGGACAATTCGAGAAAATCCAGAGAAAGGACGATGGGAAAAAAATTCATCTTGGATTCAACATAATGATGAAAGGGTTACAAGAACATGAGAGGTGATTTTGGAAACCGTTGTTAAATTTCACATACACTTAAATGAAGTCAACATTCAAAGATGACTAAGATGATTTTTATAACAAATAAAACATAAGATATTGTCTCTTGATTGATATTTTAACCTAATAAATGGGAAACTTGTGATATGTAAGGGGTGGCCATAATCATAACACTCCTCAATGATGTTTAATCAAGGTTATTAAATGACCAAAATCAAGAAATATGAAAATTGAGGAATGACCCTTTTGACTCGAGTAAAATCCTCTATTGTGTATCATGATGAATGCAAGCTAAGTATCTAAGGGAATTAGTTAGAATATATTGTTAGTTGTAATAACTTAAAGAAAAATAATGTAACTATAGTGCATAAATGTTATTATGAAAGGAATGTGTGACCTATTTACCTTTGAACTAATAAAATTCTTGTTGACCATTTTGGTAAATCATCGAAGGGGGTACTAAATTTTTTTAGTCGCGAAGTTCTAGGTAGTTTTGGGATGAATTGGGAGCAAGTTGACAATTGTGTGTGTTGTTGTAAGGTGAAACACCTCACATATGTTTCCATTCGATTGTCGTATTTAAGAAATTCATGAAGATGCCTCAAAATACTAGTGCATGACCTCGGTGAAGGCAATAATTGTAGCGAGATATAAGAAATTGTGCCTTAAAATAACAAACACATTACGGTTTGCATGGAAAAGAATGTAGTTTTCGGGATGCGGGTGTATTAAATTTTGATTATTTATTTATGCTTAAATGAGATTATTAGTGTGTTGATTTTTAGTTCATTCTATATTTATAAATTACAAAAATCAAATGCAAAAGGAAATTGACAATTCAATTGCGAAACAAATTATATTTATTCATGAAGAAATAAATTTTCCCACACAAGCCGTGGATCTAACACATATGTATAAGAAAAAGAAATGCATATACATAAAGTTGTAAATAAATGAGGAGAGATGAAACCCATCATTTCTTGAATAATTTGGTTTCCCTATGTTCCTCGCTTGCATATTAATCATCTTTATGCTCTTTTTTCCGATACTACAACACCTATTGATAGACAAAAGATATTGTTAGAGCTCCAGGTTGTTCTCTCTTATCATGTACTTACAATTTCAGGAAAATGAATCTCCAAAGACAAGTACAGATAAGAATGCATGAGAAGGAACCCAAAACATAATGATAGAGTGCATATCATTATCATTCAAGAGCATCTAATGAGTTCAGGAGGAGTACATTTGAAAGAAGTTATTGAAGGATGAAAAAGAAAGGATGTTGACCCTATTTTATAACTAGTTTCTTTAGATGTGTAGGTACAAGAAATTAAATCCATCATTCAAGATAAATAATGCAAAGCTTGGTTTTCTACATGCCGGAAAAACATACATTTTACAAGAATGGAACAAGGGTTACGATAAAAGAAGATTTTGTAGAATGTTTGTGACCTTTAAAGTACTGATTGCAGAATTTTAAATATATTCAAATTCAAGCATAATAAAGAAAAAGTTGTAGATTTATAGATACGAAGATAAAACTCCCATCAATTTGTAAGAAACAAGCTCTACAAGAAAATTCTACAACCATACAGAATTTTCAAGATTGTAACCATATAAAATGTAGTTTCAAACTCCAACACAAGATATATGGTTTTCAAATGTTTCGATTCCAGCAAAAATCTACAAAATTCTCAAACGATTATTGATTTCAAGAGCACAAGAATAAAATACATTGGAGATGTTTCATTAAGATATTTTGAAAGCCATGTAAATATTTCTCATTTTAGGAGTAACATAAGTGCAAATGGAAAACGTTATCATCAACTTCAATGCAAAAGAATAACAATGTTCACCATGGATCAATGACCAAATCTTTATAACAATAGAGAAATCTCTGTAAACAAGTCATAAGCAAGAAGCAGATTGCTAAAAGGTTCATGCAGCTTGCCAAATTCAAGTATAGATTATAAACATCAAGTTCAACTTTCGGTAAGGTTACCAAAGAGGAAGGATTAAGAGTTATTTATACATTTGCATCAAAGATTTAAGAATTTAAGGAAATAACTACATTCTTAAAAACTCATGTAGTTGAGATAGGATCACAACCACTATAAATCCTGTGATGGACTACATTTGCATCATTTCTTTCTATTTATCGTTTGTTTTGATTTTTAGCTCTACATTTTGTTTTTTTAAAGACGTGTGCTCTTTTTTTTTGGTTATGAATCGTTTTGATATCATTTTTAAATTGGTATTTTTCGAGGTCCTAAACAATGTGGTCTCGAATAGTTTATTTTGTACTTTTGTGTTATTTTTAAATTTTGGTTTGAACAAGCGGAGCGGAGAAGATAACACATCTTCTGGTAAGAATCAATAATTCAGTTCTTCTCCTATTTCTACTTCGTATATGTTTACTTTTTGTAAGATAAGAATTTAGTTCTTATCCTATTTCTTTGTGATTAATATTAGTTATGTGTTTTAGGTCAAGAGATGAAGAAGAAAAAGAGGATGAATTCTTGGTGAGACACTAAAACTTGGTAAATAGTAGGGCCATTCGGAAATGGTGCATTCCAAGGGCATCCTTGACATCCCTTTCACTTGTTTGGAGAAGGGACTCCATTTTCATGGTTTCTTTCTATTTTATTTTTGTGGCTCTGCATCTTTTAATCTAGTTTCATAATTTATTACACAATAGTGCTTCTCTTTTTTGGGTCTGAATCATTTTGATATTGGTCTATAATGGGTATTCTTTTGAGTTACTGTAATAATGTGGTCTAAACATTTTTCTATATTTTTGTGTTTTTTTGTTCGAACAAGCAGAGAAGAGTAGAGAACACCGTATTTTTGTGTTTTATGTATATTTGTGTGTAATAATGTGGTGCGCATCCTGCTGTAAGGGTTTACGAGGCATTTTCCCTTGGGTTTAAATAGATGGTAGGATTCATAGCTGTTAATTTTTGATTCTTTTGTATTCCTACAATTAATTTTAGTTATTTGTTTCAGGGAAGGAGCCAAAGATGAAAAAATAAAATGAAGCCCTAGACTAAGACCACGAAGAAGTGCCGCGAAGCAGGTAATGGTTCATTTTAATGACATCTTGCAAATCCACCATTGTTATCACACTGGAGATCCTCTCTAACAAAAGTTCATCTTCAATACTTTCAAGTATTCAAATACATTTGACCGAATGTAAGTTGTCTTCCACACTTGCAAAATTATACAACCACACTTTTTTCTTGATTCATTACTCCTCTTTTTTTGTAACCCCTTTTTTTTTCTATAATGTATTGTTTGGAGTAAAATAATGAGTACTTGGGGTGGATATGGATATTGATCTTGAGTATTGGGGTGTATTTTTTCATAAATTTTGGGCTGCATATTAAATTTAAGTAATACTTGTGAGAAAAGTGTCTTTGAGTGCATGATATAATTACTGCACCCATTGTTGTCGGTTTACAATAGGGACATATTGAAAAACATAAAATGTTCTATTAGTGTTGATGATATATATGGAATTCGACATGGGCTAATGGGAAGAAGAAACCCATTGTTCCCAGTTTTTGTTTTGTTTTTTGGCTCTGCAATTTTTCTTTGTTTCATGATTTAATTCACAATCATTCTCTTGTTGGTTTGAATGATTTGATTTTTGTCTGTATTTGTTGTTGTGAATGGGTTTATGTATTTTTTTGTTAATTTTTGTTTTGGAGTGCGAGGGAGTAGAGAAGACCATATCTTATCTATAATTTATCCATAATCCGACCATTTTACTATAATCCGATTTACACACATTTTTGCTTAGAGTTTAATGATATTTATATATTTTTATATGATTAAAATGTTGGAATGCCTAATTTTATTTCTTCTTATTTCATGTCCCTTTTTCCCACTCATGCCATCTAATCACACCACGTGGCTCTGTAGCTCTCCTTATGATCAAACCCTAAGATTTCATAGATAATATACAACGTTGGTGCTTCTTATAAATATTTTGTAGTGCCCACTTCCCTTCGACACCTTTTTTATTATTATTTTTTGATATTGTCGTCTACACTTATGGATATATTATAGTTTTTTGATATAGCATGTTAGTAGATATCAGAGATACTTGAATTGTTATTGATTTGATTCTTATATGATGCATATGGACTACTGGAGACATTTGATGTTGATATTGATATACTTTTGACATGGTTATTTATCTGTAATTCTGACATGTGATATATTTAGTCATATTGAGTAGATCTTGATAATTGGATTAATGTGATGATCATTTTGACATAAATGAAATGTGGAATAGAAATGTGCTAGAAATTGTAAGTGATATCGTATTTGCATAGATGATATTAATTCATATATAGTTGATTTTAGATTTATATCACATATTTGGCATGAATGTTTTAATGCGGCCACGAGGCCAAAGGAGGTATCCTTTGTTTTGTAGGTATATTATATTCACAACAACATCGGGGATTGGAGACCAACCACATTGGAATTCAAGAATAATTCAACTAGGGTCACCATGGCAACATGTAATTGTGTGTGTGTTAGAATTATTTGGTTAGGAGAAAATTGTGACCTAGGGGTCATGTGTTGTTTTGTTTTAATTTCCTTTTCTATTATGTTAGTTTGTGTTTTTCTTTTAGTAATGAAATTTTACTTGTTCCATTATTTAGATTTTTGGATTTGTGTTTACCCCTTTATTAGTCATGGGTTGTAGTGTCTTAATTAAGCTAATTTGAATTTTTCCTAAAATAATTAAAGATGTGACCAAAAAGGAGTTCATTTATTAGAATTAATTTACTCTTGGATTTTGTGTTGAGTGAAGTGTGTTTGAGTTTTGAGTGTAGCACACTCTACCCTTCATGGGAAACTCGAATTTGGCCTTAGAGGCCAAATTTGGAAGCTTTTGGGACAATTCAAACTTGTCCCACACCTCTTAAATGCCCATGCCAACCCTACCTATGGGTTGGGGGGTCAAATTTAGGATCTTTTAGGTGTTTTGGGAAGTTAAAAAGGTAAAATGTTAATTGCACTTTCTTTCAAATATTTAATTTTGTCCTTTGGGGGAGTGGGCTTAGATGGAGTGTGTAAGGTTCTTATCATTCCTCCAACCACTTATTAATTGTGCATTGGAATATGAGGTTGACCAAGTGATGTGGAGTGGAGAGGAAATGAGGTGGCATCCTACTTAGAGCCACATCATCCCTCCCTCTCCTTTCTCTATTTATTGAATCCTTTTTGCTTGTTTTGGGGTTGGATGATCATTTTTAGTCTCTTGAATTTTTGGAGAGTGGGAGTATTTTGAGAGAGTTGTGGATTTTTGGAGCTTGTGGATGCTTGCTTGGTCTTTGGAGAAGCTTGGAACTTCATACTTGGAACAAGATCTACCATGGAGAGGTAGGAGCTTCACCTTAGTTTAAATTATGTTACTTGTTTTATTGTATGTGTGTATATGTTGTGTTGTATGTTTGTTTTCCCTTTGGAATGTTGCTTGGGTATGGGTAGATTGCCTAAGTTTGGAGTGGGAGGAGACTATGGGGAATTTTTCTTGTAGGGAGGCATAAGAGATCACTTTCTTGTGGAGGGATTTTGGGTTGGGTGCCCCATCTAGTATGAGAAATGCTTGCATTTCTTCTTGTTCTTATTATGAGGGAGCCATAAGAGTTTTGAGGGAGGCATAAGAGTGTATGGAGGTATAAGGGGTACTTGAGGGAGGCATAAGAGTTGGTAGGGGAAATTGTGTTTTGCATTGGAGCATTTTTAGGTGGGAACCCATTCCTATTGGGAGGCATAAGTGACCTTTTCATATGTCTTACTCTTTTGGCTTTCTTGATAAGTTTTCTTATTGTTGAGTTGTTGTGTTTTGTATGTAAATGGAATGAATGTGAAATTACATGTTAAGTATTATGGAAGCTAGTAGTTGCCATGAGTTGAGATCTTATCCCATTGTAATGTGGTTGGGGCTCGGGGCCAATGGAGAGGATGGCTTCTCTTCTCCATTGGGTATCTTAGTTGGGTGGAGAGTGTTGCCTCTCCCCCTATTCTATTGTGAATCAAGCAATTTATTGGAGTAGATATCTTGTTGGTGTTGGAGATTGGAGTCTTGTTGGTGACCATGTGAAACTACCTTTAATTTTACCCACTTAGAGTGGAAGAAATTGTAATAATGTATTCATTCTTGTATTTATATTTTGCATAACTTCCCACATCAAGTGGAGGACATTGTATTGATATTGTAAAGAAACATATTGTATTCCTTTGTGTCTATGGAAGTGTAGCATATATTGAAAGGAAAGTTGTATTCAAATAGTTGTTATTGATATTGCATTGCATGTGGAAAGGAACAAATAAGAAAAGAAAGAAGAAAGAATGTTATTGTAAAGTTAGTTTGCAAATAGAAAAGAAAGTATTTTCTCCTTGTTGAAACCTTGAATGTATTGTGAGAAAAGTAGTGTTGTGTAAAAAGATTTAAGTTATGTCATTGGAAAGAAAGTTTTTTTCATTATAGAGTTGTGTTTATTGTAAATAGGAAAGAAGAAAATGTAGAGATTGTTAGAAGTTGAATTTGTTTACAAAATATCATTGTATGGAAAATAAAGTTAATATGGTTATTTAGAATGTATGCATGTTGTAGTAGAATGAAAGAGAGAACAAGTTAGATTATATTGTATCTGGAAAGTTGATTTTTATATGAGGAAATGACAAATAAATAAAATAGATTTACATTCCTTTTCTCTTGTAATGGAAAGAAAGAATCTAGTTAAACAAATGGAAATTATTCTTGTAAGTAGATGAATTTTATTAGAGATGAAAACACTTTAAAATGACTAGATTTAACTAAGAAATGAATAATAGAGCACTAAATCTCAAATCTGGAACTTGAAATGAACAAAAACAAACTTAGAATGCATTTTTACATCCTTTAGCAACTTTAAGTTCTTACAAAAATATCGATTTTAAGGTTCTATTTTTCAAAAACAGGATCGCCGCCATGCGAGAGAGAGGGTGGTCTCGTAACCATCACTCAGGCTAAGGAGGATGTCTCAAAACTGCCACCCAATAAGGCGGCGGTCCTGTGTTTGTCACCCAAGTAAGGCGGTGGTTTCACAACCGCCGCTCTAGAGGGCGGTAGTCCACTGTTTGTCACCCTAGCAGGGTGGCGGTCCCTAAAACTGCCGGTCTGCTCTGGGCGGTGGTCCTGCCACTTATGACAGAATTCCATGGACCCATGTTTGTGCATGAAATTTAACCAGTTTTCACTATTTCCTAAGTTGTAAAATTTAACCTACATGTACCAGCAAGTAAAATAAAGAGAAATGTTATGGATTGGAACAACAAAACACACATATGACATTTATAACAAAAGGGGGTAGGGTTTTCCCCAAATTTAAAACCCAATACACTATAATCTTGGAATAAAAACCAGATTGGAGGAAGAAACCCTCCCAATCTTTAAATGAAATAGATTGCATGAATAAAACTAAATCTAAACTAAACCTAGACTAAATCTTCATGTAGAATCCTTCCATGGCTTCTTCCCTTTGCTCCCATGGCTTCCTCCTCTCCAACCTGCAAATTTAACAAAAGAAAATGAACCAAATGAGAAGATTAGAATGAGAAAAGGTTTTAATAGAATTTCATAAGGATTTTTAGGGCTATGTTGAGAACCCTAGGATCTAGTGGCTAAGATGGATTTGATCCAAGGGTGGAGAATTGACCCTACCTTTATTAAGAAGAAATGTATTTTAAATGTTTTAATTTAAAATCCTTAAGGGTATGTGTAGATGGGTGAGTGGGGCCATTTAATTGCCTAGGGGTGTGATGTCCCTTTTTAACCCTTAGTATGTGTAGAATTTTATAAAGGACCCTTTAAGCTATTAAAGTAATGAATTTAATAAATTAGCATAAGGTTAACCTTGTTAGGATTGAACTTAATTAAAGAAAAGAAAACATCTAATTAAGTGAATTAAACCTTGTTATCTTCCTATAGAACTATCGATTAATGTACCCTAGAGATAATGGTGTTAACATGTAACTTTTAACTAGACTTGGTTCTTCAATCATAAAACTGAGCTAAGTAGTGTAAGTAAGTTAATGAACCCTAAAGGTTAAGCACCCTTGTAACATCCTTGTATCGTAACCTTCTCTTTTAACCTAAACAAAAAAAAATTAGTCGCATTTTCGGGTTAAGTGTTTGGTTGAAGTGAGTTCTAGAACGTCTTTTTTTGGCGTTACATCTTTAATTCTCTTCGTGCATACTCCTCTTCTCTCATGATAAATCGGTGCCTTCCTATTATCTTTGAACACTGGAGCTTCACCTTTGTTTTTGTACATTCATCAATGTTAGACGTGTTAAATATCAATTCGTTTCTTCTTTGTTTAACCTAATGTTTTTTAAGTCTTTGTCGATGGGTGTTTTTCCTATTTTGCATACAAAACTCAATTGATACATTTCATTGATGATGAACACGTGTTCAAAATGAACGCTTTATACCCATGCAAAACTCTTGAGTCACTCTTTTTATTTTATATTATGTAAGTCACAAGTGACTGACATATATACGACATCGATAGCTTTGATTTTTAATAGGGCGAGTTAAGGAATAAATATTTTTACAGTCGTCAGCCCTCTATGACATCAAAATCAAGCCATCATTTGCACATTTCATAATTTTTTGGTCTTTTTATTGATTCCATGATCTGCACAACATAAGACACTAAAATATACCTATGAAAGCACATGTTATTGATAAATTAAGGAAAACTTAGATACAATCATGGTATAGTTGTATACACTTTTGAATCATGTAATCTTGAAAGAATATTCTCGATATGTTTCATTCTCTCTGTTCTCAAAAAAATTCTTTCAAAGATAGCTTTAGTTTATTCAAAATATGACATTACACATATACACATTACCAAAATATGACATTATGTTTCTATAAGAACCCTTTTCCACTTTTAGGAACTTGGATAATGCTTGACATCTATCATGAATTAGAGACTATAAAAATGTAATTTTTTTCACTTAACCTAAGCGTGCTACAAACAGGCGTACATACCCTACCCCTGCAAGATTTGAACTTGTGACCTCTATTTCAAGAGCACATGTTCTTCACCATCAGAACCAACTCAAGTTTACATTCCTCATGCCTAGACAAAATCAAACAATTTAAGGAAGAATACATCCCTCGTGCCTAAATGAATTGTGATTTAAGTAAGCATACCAGATTCCCTTTTTTTTCCCACTCGAGGCCATGGAATGAGTGATTTCTTTAGGTGTTGTTGAAATTCTCTATAGTCAAGCTTTACATTCAGGTTTCCTAATAATCATAGGTTTGCATATAATACTAGAGATCATGTTCAATATTTCTCTTCTTGTCGACTTCTTTTCTGAATTGCATCACGTGCCTTCCATTAGATTCAAACTCGGTACAACGTATAACACTATAAGGAAAAAGTATTTTCCAGTCATTTTAAAATTTATGGACCTCAAAGTAATACTTATAACAAGAAATATCATACCCCATGGCCTTGTGGCAAGCTAGAGCAACAGCCCATGCAGTGTCCATCCTCAAGAGGTTTGTGGAATCTATTCATTATTACTCTATCTTGTTTGATTATTTTGTTGGGTATGTTTCCATGTGAGGGATATACTCTTGTGGAGGACAATGGGTCTCTCAAATTGGGTTGGAAGGACCTTTCTCTGCTCACTGCATCTGCATGGAGACCCACTCACCATGCACTCATCTAATACTACATCTATACTAATTCCAGCCCCTCTTTTTATATTTCTTATTGCACCACCTTAGTTGTAGTTTCAAGAACTAATGGAAATGTATTAGTTAGTTAGTCAGTGTTTCAGTTGCTGTTTAATAGATCTCAAAAACAACAACAGCATTCATGTTTGTGCCTCTGCAAATTGCTGATATTTCAAACTAGTATATCATTACAAATTTAATTGCAAGATGATTATGGTTTATATATCCAGGTCCTTGTCACTCATAGATGTGTCTATTTTTTCCTAACAACATCTCCTAGATGTGAGCCTGGAAGGACTTTTTCCAATGCTTATCAAGTGTTGAATCGTAGTATTGAAAGATTTTGCTGCAACCATGGTTTATAACTACTCCAATAGACTCGAGAGAGGAGAGGGAGGGAGAGAGAGAGGGAGAAGGAGCGAGAGTGGGAGCGGAAGTGAGAGAGGGAGAGGGAGGGATAGGGAGGGATAGGGAGGGAGAGGGAGAGGGGGAGGGAGAGGGAGTGGAGAGGGAGAGAGGGAGCGGGAGAGGGATAGGGAGCGGGAGAAGGAGCCATAGGGAGAGGGAGAGGGAGAGGGAGTGGGAGTAGAAGTGGGAGCGAGATGGAGAGAGGGAGTGGGAGTGAGAGCGGGAGAAGAGGGAGAGGGGGAGGGAGTAGGAGATTGAGTGGAAGGAGAGGGAGAGGGAGAGGGAGAGAGAGAGAGAGAGGGAGAGGGAGAGGGAGAAGGAGAGGGAGTGGGAGCGAGAGTGGAGGGAGAGTGAGAGGGAGAGGGAGAGGGAGCGAGGGAGAGAGAGAGCTAGAGGGAGCGGGAGAAGGATATGGGGAGAGAGGGAGAGGGAGGGAGAGAGAGAGGGAGAGGGAAAGGGAGAGGGGTAGTGGGAGGAGCGGGGAGTGGGAGCGGGAGGAGGAGTGGGATTAGCGGGAGAGGGAGAGGGAGATGGAGGAGAGGGAGAGGGAGAGAGAGGTTAAGGGAGAGTGAGAGGGAGAGGGAGAGGGAGAGAGAGAGAGAGATTGGGAGTGGGAGCGTAGGGAGAGAGGGGAAGTGGGAACGCGAGCGAGGGAGAGGGAGAGGGAGTCGAGTGGGGCCCGGGAGTGGGAGAGGGAGAGGGAGCGGGAGCGAGAGGGAGGAGAGGAGAGGGAGATTGAGTTGAGGTAGAGGGAGAGAGAGAGGGAAGGGAGATAGAGAGGGAGAGAGAGTAGGAGTGAGAGAAGAGGGAGAGAGAGGGGGAGTGGGAATGAGAGAGGAAGGAGAGGGAGTGAGAGAGGGAGAGGGAGTGGGAGTGGGAGCAGAGGGAGAGGGAGAGGGAGGGAGAGGGAGATAGAGAGGGAGAGAGTGGGAATGGGAGCAGAGGGATATAGAAGGAACAGGGAATGAGAGCGGAAGGAGAGGGAGGGAGAGAGGGAGTGAGAGAGGGAGCAAGAGTGAGAGAGGAGATCGGGAGAGGGAGCATGAGCGGAGGGACAGGGACAAGGATAGGGACAGGGGAAAGGGACATGGAGATTGTGTGAGGGAGAGAGAGAGAGAGAGAGAGAAGAGAGAGCGGGAGTGGGAGTGGAGTGAGAGGGGGAGTGGGAACGAGAGTGGAAGGAGAGGAAGAGGGAGTGGGAGAGGGAGAGGGAGAGAGAGAGATGGGACCATGAGGATAGGGAGCGGAGGAGAGGAGGGAGTGGGAGTGGGAGAGAGAGAGAGAGGAGAGATAGAGGGAGAAAGAGAGAGAGAGGAGAGGGAGAGGCGGCAGAGGAGAGAGAGAGAGAGAGATAGGAGAGGGAATCAAAGAGGACAAGGGAGGGAGAGGGAGAGGGAGAGGGAGAAGATGGAGAGAGAGAGAGATCCATACCAGGAGGAGAGGGAGCGGCGGGAGAGGGAGAGGGAGAGGGAGAGGGAGTGGTAGAGGGAGATGGAGAGGAGTGAAAGGGAGCGGGAGAGGGAGATGGAGGGGATGGGGAGAGGGAGAGGGAGAGGGAGAAAGAGAGGGAGAGGGAGTAGGAGATGGAGTGGCGGGGGAGGGAGAGGGAGAGGGAGAGGGAGAGGGAGAGGGAGAGAGAGTAAGAGTGGGAGTGGGAGTGGGAGTGGGAGTGGGAGTGGAGAGAGAGAGAGGGAGCGGGAGTAAGAGCAAAGGGAGAGGGAGTGGGAGTGGAGAGAGAGGGGGAGGGAGTAGTAGATTGAAGGAAGGGAGAGGGAGAGGGAGGGGGAGAGGGATAGAGAGGGAGGGGGAGGGAGTGGGAGTGGGAGCGTATGGAGAGGGAGAGGGAGAGGGAGAGGCAGAGAGAGAGAGGGAGGGAGAGGGGGAGAGGAAGGGGGAGAGGTAAAAGGAGAGGGAGAGGAAGAGGAATAGGGAGAGGGAGAGGGAGATGGAAAGGGAGGAGGAGAGCGAGAGGAGAGGGAGCGAGAGCGGGAGTGGGAGGAGAGGGAGAGGGAGTGAGATCGGGGAGGGAGAGGGAAAGGGAGGGAGAGTGGGGAGGGAGAGGGAGAGGGAGAGGGAGAGAGGGAAAGAAGAGGGAGAAGGAGAGGGAGTGAGAGGGAGAGGGAGAGGGAGGGAGGGAGAGTGCGAGGGAGAGCGAGGGAGATTGAGAGGGAGAGGGAGAGGGAGAGGAGAGAGGAGAGAGAGAGGAGAGAGAGGAGAGAGAGGGAGATAGAGGGACAGGGACAGGGGATAGGGATAGATACGGGGAATGAGAGAGGGAGAGGGAGAGGGAGGAGCAGAGGGAGAGAGAGAGAGGGAGAGGGAGTGGAGGGAGAGGGAGAGGGAGAGGGAGAGGGAGAGGGAGAGGGAGCGTGAGCGAGAGAGGGAGAGGGAGCGAATGAAGAGAGAGAGAGAGGGAGAGAGGGAGAGAGAATTCTAGAGTGGGAGGAGAGGGAGTGGTAGCAAGAGCAAGAGCGCGGGAGGAGATGGAGCAGGAGCGAGAGCTAGAACGGGAGAAGGAGATGGAGCGAGAGAGAGAGTGGGAGGGTGAGGGGAGGGATGGGGATGGGGAGGGAGAGGGAGAGGGAGAAGGAGCATAAGAGAGAGAGGGAGGGAGAGAGAGAGAGGGAGAAAGGGAGCGGGTCAATTTTTGTGTTGAGTTTTGGGTGACATCTTGAGGCCAATTACTATTGGGCACCCACAAACATAAGACAATTGAAATTGTAAAAATGAATACACAGAGTATGAGATTAAAAAAATTTGTAAAGGAAAATATTAACTAAGTAATATGGTAAAATGGGACTATCAATCTTCACGAGAACATTAAAATTTAAGAAATTGTTTAACTTTCTTGAATTCCATGTGGTCACGTTATAATAAAAGAGATCTTATCCCTAGACAAAACTTTTCATCATTAGCTTTCCTTTATTGCTTATCCCTTTTTCTACCCTTGACATTATTTCACATCAAGGAAGATGGTTTTATAAGGGGAGGGAGATGTAATGCCCCACATTTTCCAGTTTTTTTAAATAATGTTCTTATATTAAATAAAATAAAATAAGTGATTAAAATTTAAAGAGATAAAAGAAATAAAAATAAAAATAAAAACACGAGAGAGAAAAAGGGGGATTGCATGGCTAGTGATGGAGTATTGGCATATTGGAGTACCATATCTATCAAAGTGTAACTTTACTTGTAAGGCATGGGTGGCCCGAAATCCTGCGCAGATCTATCATCTTCCCTACATAATAAAACAAACACTCTCTTTGAGATCTAGAGTCCTTGACCACAATACAACCCAAGTTAATGTTATGAATTTAGACACAATTGGATAGTTGCAGCGAGGGAAAAACATAACATGGTTTTATCGGCCCATAATTTAATTAAACAAAATGCTATAGGGGACTCTTATACACATAACTATCTCAAATAGTCATCTTGAAATCAGTTCTTTGTGGGTTTGACCAGCTCTACACATGATATAAATCTTTGTCCTAAATACCTCCTCATTCTTTTTACATACAATTGATTCATCTAGGTCAGTATATATGAAGGAAGCGAGTTCGATTTTACGAAAGGAAAGAAACCATCGCCTACCACTATTTTGTTGTTGTATACAAAGGAGAGGAAAAATATTGGGGATCATGAGGCATGTAATTTCTAAATATATTGATTTTTCTTCTTCCACAAACCTATGTTGTGTGTAATATAACCTTTACAACATCATTTTCGGGGTAGACGACTACCACTTTATTTCATGCTCTTTGGATTTTAATTCAAGTAGTTGATGAATCGATTAATACATTGGTAGTTCCCTTTCATGTTATCTCACGTATATCTTCCATTTCGTGAAACTCTTTGTTTTCCCATTTTCAATAATCCCTCATCCGATGCCCTCTCATGCAGTGCCATAAAACTAAAAGATTTATCACGAGGCTCTTCCCTTGAGAGTTAAACTAATTTTAGGGAACAATAGTTTGAAGGGAAAATGATTATTTATGCAACAAGTGTGGGTGGGATACTTGGTGGCCATTCTAGAGAAAATCTAGAGAAAGGAGGTTGGGAAAAAAATTCATCTTGGATTCAACGTACTTACGAAAGGGTTACAATAACATAAGATGATATTTTGGAAATCATTGTTAAATTTCACATACACTTAAATGAAGTCAACATTCAAAGACGACTAAGATGATTTTTATAACAAATAAAACATAAGATATTGTCTTGATTGATATTTTAACCTAGTAAATGGGAACTTTTGATACGTAAGGGAGGAACATAATCACCACACCCCTCAACATGGTTTAAACAAGATTATTAAATGACCAAAATTAAGAAAAATGAAAATTGAGGATTGACCCTTTTGACTCAAGGAAAATCCTCTACTACGTATCATGATCAATGCAAGCTAAGTATCTAAGGGAAGTAGTTAGAATTATAATGTTACTTGTAATAAATTAAAGAAAAATAATGTAGCGAGAGTTCCTAAATTTTATTATGAAAGGAACGTGTGACCTATTTACCTTTGAACTAATAAACTTCCTGTTGACCATTTTTGGTCAATCATCGGAAGGGGGTACTAAAAATTTTAGTTGCAAAGTTCTAGGTAGTTTTGGGATGAATTGGGAGCAAGTTGAAAACTATGTGTGTTGTTGTATGGTGAAACACCTCACATATGTTTCCATTCTTATTGTCGTCTTTAACAAAGTCATGAAGATGCCTCAAAAGACTAGTGCACGACCTCGGTGAAGGCAATAACTGTAGCAGATATAAGAAATTGTTCCTTACAACAACAAACACATTAAAATTTGTATGGAAAAGAATGTAGTTTTCAAGATACGGTTTATTAAATTTTGATTATTTATTTATGCTTAAATGAGATTATTAGTGTGTTGAGTTTTTAGTTCATTCTATATTTATAAATTACAAAAATCAAATGCAAAAGGAAATTGACAATTCAATTATAGAAACTAATTCTATTTATTCATGAAGAAATAAAGTTTTCCACACAAGCCGTGGGATCTAACGCATATGTACAAGAAAAACAAATACATATACATAAATTTGTAAATAAATGAGGAGAGAGGAAACCCATCATTTCTTGAATGAGTTGGTTTCCTCATGTTCCTCACTTGCATCTTAATCATCTTTATGTTCTTTTTCTGATACTCTTTTATGCAGCGCCTATTGATAGATAAAAGATATTATTAGAGCTTTGGGTTGTTCTCTCTTATCATGTACTTACAATTTTAGGTAGATGAATATCCAAAGACAAGTACAGATAAGAATGCATGAAAAGGAACCCAAAACGAGAATGATAGAGTGCATGTCACTATCATTCAAGAGCATCTAATGAGTTCCAAAGGAGTACATTTGAAAGAAGTTCTTGAAGGATGAAAAAGAAAGAATGTTGACCCTATTTTATAACTAGTTTCTTTAGATGTGTAGGTACAAGAAAGTAAAGCCATCATTCAAGATAAATAATGCAAAGCTTAGTTTTCTACATGCCGGACAGTACATACATTTTACGGGAATGGAACAAGGGTTACGTAAAAGCATATTTTGAAGATTGTTCATGACCTTTAAAGTGATTGCAGAATTTTAAATGTATTCAACTTAAAGCATACTAAAGAGAAAGTTGTAGATTTTTAGATACGAAGATCAAACTCCCATCAATTTGCAAGAAACACGCTCTACAAGAAAATTCTACAACCATACTTGAATTTTCAAGATTGTAACAGCCATATAAAATGTAGTTTCAAACTCCAACACAAGATATATGGTTTTCAAATGATTCAGTTCTAGCAAAAATCTACAAAATTCTCAAACAGTTATTGATTTCAAGAGCACAAGAATAAAATGCATTGGAGATGTTTCATTAAGATATTTTGAAATCCATGTAAATATTTCTCATTTTAGGAGTAAAATAAGTGCAAATGGAAAATGTTATCATCAACTTCAATGTAAAAGAATAACAATGTTCATCATGGATCAATGACCAAATCTTTATAACGATAGAGAAATCTCTGTAAAAAAGTCATAAGCAAGAAGCGATTGCTAAAAGGTTCATGCAGCTTGCCAAATTCAAGTATAGATAATAAACATCAAGTTCAACTTTCGGTAAGGTTACCAAAGAGGAAGGATTAAGAGTTGTTATACATTTTCATCGGAGATTTCAGAATTTAAGGAAAGAACTACATTCTTAAAAACTCATGTAGTTGAGAGAGGATCACAACCACATTGCAAGAATGAAGAAGCATAACATAGATGAACAAATTTTTCTTGCAAACATTAGAGAGAGAGAGAAATACCTTTGTAGCGGTATGGTTTGAGTTTCAACAATGGAGGAATGGTGGTGAGAAGTTACAGAGGAAGAATGGAGAAAATCTGTGCATGGGAGTCGAAGCAACTGGAAGCACTAAAGCGGCAGATACATTTTTGATTTTTGAAATCATGGAAGGAAGCTTGGGATACTTTTTCATGACTTACTGTCCCCGACCTCGGGGATGTGAGGGACATCAAATTCCATGGTTGTCAAGAGGACGACACTTGGTGGCAATCCGATGGAAGAGAATGGATGTGAGAAAAGTTGCTTTAAAGCACTGGGGGCTGAAATTCAGTCACATGGATGACCAAAAGACTCACCATGGGGGCTGGGAGAATTTTTTCATGTTTTATTTCCCGACCTCGGGGATGTGAGGGACATGAAATCTCGCCATGAGCTCTCAGTGGCCGACACGTGTCGTCCCGATAATTTAGTAACTCCCAACCGCCTTTGAGAGGGAAACTTGAAATGATGATAACTTGAGCTCCTAGTGGAATTCAATAGTGGGGTTCTCATGTCTTGATTCAACCATCGGATCCCTGAAAAATTAGAGTTTTTATTTGAAACTCCACTTTTCCCTACGAAAAACTTCCTACAAATCCTATGTGTCAAGGTGTTGTGAAAACGTGATTTCACCATCATGTAGTTATTAGAATCCTCTTTAGGTTATATTTTGTTTTACTTCTAACTCCATCCGAAGCTCCCAGAATCTTCTTTTGAATCCCAACAGTTGTTTTAGGCCTATGTACTGCCTAGGCTTGTGAACCCTATTTTTTACTCAGACTGCTCCAAGTATTTAAAAACTTCCCCAAACCTTCCAAAATCATTTCCATGATGTTCTAAGGTCTTGAATTCACCTCCATGTTGAATTTGGCCCTTCTGCTCCACTCCGGGGGTTGATCTAGTCTAGGAAGGCTAGCGATAGCCCTTCCCAATACTACCAGAAGATAGCATCTTTTCAGAACTTCCTAAAATCACACAGGGAATGAATAGAATTTCCTAAATCACCTAGGGGACTAATTTTACATCAAATAGGGGGTTACCGGACTGACAAATTTGACTGGGGTGCCTAGGAATGATAAAACATGAAAAATTCAGCACATGGGTATAGTTGCCATGCTTGAAACTTCCAATTTCCTATTGCACATTTGCACGAAAACAAAATTGAACTAGTTGATAGTTTGGTCGAGATAGATGGTTCTATGCAGGTAAATTATAGGATTATACAAATTTTTGAGAATGATTCATAGGGATGATATACTCTTATGGACTGATAAACTTACTTCTATGGGTGAATGATCAATTAGAATAAGGAATAAATTCACGTAAGAGGGATAAGGATGTGTGATTAAGTTTGTTATGTGTATATAAGTCATGATTTAGGTAGTTATGTTGCCAACATTTAATGCAAAATGAACACTCTGTTCAACCATAGGTAGGATTGCTCTGCTAGGTTCCTAAAAATAGTAATTGCCAACATAATAAGTGCATTAAAAGAAGACCACAACATACTCATGATGCACAATAAACACTGAAATTTGTGAAGCCTGGTCATGATACAAGAAATTTAAGTAAATGGGTAAGTACTATGTAGGTATTTATGTTGCCAACATTCAATGTAAAATGAACACTTTGTTTAACCATAGGTAGGACTGCTCTACTAGGTTCCTAAAAACAATAATTGCCAACATATTAAGTGCATTGAAAGAAGACCACAACATACTTGTGTTGCACAATGAACACCAATATTTGTGAAGTCTAGTCATGATACAAGAGATTTGAGTAAAGGGGAAATACAAAGATTTAAGAAATAGGGTTTCAATATTTTTTTCCCATTTTTTACAAAAAGAAAAAAATTGCACATTTAAGGGTCTCTGGTCAGCTCTATGGGCTCCCTGGTCGGCTCCGTGGGCTCTGTGTGCGGGCTTGTTGGTTGGCTCTGTGTAGTCTTCGCGTGATGGAGGTGGAAGGAGGAAAAGTGAGATCCTTTGTGCCGCCTCCAATATATAGGCAAGGGGTTTGCTCGAAAGTAGTTCGCCCCGAAAGGGGGCTTGCCCAAACCCCCTTGAGCGAACCACTTTTAATGTCATACGTGGCAATTCCATGCGCTATATGGCACTTGAGTGAAGGTTGTTAGTCTAAAGAAGGTGTTCACGCGAACACCCCTAATTTTGACCCCGCCCAACACCCCACTCGTATTTTTGGGACAAGGTGTGGGACATAGTATCATGCCATGACCCGTTGTTTTCCTATGTCATAAAATAGAAGGGAATGAGCCATAAAATATCTTCAACACATTTTTTCACAAAATTATTTAAACACATACAAAGTGAAGTTTGCAATAAAATATCTTTTTCTATATAATAACTAACATTCTAAAAATTCCACGTGTTCTAGTTAAATACTACAAATCCATGTTAAAAGTAAAAAAAAACATAATATTACGAACGGTGAAAACTTCCGACAAATAGTAACGAATACAAACAATAGACCGATATATTTTAGCATTAACAAGGAAACATATTACATATATAATACATGTGAATTGTGTTAGTGTAGTTAGACATTTTTAACAAAAAAATGGAAATTGAGAAAACACATCCACTTTGCGTACAAATCTAACACAAACGTTATCAATTTACGCACTAGAAATGAGATCTACATTGAAGAATATTTGGAAGATCTGTTAGAGTTTGGTTCATAACAGTCAAATGTTGCCTACAAAAATTCATGCATCTGATATGTAAAAATGAGATACACATTGAAGAGTAGTACAAAGATTTCTTGAAATGGGCCATAACATTCCTTGTTTTGCTAAAAAAAAATCAACAGAGTATGCAAAGATGAGATGTACATGGAAGATTATTGAAAATATTTAGTTTTACAAAAGTGAGGCTCAACGCTTTGAAAGTGCACCTGTATCTAATTGAAATTTGGTTCATAACTATTAATGTTCTATCTTTAAAAATATGCACAAATTGGGATATACATTGAAGAAAATATACAAAGAGTTGGTTTACAAAAATGAGCTTCAGATCCCAAGTTCAACATCGAATGATATAGTATGGTTTTGCGAAGCATTCATAGAATGTTATGGAAAGAATACATTCGGTTTAGAGAAGTAATCATAGAATTTTATGCAGCATAATATGATACAGTAGGCTTTAGATAAACAAACATAGAATGTTATGGAGAGACTACATTCGGTAGAAGAATATCACAAGTTCAAGGATTCCTTTTTAAGCTTCTTGAAGAAAAAATTGTTGAGAAATACAACAGTTTTTGGATTCCTTGTTTTGGGCCTAAGAAATATTGTAGTTCTTGGATTCCTTGTTCGGGGCCTGAGAAATATTGCAACTCTTGGATTCCTTGTTTTGGGCCTGGTTTGAAGTAATATTAGCAAAATTTTGAACACCCAAGCGAGGCTAATGCGTTTTCAGGTGTAGAAATGGTTCCTGCAAGGAGAAAAAACGGTGGAAGGATGTTCATGGGAATGCTTCTGAGATTGGAAAACAAGCAACAATTTATGAAGACTATTATGACAAGGATATTCTCGTGGTGCCATCATATAAACCTTTTAGTGAAGAGGCAAGGAATATGGTAATGGTAATGAATATGGATTTTAAGAGAGAAGAGAAAATACATTGTCTCATACCACTTTCATCTTACCAAGATAAATGATTTTAATAAAATTGACAACCATTTGCAACATCTTTTTCCCCATATTTTAAACCATAAAATACTTGCAAAGTATTTATCAAATTTAAACCTTTAGTCAATGCAAGGGCACATGTTGTTACGCCGTAAGGCATTCTTGTAGTGGAGTTGAACCTATTGATTATGACACAAGTCAGAAATCAAACGGACCACACTATTCCTTGGAGTTTCGTTGATATCAAACGGACCACACTATTCCTTGGAGTTTTGTGGATTTTGGTTCTCCTGTGACGGGCAGCGACGCTCTGCGGCTCGACTGAAGCGTATGGAAGCTTATGGAAATTCTGCAGCATTGAAACAGATGTTGGTTCACCACTTTAGGGGGCGACAAGTTCAGATCAGAGGGAGGAATGTTGAGGGGCTCGGTTTGTAGGCGGAGTGAAGGAGCAGTGCGCGGAAGCTTTTCCATTACGTCCTCCAGCGTATAAAAGGAGCCAATCCTCGGCCGCTTCGCAGGCAGTTCGCTGCAGAAATGGTCCGAGAGACCAGGCTCTGTCTGCCATGCAGTGAGGCTGAGCGGTGAAAAAATTTCATCTTCAGTCATGACAGGAAAAACCGTGTGCACAGGCATGGCAACATTTTCGCATGGCAGGGGCTCGAACCCTAACGGCTGATCAGTTAATTCGCATTGCGGCCACACGTCGTCTGTAAGATCGTAGGCACAAATCGGAGCTGAGTGAGTATCAAATTGCTGCTGCTCCTGCTGTATAAGAGGTAGATCGCCTGGGCAAAAGCTCTGGTCGAAATTGAGCAACTACTCGACCCCGTCTTTGAGCAAATGTCTGCGATCAATAGCAAGCACTTTGCCTCTCTCTGCAAACGTGCTCATGCTCCTTCCCACCTGTTGCTGTTCAAACCAACAATCCATTACGCAGACCCAAGAATTGATTCTGCAACTTCATATCAGCTACTAGGTATTTATATATTACCGACAGTACAATTTCCCTCTTTTACAAAATCATGCAACACAGTAACGGCTTTGGTTTTTCCAACTGGAATGCAAAACGGTTAGTATTGTATTTAATTTAATTTAATTTGTAGCAGGAAGAGGCTTACGGAAATTGTATGTGTCTTCTTGCAATCAATGGGGGAAATAACTGTGATATGCTCTGGCTGAAGTTACGTGGTGACCCATGAGACATTTTAGGCATCGGGAGGGCAGATCTGAGCGCATCTTTGCCGAGACAGGGACTCGAGGTAAATTTTATTAGTGCGCCATAGGCGACGGATGATGATGATAGGTTGTTATGGTAAACGGCTTTGCTGTGTTACAGTTGCCCACTCTGTTTCCGCTGGCATTAAAACATTAAGAGGTAACGGCTTTGGTATGACAGACATCGGCAGCTGCTGCGGCCTTTCTCAATACTATTTTAAACAAGGCGACACACGCGTTCCAACATTGAAATTGAGTTCCAATATTTACGCCGTAAGGCGTTCTTGTAGTGGAGTTGAACCTATTGATTCTGACACAAGTCAGAAATCAAACGGACCACACTATTCCTTAGAGTTTCGTTGAAATCTAAAGGAGGCAAGGGTCAAGCGATGGCTAGATGACACGTTCACTCATGAATTTCAACACGTCCTCTCATGCATTTTGTAAATTACTGTTTGGACAAGCACCACGACGACCTTTAGCAGGTTGAGCAGGTTTCAGTGTCTGTTTGAGTAGTTTCCTCTGCTCTCCCTATAAGGATAGGCGATTCTTTGATCGCGGGATGCAGCTCTGGCATGCCATTTAGCCACTTTGAATAATGCTTTGGTAGGGCACCGACTGCACGAGATGTTCTTATAGAAGTGATAGATGTGATTGAAGCTATTAGTAAAGGTTTGAGCCCTTCACCTTTGTGTCCCTTGAATATGGCAACTGCTCTTCATAGGATTTCCAAAAACATGGAAAAAGTTTATATGTTCAAGAGCGATAGGTTGGGGTTTGTCAGGAAGCGGGATATGGTTGTGCTCGTGAGTCTTGCCATGGGCTCTTTGCCTCATTGCTCTGCACAAGGCATATCCAATATTGCTTGGGCATTGTCTAAAATTGGCGGAGAAACTATTTATTTGTATGAGATGGATAGAATTGCAGAAGTTTCCATGACAAGAATGTCAGAGTTCAATACTCAAAACGTTGCCAATCTAGCAGGTGCATTTGCTTCTATGCAACATGCTACTCTAGGCCTGTTCACTAAATTGGCAAAGAGGGCATCTTGCATGGCAAGTTCTTTTAGGCCGCAGGAACTTGCACAATTACTGTGGTCATTTTCTGTTATGTACCATTCTGCAGATCCCTTGTTATATTCGCTTGAATCTATCTATAATAACTGGATTAAAAAATGCCAAACACATGGACTCCAATGCGAATGCTATGGACTGTACTACTGAAGGTGGGGAATCTGGTCAAAATCAATTTGAACTAAATAGCGAGGCCAAGATCCCACAGATGGAGTTGAATGATCCATTTGAAAATCAATATGAAAATGATATTGTGGAGACTGTTGAAGATTTGGAGTTTGATGACTATTATGAAATAGCTGAAAGTAATTCAGCTCTGCAGGTTTCTACAAGGCCCCTGTTCAATGACTTCACAAGGGACCAACTAGAAGTTGTGGCATGGTCTTACACGGTTCTCAATCAAATGAGCTGCTCATTATTTTTTATATTTGGAGATCAATGCTTGAATTTGAATCCCAGAGAATATCACCACAATACCGTGAGGATGTTATGTTTGCATAGTAGTTGCACCAGATAAACCAATGTTTGAAACTAGAATATCCTCATCTTGGGCTATCAGTGGGAACTGAGTTTGAGAACAGAGTCGCAAAAGCTTGTAAAATAAAAATATTTAATGAGAAAACAACTTCATTGTTACAGAAGGAAGTAGGACGCCTCCTTGTGAGCACAGGTTTTGATTGGGAGCAAGAATACTCTGTAGATGGATATACTCTAGATGTGGTAATACATCACAAAAAGGTTGGGTTGGAGATTTATGGTCCATCCCACTTTTCACGAAATACAGGTGCGTCCCTTATACAAGACAAGACTATTTACTAATAGCACAACAAGGCATTTTTTTTAATATCAATTATAGCATGTCAAGATAACTTATTTTGAAGCATTGATGGCACCTTTGGATGTTCACGACTGACATATATGTAACATATTTGTAACATTTTCATCAGGAAGCCCTCTTGGTCCTACTATGCTCAAGCATCGTTACTTGGCTTCTGTCGGTTGGCATGTTGTATCCTTGTCCTGGCAAGAAGTGAGTTTTTGACTAGCTCTTCCTCTTGTGACAGAATTGCATGCATGAAGCACATCTATAGGGAATTTCTTTAATTTTTGGCATGTGTTTCTATGTCAACATAAATACCGGGGATAAATTCACATTGTAAAATGCTTTAGGTAATCTGTATCTGTCACGATTATATCCAATATGGATCATGTTTTTCCATGTATAGTAGCAAGCCTTAGGATATATTGTCATAAGGCCTTTCACTAGACCTTATAGATGCTTCTCTTTTCGTATACAAGTCACCTGAAATGCACATTTTTTATTTATTTTGATAAGCATCATTATATTGTGAATAGAAAATTTACACGATAAGCTATTAAAGCTAAATTCATTGTTCTAAGAACAACAGTGTTATAGAAATATATCATAGCATACCATAGCTATCAAACTTCTAAGTGAGCTCATAAAACATTATGTATCCTTGAACCAAACTGTTTAGCTGAAGTATGTACAATCCAAAAAACCCATAGTCATAAGAAATTACATTGTGAAAGGAAAATTTACACAATCAGATGTTAAAGCTTAATTCATTGTTATGAGAACAACAGTGTTACAGAAACATAGCATATCATAGCATACCATAGCTATCAAACTTCTAAGTAAGCTCGTAAAAAATTATGTATCCTTGAACTCAAATTCATCTCAGGAAGTATGTACAATCTAAAAACCCATAGTCATAAGAAATTAGGTACAGTTCAAAGGGAAGTGCGGATGTGGTATTATGTGCTCAACCGCTGCACATGCATGATCCACCATCTTCTCATTGTTAGGAGGGGAGTTTGCAAGTTCTTGTTGGATATCTGCAGGTGCAACAAGAAGGCTATTGGATGAAATGCCTGTCACTGATATATAGGGCTGTGGTTTTTTTGTGCACGGGCTGAGTGATATTTCTATCAACTTCATTTGATTTCACTGACCACATGATTTTTTCCTGTTGTTTTGTAGGCAATGAAACCTCATCCTTGCCACTCTAAGCTTGTTGTTGTAGGAGCTCAATCATTTGTGCATTCTGAGTGCTGATCTGTTACTGGTGCTTGATAATTTGAGCTTCTTGAGAGGTTAATGTTGTAAATAAAACTGTCATAATATGATAAATCACTTCATGAAAACCCTCAATTCTACAGCAACTGGAGATGGGGAAGATGAAGGTGAAGGATTTTGTTGTTTTTGAATAAGGATGGTTGAGGTTGGATAGATGGATGAGTTTTATTTAGGAACTTGTCTAAATGCAGAGCTTTTGTGGGAGCTATAAGTTTCTTTTACTTGCTGATTGTTACTCCTGTATTTGTCACGCTTTTTAGCCTGCAAGGCTCTAGAAATGGATTCCAGATTAGGGTGAGAACTATCAGTAGCATAATTTGGGGGAGATGCCACTGGATAACTTTCCTGTCACATGAATGAAGAGTGTTGAGGAGCGTGTGAAATAGCTGCAGGGACTAGCATGATATCATGGCAAAGTGTTTGTTATTTAGGAAGGTTAGTGAAGGTTTAAGTGGAGGGACCTCGAGGACTGTATTTTGCAGTTGTTTTTTTGCCTGTGAGAGGTCATTTCAACATCAAAGGAAACAACATAAGGTTTCTGACAGGAGTGAAGTTGTGAGATATATGCACCATTGACATTGAATTGCTCTCTCTTATGGAATTTGTTATTTGCAGAGGTCTGAATATAACAAGAGCATTGTAAAATACCTACTAGTGACATCTAATGAGGTTGGACATGGCAAAAGTTATGATGTCTTGGGCATGTTTTCTTCATGATTCATGATATCAGGAATATCAATGGTCCTGATTCCTTCCCTAGAATTTCCTTACCCATCCTACAAGGGTGTTTTTGTAGTTTTTCCATAATCCTGACCAAAAATATTTTCTGAGTTCTTAAAGATGCTTTGGCAAGAATTTGTTGACATTAGATTTTTCTATCGGCTGAAACCATGGATGGTACTCTGGATCAACATATCTAGGCATGCCTTGCGTAGCAGTGGTAACATGGAACATCCAAGAAATGTATGCTTTCAACCTATTGCACAATATCATTCATATTATTCGAGGAGAGGTGTATTCTTATTTGCAGTGTAAGTTCATAATGAAAAAAATTGTATTCAAGAAATTCATGGAAATAGGAGGTCAACATATGGATAATTCAAACAGAAAACGGAGGTCAAGAAGGCAATCCTTCTACACACAAATGTAGACCAATGGCTAATCTTCACTCAATATGCACCCGGTCAATGCCGGTCAACGCATCATGACCATCCATTTCACAATAGACAGCCACGATGTGTTGACCGAAATTGACCAGGTGCATATTAAGTGAAGGGTAGCCTCTTGGAGGGAGAATTTCTTTAATAGCCAATTGTTCAAGGTCTTCAACTTGTGTTGATTGATATTCACTATTCACAATTTTTATGTTTCATTTGATTTGGCCCTTATTCAAAGTTGATTCTACCTACTATTATTAGAGTTATGGTCAATTTCTATCCTAGATATTAGCAAATAAGTTTGGTTGAGAGTGCAACATGGTGATCTGCATTGTATCACCTATTTCAATCATGGTAGACTAATTCATTGTAAATTGAACAAGAGCAATGCCGCTCTAGATCATGTTGGGTGCATTGCATTTTAAGACTTCAAGTTGTAATACTTAAATAAGTCTATTATATTCGCAACCATTTATGTATTTCAGTATTTAGTTGACTGCTCCAAGTAGCTGCTTTATTCTATTCAAAATGATAGGAATAGATAAACGGTTACTTGTTTAATATGAGTTTTGAATTCGTATGCACGAATAAAACATGTAATTTTACTAACATTATCATGGAGCATTTATTTGGAGACCCTTTGAAGATTGATCACGATAAATTACATCATGCTTTACTTCACATTTTTGCAATCATGACTGCAGGTTTTGGTCGGGTTGTGGAGACGCTAAAGGCAATGGAGAGGTGACTTGCAAAATCTTATAACAAATACATTTGTCTACTGTTTCTGAATTTTCCTCTTTGTAAAATAACTTTCATATGCAATGTATCTTTTACTTTGTGGATTTTATAACTATAGGGTTTTAAATATAGTGCTTCTTGTTTATATATTTTAAACCATCGCTTAACGATATTCATTTTGGTTCATTCATACACTCATTTATTCATCATGCTCACTAATCAACCCAAAATCCATCTACATACAATTACTACTACATTTCCTACCCACGTTGTGTTCCACTACATAGGAAAATATAACTCACATTATGGAACAAAAACCCTCCGATCCCTTACGGCGTCCACATCGCACGCTCCATCGCGCGATTGCTAGTTTAGGTACTACCATTGCATTGTAACATTTTTGTGTAACTCTCTAGTTGACTAAGATTTGATTACAAGGTTAGATTGTGTACCACGTGACTAGAATGGCATGCATAATAACTGAGTTTGAGGTTTCGTGAAGAGAAGCTTGCCTTTGTCCGAACCTCTCTCGCTTTACGTCATTCGTCTCATCCTACACAAATTCTGCCATGCGTAAAGCAACGAAAAGATGTAGTTGATTCTCTCGCCATTGAGAGCAGCTAATAAAGGGTTAAGGGCCTTGATAGCATTGTGTACACATTCGTGGCACGACGACATGTACAGGGTATTCCACTTTACTAGGCGAGTCCTTGCAAAATTCTATGACGGCCTTGTTTTTTTATGGTATTTATCTTTTATCGGTGTTTCCTCTTAATTGACGAGATCCACTTTTACGGATAGTTAATCCTATTGGGCGGTAAGAGGAGGATCTTTCTTTATTTTCTTATTCTACTTTGGTGGTTTGGCGTGCTCACCCTCTGTTTAATGAGAAGCTCTGATAGTGGTCCAAATAAAAACAACATAAAATGGTTGCCTCGTAAGATGTAGTTGTAGACAAATTGTGGGTAGCTTAGTGGTATTGCAGAATCAATTGAAACCACGATTGAAGGATGTCAACTCATTCTTGAAATCAGTCAGCGCCATGTCGACGCAACCAAATTTTATATTGACATCAACAACTTAGTGATGAAATTCTTATCACGAAACATATCTTGATACCCGCCTTCCTCCATCTTAGGGCTCACATGATGTTGTATTCGCCAACATCTGTATGTTCATCTCTGTTGTCCGCGCCTATACCTCGTGTCAGTAGTCCCCCACCGTAGCCAAACTGGAACAACATCTTTCAGAGTAATTATAAAAACATTTATTTGAAAATGTGTTATCTTAGTAATCCTTTTGGAAAATTGTAATAATGCATGTATGAGTTCCATTGCATGTGACCTATATTTTATTAATAATATTTAAAGTTATTGAATTTCCTACGACCTTATTATATGTGTCGAAAATTATTCTTTATAAACCATGTTTTTTCTTTCTTAAATATTCCATTCACGTCTTTGCCTTATCTAACAAAAAAGTATATATATGGTGTGACTTGTTGTTGGTTATGACAACACTCATACAGGTCATATCAATGCAAAATCGGATGGTCCAAGCAATTTAAAGAATATGATCTAATGGTTTAGGCGTTAATTACAACATGTGGATATTTCCAAAGTATTTGGACTCGAAGACTTTCCATTAGTAGTTACGGATTATGCCAATATTTTGTGGGTCACGACAAATATAGAAACCACCCACAATTAAAGTTAATAGTGCAATGTCGCTAGTGGCACCAACATGCATCTCTGAAAATCTGAGTTGGGTCCATGTTCACCAATGTGCGTCTGACATGGACATTCTTGTTGTTAATGTCATCAAAATATAGCTCGGTCTCTGTCATGTCATCAAGAATGAAGCAATTTCTTAACACTGAAGTGTGGCGGTGACGGGGTTCGTTGAGGAAAACATGTTGGTGAGTTGAGCGGTGGCATTTTCTGTCTTTGTCAGCACCATACAATATTTAGTTATTATTTTTCTCGAGTTTTGCATGTTGCAGGTATGGTTAAATTTGACGGCTGCTTATGCATGTAAAACAATTTACAGGTGACGGTAAATTTAGAAGCTTCGCCTTCAAAAATGTTATTTTTACAATGTTATGTGGACTTTTAACACTTGGTATTCAAATTTTGTTTCCGCATCATCCTATTGTCTATACATCACCCCTTTTTCCCTTCAAACAATTAACATAAATCACGTTCTCCTGGGAATGGATGATAATATTACTCTCCATTTACCTGCAATGGTGTTATACTGTAAAAGCACAATAAACTGTCCCACTTTTTGGTATGTTTTGTACCATTATAAACATGAATTTTCAGTTTCATTGATTTTCTAAAGGTAATAGCCATAAAACCGTACACATTCATGAAATTCCACAAACTAACGAAATATTGCATTTAGAGTGTAGAATACATATAATTTTTTTAAAAAACAAATTGCAAAAAAATGGTCTTTTTCTTAATTTTATTCATATGTTGTTTCTTATGTTATAAAAGAGGAATGACTGTCCTCGGGTGGTTTTTTTGAATGAAAATTTATTTTTTCACCATGAAATTTTAGATATATGTTCAAGATTTGAATTTTGAGGTGCTATCAAATTTTCATATTTTTGGACTTATATTTTTTTTTTAAATTAATTATTTAGTAAAAATATTTTCAAATAAATGGCGTACAAATGTTTATGCCAATAACTTTTAAGATTTATATCGAAATTGAATTTTTTTCACAGGTAAGAAGAAGACTTCAATAAATAGTAATTTTAATTTTTCAAATTTTTTTGATATTTTTGCTATTTTTCAAATTGGGTTGATTGTGTACGATCGATTGTCCTAAAATACCATATGTTAGCAAAATATAAAAAATAAATAGTAAAACATATTTTTAAAAAATGAAAATTATATTTTTAGAAAGCTAATAAAATTTTGTATTTTGTGTTAAAATTTTGTAATTTTATTCATTCGTTAACCCTAATTACGTGGCACCTAAGTGGCACATTTTGGCATAAAATTATCCTCCAAATGGATTTGGCGCCAAAATGTGCCACATAAGTGCCACATAGGTGCCACATAGGGGGTTCGCGCGAAGGGGGTTCACGTGAAGGGGGTTCGCGTGAACCCCCCTTCGCCCGAACCCCCTAAACCTAAATCCGCCGCCCAAAACTATATAAATATCTATATATAACTCTTTGCCGCCAAAATTATTTGAATTCGAGGGGTTCGCGCGAAGCGTGTTCGCGCGAACCCCTTTCGCGCGAACTAGTTTCTTCATCCTACGTGGCAGTTCAGGCGAAGGGGGTTCACGCGAAAGGGGTGTTCACACGAACACCCTCGATTTCCGATCCCGCCCAACTTGTTACTCGCGTTTTTGGGACATGAAGTGGGACACAACATTGTGCTTTGAAATTCAAACCCATTGGGAACAATTGAGTGATTAATATTTGTAACCAAAAATATGTATTCATTGCATGCTTTCAAGGTTTTCCTCTCTTTACAGAATTCAGGGTTGTTTAGAGAAGTTTCTCATCTTTTGCACACTTTTCTAAGCTTTTGATGATATTTGTATGGGATCATGTCAAAACTTGGATTCAAACTTCATCCTGGAAGACTTGGGAAAATCCTTTCAATCATCTTCTACATAATATCACAAAACATTGGTATCAAATTATCCTTTCTATCGAAAGTTTGAACCGACATCGATCGAATCTGATTCAGACCAATAAATTTGTGTATAGTAAAACGAGGAGAGATTAGGTTAGATTTTTTTTTTTTTGCGTGTAGGATTGATTTAACCCATGATGGTACTGATTTTAGATGCCTATTGGTGAGAGCTCCATTCAGTATAACCATGCCCATAGCCACATCCTACCCTCACTGAAACTATCAAATTACTGCTAAATTTTCAACATAGACCTGGGTTTAACGTGGTCAAAGCCTTGGGATCTCAAAATAAAGTGCATGTATTATTCTGCAAGGAGACAACATGTCTGAAAAGGCTACGAGGAGGTGTCATTCTCTCCCCTACAATTGTGTGTTGTCAGGTATGGGTACTACACTTATTAAATGGTTGAATGTCATTTCTCTCTTTTAGAGCTTATAAGCAAGTTTATTGGAAAGGGAATCTTGTAGTTATTTCTTATAATCATTCACGATAGAAGAGTTATGTACTTAGTAATTTAAGTCATGAAATGAAGAAATAACATCAACCTATCAACTAGTGAATTGTAGGCACCTTAATTAAGTAAATTTTACCTTAGAAACCAACCCAAGTAAAAAAAAATTGGAAAATGCTTGAAATTGAGGTTTTGTTTTTGGGAAACATGTAATCATTGCCCTATGATGAGCAATGGTTTTAGGACCACCACCCTGCCCAAAGCGCGGTTTAAGGATCGTCACCCAAGAAGGTCGGCGGTCACATGATTGACACCCAAACAAGGTGTCAATCAAAGGACCATCGACCGCTTGGGCGACAGTTTCATTCGCTTTGAGGGAAAATAAAATCCGCAATCGTAAAATCCGGAATGAATTTAATTGAAATATGAGCTTTAAATCTTCAAAATGAATCTACCAACAACTAGTAAATGGAAAAATTCAGTTGTTTAAGCATATAAATTCTCTTATGGGCATCCAAATGCGTAAAATATTATAGATCTAATGAAATGAGGTTTTCCCCAAATAATGAACTCAAGAAATGTATGTATTAAATAGTAAAAACAAATTCATGGTGGAATCTCTACAATAAGAAAATAGAGAACCTTGAAAAAACAAACCCATGAATAAACTAAACTATGAAGAGAATAATGAAGGAAGATTTCCCCATTTGCAAACTAGATCCAAGGAAATGTTTACATGGTTTCACTTCTTGCTTCCATGGCTTCCACTCCTTCAGCCTGCAAATTAAAATGGAACAAATGAGTGAGTTAGTGTAAATAGAAAGAATAAGAAGACCCCAAAAAGATGTTTAGGGTTTATTTGAAAATACCTAAATCTAAGTGTGCATATCCATTTAATCTAATGGTTGAGGATCAACCCTACACCTTTCAAGTTGTGGAACTTTATGGGGTTAGGTAATTTTAAAAGTATGGGTATTTGAGTCGAATGGGGCCAATTAATGTGTAGGGAAAGTTGAAACTTTAATCTTAGAAAGTTAAGTAAATATATGACTTGGGTCCCTTGGGGATAAATCAAATAATTACAAAAAGGGTAATATAGGTAATGAATTTTAAGGGTTAATTAATTATAATTTTAAATGTTTAGATAGAAAACCTCATTGGAGGCATTATTTTTAAATGTTGTGGGAAGTAAGATTTAAACTAACTTAGGAACTTTTGACCCCATGATATTTTAAATAAGATGAATTAACAAAGACCCTAGAAAGGGATTTATCCGAAGTAGCCTTGTGTAAATTAATAATGATAATTATTAATTTAGTAATAGACAACCCTTCATATGTGTGAAGTTTAGTAAACAAGAAACAAATTAAACTTAGTTGTTAGTACTTGATGCAACCCTTTTTAATCAAAAAAATTTATTCACTATTTTTCCTAGTTAAGTATTGAGTTTTGTCTTGGGATTTTTGCATCAAAAATGTGGGCGTTCTGATGGTAGCAACACGTTTGATGGTCAAATTGTAAATTAGTAACATAAATCACAAGGTGGAGTTTTATTGTTTCACACTAACAGTCTGGTTAAAATATCCAATTGTTTAAGTATCTAATGGTTTGATATTTCTATTATATTGCAAATGAAGAACCAAATTATACGAAAATTATAAAAGATGAAGATAAGGAGACCATGCCTGGATGAGCGAAGATGGTTGAAATTATGGGATTTGGTTCTGCATCTATAACAGGCATTTTATCAAGTGGTTTTCTCATCTAGAACACCCGTCTACTTTCCTTTTCTCGAACATATCTAAAGTTGCTTCAAAAAACCCATTTGTGCATATCGTGAAACTGAAGCATTCCATGATGCTAAAATTTTTTGAGGCATTTTTTCAAATAGTTCACGTCTACATGCATGCCTCCATATATGTCAATCCATATGTAGAGTCCATGGGATTAAATTTTCCAATGTAAGCATTCATGGCCAAAACAGATCGAGTTGAAGGTTTCTAAACATTTTCCCCCTTCTTGTTTTCTCCCTCTTCAAAATATGATTCCACATCAGCTCTAGATTTTCGATGGCATCACTAATCACTTCACAAATTTCCCATCACGTTTGCATCCATTTACTAGGATCTTTTCCCATAATGGGTATTAATTCTTCTTCTTTTTAGTTACACTTTCTCTTTGCCTCCTCTCTAGTTTGAGGTTTTTTTCTCTTTCCATTCTCATTTCACTAGATTTTTCTCTAGAACTAGTTCTGAAGCATCCCACCCACACATGTTGTTGCATAAATAATCCTTTGCCCCTGTATCCGTTGTTCCTTGTAATTCCTTTAACTCTTAAGAAGACCCTTGTGAGAACTCTTTCAGTTTCATGGCACTCCAGGAGAGGGCGTCTAGATGGGGGATTACTAAGAATGAGAAAAAAGAGTTTCACTTAGAGGAAGATTGATAGAGACATATCCTATAAAGACATATTACATGGGATAGAAGGAAAAGGGCACGATGAATGTCTTAATCGATTCAATAACTACTTGAAATACACAAAAACAAAGAATAGGAAATGAAGTGGTAGTCGTCTACCCTAGAAATGATGTTGCAAAGGTTACAGATGCACTCAACAAAAATTTGTGGAAGAGGTAAAATCAATACCTCTAGACATTACATGCCTCATGATCCCCAATCTTTTTCCTCTCTTCTACATACTGATAATAAAATAGTGGTAGGAAGGGGTTTTCATTCCTCACCGAGACAATTGAACCCTTAAGATGCAAATACAGATCCAATTGATTAATTTGTATATAGAAAGGTGAGCGGATATTTGGTTTAGAGTTTTATCACCGTATGTAGGCCACTTAACCCATTTTGAGTGCGATTTTAGGGCGACTAGAGCTCTATTTAGCACAGTTCCCATAACATTCTATTTGTTTAATTATGAGTGTTTTTCACTCACTACAACTATCCAATGATCAACTAAATTTTCAACATTAACTTGGGTTCTTCATGGTTAATGCCTTTGGTTCTCAAATAGATTGCTTATATTATAATGCTAGGAAGATGACAGGCCTACAGTTGCTGTTGCTGTGACAGTCCATACTTTGACCACACTCCAGGAACACGTCATACTACCACCATGTCTCCATCCACTTGCCCACCAACCCATGCATTCCCAAGTTTTTTATATGTTTTTATTTTTATTTATTTATTTTTGTTTGTTTTTTTTGGGCACTATAAGGGAAAACCAAAAATCAGAAAAATTGCTTAAAACAACCGAAAAAAGCAAAAACATCAAAATGCCCGTCAAAAATGTTAAAACGCGCATCAAATTTAATCATGTGATAAAAAAGTCAAAACTACCGTCAAATTTAAGCTAGTCGTGGTGCATGAGCGGCTGCGAACCCTTTACCATAGGGGAATGCGTTTGGCATAATAAAGTTTTATTTTTACTAGATCTAAATATAGAGTTTTTGGCCTCATCTATAGAAAGGTTCCACACACGTAGGCCAAAAGCGGGCTCTTAGCACGCTCGAGGCCCTCTTGAGCACATTTATACGAATATTCTAGTGACCTCACCACTGCAGCCTAGGTTTTCCTTGAACTTGATGTCTCTGTCGATTGTCGACACGTAATAATTCTAATCTACCGACAATTGCTCCCAAACACTAATACATTAGCATTAAAATATTGAACTTTGACAAGTCATAATTTTGAATCCCCATATTATTAACTTGTTATATTTTATAAAATGTATAATTTTTGGAGCAACCAATTATAGATAATGTGCACAAATAGAGTAAAAATATCCACTAATGCCAGCAATGTGGGCTTTGTCTCGACTCTCAATTAACTTCATATACGGAGCCTAAAAGATCATATATAGATGTGGTAGGTGCGTATAGAGTATAGTTTTGTTTTTGCTTAGACTATAGACTATAGGGTCCTCCGTAACATAATAGAGATAGGATCATAATGGTTGCCATAGGGGAGAGGAGCCAGTCATGGAGCATTACCCAATAGTTGTGAGGGTAGTTGACATCCTTTACTCCAGTTTTTACACATTTTTATATTAATAATTGAATGAATACTATCCTATAAATGTACAAACAATCTTCAATACTGATGTACATGTCACTTTTCATGTACAACCATGAATCTATCAACAGTAGAATACTTGATATCATTTTTAAACATAAAATAACATATATTATACTTCCATGATTGCCAAATTTAAAGTCAACCTGTATTTAATACATGGATATATAATTGTATTTCATCCCTATACAAAAATGATACCACATCATCATATCAAATTGATGTCACTTTTCATATAATTTAAGTTCCCATTTTACAATGTTAAAGATCTTGTCATACACAGATTTTGGGGCAGGTTCTCACAAAAATAAGTCCAAAGTGCACCATTTTCAAATATGGACTGTCTTTTAAGCATTAACTTTCTCACCATTTTGACAACCAGCTACTCCCATAAATGATGTACCTGTATATTTTCAACAAATGTAAGGCTCAAGAAACAAAGATTGAATTGAAATGAGAAATCAAATCAAATTGAACTTCAAATCTGAGTATTGAAATAAAATATCATAAATCTTGATCCACCCTAGTCAATTTCACCCAATCAAAAACAAACACAAGGATCAACCAATTTGGACCAATCACAAAAAAGCACAAGGATCAATCAACTATAACACTTTTCATATCTCCTATAAATCCAATTCCTCAACTGCTCGAAGTTTTATTGATTAGTATTATTTTGCTTAGTGCATGAAAATCGAGTTCAAGTGTCGTATTCATCTGTTATTTTCCTCCTACTGCCACATAGTAAGTACTTAACTCTGTTGTTATATTGATGCACATTCATTTAATTTTATAAAAAATTCAAGTCAATCTATATATTTTATGGACTACTTTGACAAGGAGAAAGACTTGCTTGATTCAAGTTATTTTGTTGTTCAACCTAGCTGTTAATTGGGATTAACTGGAAATATTCTTGGAAATTTACTTTATGTTGCCTCTTCATGAAGATGTATATTAACAAGTAACTCTAGGATAAATTAATAAAATTTGTAGATGTATATTTACAAGTAATTCTAGGCTAAATTAATGGAATGTGTAGGTGTATATTTACAAGTAATTACAGGAAAAATTAATGAAATATGAAATGTATATTTACAAGTAATTTCACGGTAAATTAATGAAATCTATAAATGAATACACATCTACTTGTAAATATACAACGACACGAAAAGGCATAATAAATTATACTGACTACATGAAAAGGGAGCATAAAATATACGATTACATGAAAAGGCAGCATAAAATATACATCTGACATGTAATTACTTGTAAGTATACATCTACATATTTCATTAATTTAGCCTGTAATTACTTGTAAATATAAATCTACATGTACACATACATCTACAGGTTTCATTAATTTAGCCTGTAATTACTTGTAAATATAAATCTACATGTACACATACATCTACAGGTTTCATTAATTTGGCTTGTAATTACTTGTAAATATAAATCTACATGTGCACATACATCTACGAGTTTCATTAATTTAGCTCGAAATTACTTGTGAATATTCATCTATGGGAGGGCCGGTCATGTTGCACCCAAACTTTGGGAGATTATACCAAGCACACAGTAATCCCTAAAATCCCAAAAAACTATCAATTCAAGCGCATGAGAATTCTCTACGGCAGGCGCTTTGAAACAAATCTGCCACGTAACCCAACGTGCATACTTGATGGAGTGAGAGGTGTCAATTTTATTGTCTTCCATGTGATGTTGGCCCAAAACATGCGACTTAATCACCCCACCTATTAATATTTAATCTGCCACTTATTACAAAGGCATCCGTGATTTTGGAGGAGAGGGAAATTTGTGCATGTAGATATCGTATTAAATCTGCCAAGGAATGTCGTGTTATTTGAGCGAAGCATATCTTGATATGTACAAGTCTGCTTCATTTATTGTCATTGAAGGCGCCAATAAACACCTCGCCACCCTCCATTAATTGGGTGGAGTTTCCCGCTGAGAAAGAAGAAACAGAAGAAGAAACGGAAACTTGCAGCAGCGTGGAGAAGAAACCGTATCATAGAGTGCCCTTTCTGTAAGGACAATTACAACATTGTTTAGCCTATGTTATGTACAGTTGGATTTTATATTTCTATACATTGATGTGCTTCAATTGTGAGAAAGGCGCAGTGTATGAGGCATTACCTTACACATTGATTTGCCTTTTTCATGTACATGTATATCTTGATATGTGCCTTTTTCATGTAGACGTATATTTGGTCATAAATTCAAATCTGTATTTGTTTCAATAACATTGCCTTCTTCTGTACTAGACCCATTTTGACCTTTGATCTTTCAAGTATCCATTGCTCACAATATAGGCACTCACATCAAATGGTTGCACTTCCTTTTATGTGAGTTGATTCAATATTATTTCTTCTCATTGTTGTAAGTTCATCTATTCATCTATCTTTGCAGGTTTTTATTGACATCATGAGGAGAAGGCAGCTTCCTAAAAGAGTAAGACCTGCATGTGCCAAAATTAGGGGAGCAAGATTTCCGCCAAGTGAAGAACATGAAGAAGGGGCTAACAATACCCCACCTCAAGATGCCAATGACACACCACATGAAGAAGAAAATGTCCAAGCAATAACAGTGAGCCCTTCACCCCAAAAAGTGACAAAGCCAAGAGCTGCTTGGAACAAGTCTGATATGGATAATGCCATAAAGATGTTGAAGAATATGGATACTCTACATGTGCTGCTGCAAAAATGGGGTATACCAGTGACCACCCTTACTTCTTGGTGATGGGCATTACCACTACTAAAAGAAAGGGTCCACCAACAATTCTAACAGATGAAGAAGAGATGGAGATAGTGAGTTGGTGTCATGAAATGGCTGACATGGGCCATGGGTTAGAAATTATACAACTTAAGACATGTGTGGCACAAATATGCGAAACAAGGTCTAACCCATTCACGGATGGTTTTCGAGGTAAGTCATGGTGGGCAAGTTTTAAAAAAAGACACCCAGATCTAACATTAAGGATAGCTGAAGGCCTTGATAAGGATCGAGCAATGTGTTTGAGGCCATCAATTTTCAGTTCCTTCTACGTTACTTTGTCTAAAGCTTATGAGGCCAACCCATATGGACCAAACCGAATATGGAATTGTGATGAAACTAGGTTACAAGCTGGAAGGAACTACGGTATGAGAGTGCTTGCTAAAAGGGGTAGTAGGAGTGTCCCATATATCATCCCAAAAAGTAGAGAATGGATTACCATATTGTGTTGTGTAAATGTTGTTGGACAAAGCATTCCAGGATTCTATCTTTTTAAGGGGAAGCACCATTTAGAAAATTATATTGCAGGTACATGCATGGATGACAAAAGATTTATTCATGAAATGGTTACATCACTTTGCATCATCTATACCTAGTGGTGTGTCTCCTACAAATAGGCATTTACTATTTTTATGGCCATGGTTCACATGTTGCTTTGGGGACAATTCAAGAAGCCAGGAGTTTGGGGATTGATTTGTTAACATTGCTGCTACACACCTCTCATAAATTACAGCCATTGGATGTGAGTGTCTTTGCTCCATTCAAAACATACTTCAAGGAGGAGAGACACAAATGGATAATTGCAAACCATGGGATAGATGTGAAAAGGGATGAATTAGCGAGTTAGGGAGAAAAGCATTCATAATGGCATTTACGCTAGCAATATTAAAGTCGGGATTCAAAAGAAGGGATATGGCCTCTTAATCCAAATGCCTTGGATGAAGACATGGGACCTAGCAGAACATTTGACACATCTTTTCAAGATGATGTTGGTGCAACAGAAAATATGCTTCATCTATTTAGGGTTGATTTAGAGCAAAGTGAAGATGTTGAGATGGTGCCTAACACACAATTGGAGAAAGAATCGGAACCTCGGCGAGAAGGAGATAAATATAAATGAATGTGTTGAACAACAATTGCAAACTCCAAACGGAATTAATCAAATTGATGAGTCACTATCTATGCCCACAGAAGAAAGCCCTCCTGATTGGATGAAAGAAGTAGCTCTTAATCTTGGTGTAAACTTGAACTTCAATAATGAAGAGGTTAGCCTCTCTTTACCCTCTCATCCAACACTACTTCCTAGCTCAGATTTGGTGCACTACTGTGTTGGTAGTCAAGCTGAAGAAAATGATGCAGAATCACAGGTAGAGGCAACAGGAGTATTAGGGCGAGATTCAAACCAAACCTGTGAGGGAAACCAAGGACAAAGAACTCTTGGTAGATTCTTGAAACTCCCTGTGGAAAAGGTTAGAGAATCATCAAGGTCAAATAGTGCTTCTGGTATAAGATTGAGTAGGGAATCTCAACTAATCACCGCAGATCAGTACATGGAGCTTCTGGTTGAGAAAGAGAACAAAAAAGAAATCGATGAATTGAAGCAAATAAAAAAGGAACAAATCCAGGAGAAGAAGGCTAGAACGAATTGTTGAAAGGGAAAGGAAGGAGCAGGAAAAAGATTGAAAAAGAATATAGAAGGAAAAAAAGGAGCACCAAAAGTTGATTCAAAAGCAAGAAAGGAGCGAGAGAAGGGAATAGGAGCGGATTGAAGGGATCGAGAGATAAAGGAGAAGGAGTTTGAGAAGGCAAGAAGAGAGTTGGAAAGGAAAATGAGATTGAGTAGTCCAATTAATCCTTTTCTGATCAATACCCAATGTTAAGAGAATTAATGGGCATACATTGCCCCATATCGATTCAACACACAATTTTGCGGTTGGAGTGAATGCTTCCCCACTTGATCCATTCCCAACTACACTGTGAGAGATGTCAACATGGGGAGGCAACTATGCAAATTAACACCCCAACTTGACCTCAACTGATTCACCACCCTTCCCCGGATTTTGGAAATGATATTATCGAAAGTAATTATTTCTTTTTGAAGGCTGAATTTTTGATGTCTGGAATTGGCCTTTCGATTTAAAAACTACAATATAGTTATAATAGTTATATGGCCCAAGTATATTGTATGGCCATGTTTTTGTAATGGACTATGGTAATGTTTACTGAATGAATATATGTCGTCCAAGTTATGTGATTATATTTTGCAAAGATTTAAACTCATATTGTTTCTGAAAATTACATTTTTGAAACTGAAAAATAGTAAATGCCAGTTTGCAATTCGCCAATAAACTATATTGGTCATTAATGTAACAGTCAGAAGCCAATAACACATTCTACCAGTACAAAAGAAAATTATGAAATAGTTTCTATCACTGCCTCAATGAGGGTAAAAACCTCACCGTCTAGATATTCGAAGAGAATCAAACAATTTCCAAACTTATTTGATGTGTTGATAAACACAATTAAAATGTTGCTCTGCATCTGCACTTCCACTCTGAGTCACTCCAACAAGCATAACAACCCCGCTGCAACACATGTACAAAAAATACTATCACTTTTTAATATATAAAAATATATTACATGAACTATACAAAAAATACTATCAGTTTTTAATAATACTATACATAGACAGCCATAATATTATACATAATCTATTCTACATCCAGAACAACAAGTACAACTAGGGCTTCACAAACTTGGCCATTACAAGCCATAGTGCATTCATTTGATAGGTTGTCACGCTAGTTGTAATCTGGAAATTTGCTTATATTGTCTCCATTAATGAACTATTAATATGTAGCTTGGATAGTTTTTCAGGCTATTTGTCTGAAGTTTACTTACCTGAAATGCAGCCTCAAACTGTTCGCAAGGTACCGCCTCGCAGTGTGGATAGGCTTTCATTGCAGCTGCCTCACTGTATGCTCCAGGAACTCCCTAAATTTCAAACAAAACCCAAGTCTCAACGCTTGGAAAATTAAATATGCGTAAGAATCATCACCATAATGCACAGCAGTCTCCCAAACCCCTATTTTGTCTTCCATTGATATATAAAACTATAAAAATTTATATATGTGTGAGCTAGAATTCTTCCCAGGCAATTGGACAAACAATACAAAATCATATAACGTTGGCAAACAATTCTCAATAATCGTAGACTAAAACTACCTTTATTTGAGTTTTGAAAGTTAAAAACCAATTAATGAAACACAAGGAGTTTGCACCCAAAAACATTTCCACAAGCATAGCTTTTGTAAGACATCGAGCAAGTTTCACCTCAGACTGTGGACATAATCTGAGCACGCAGGAATGATTATCTACCCCTCAAATCCTTATGTATGCAATGCTCCCTAATCAATTGGATTCATACTGAAATTTTTGTGTTTGCATGTGCGTATATATGAAATCCATTAAATTCATAAAGATAATTGACACCCACTAAACAAATAACTATATCTTACCTGATAGGCCACCCGGACCTGAGATCCATGGCTGGGCGGTGCCGCTAGATCTGTTACAGACAGAGGCCCTGCATAAACCTATAATTTCAAGAGAATTGACAGAAATTTTGAAAACTTCAAAAAAAGGATTTGTTGGGCAAAAAACGAAATAGGTAAAAAATTATAACATTGAAAATGCAGAAAATAGTAACTGGGTAGAGAAACCAAATCCCTGGGAGCCACAGTCGCCTCCGAATCAACACTCCCATTGAGATTATTGTTAGCAATTTGTAAGTCGGCGAGAGAAGATGTGAATTCTCGTCTTGGATATGGGTAGCCACAGGTGAGAGAAGCCGAACTACGGCGTGTTTGTGATCTGCATGGCAGATTACTCCATGATGTCCCAGTGTGTCTCTGCAATTTCACGGCAATGCGCGCGTGTAATTTGGGCTTGAAGAAGAACTACGAAACCCCAAAGCGGAAGAAGATGGACACAAATTGGAGGCCATTTCAGGTCGCAAAATTCCAGTCATTCGATGCATGGACAGCCAAAATAATTCACGACATCATTTCACGTGAAAGACGTAGTTTTGAAATTGCCATCTGGCGACTCTGTTTTGCACTTCAAATCGTCTAGATATTCTGCACTTCAAACTTCTATTACCTTTGCGAGAAGCTTTCAAACTTGTATTCTTGCTACAAGTTCCTTATTTCTTCTCCATGCTGCTGAAAGGGCAGGTTTCTTCTCCACGCAAAATAGTTCTATCTTATGTTTCTTCAAGGATGAGGGGAGAAAGTCGGTGCAATTAATGGAGGATGGTGAGGTGTTTCTGGCGCCTTCAATGACAATAAAGGAAGCAGACTCGATGCTTGCAAGATATGGTTCGCTCGAAAAACAAGGCAATACTTGGCAGATTTAATACGAAATCAACATGTATAGATTTCCCTCTCCTCGAAAATCACGAGATCCCTTTGTAATAAGTGGCAGAATAAATAGTGATAGGTGGGGTGATTAAGTCGCATGTACTGGTCCGACCCCAAAAACGGCCAAAAAAGTGACACCTCTCACTCCATCAAGCATGGACACTGGGTTACGTGGCAGATTTGTTTGGAAAGCAGTTCAAGCTGTAGAGAATTCTCATGCGCTTCAATTGACATATTTTTGAGATTTTTGGATTACCAGGTGCTGGGAATAATCTCCCAAAGTTAACCTGCACCATGACTGGCTCCCCTCCCTTATATAAAATTCCAAAATATCGATGGGAAGTTAAATGTTATAAAAGCATTAAATTAAGGAGTTAAAGACAATACAAACAATAAATCGGCTGTAATTATTTCTAGAAGAGCCATCTAAATTAAAAGCAAATTTGAATTTTTTCCAACGGAACGATCATATAAAAAAATAAAAACATTTGCATCCGTTGGTGTAAGGGGAGCATGACAACTGGCAAACAGCTGGTCGAAGAACAGTTCACGCAGGCAATATAAAGTCTGTACCATACCTTATATTATTACATTATTTTTATGTGCTTTCTGTGATCCATGCTCTGCAGCAGTTTCTGTGTTGCATGGCCACGCTATGTTTTTGCATTTTCTAAGTTGTTTTATCTTTCTTTTCTTTTCAATGGTGTGAGTGTTATGTCTGCAATTTATTTGGGGTTTGCTTGTTTTTGTGATTTGAGTAGCTTTTTTCTGCATTTTTCTGTGTTTGGTTTTCTGTGCGTGTGTTCTGTCTCAGGAAAATAGCAGGTGCAAGTTGCAGGGCAACTAAAGATAGCAGGACAAAAAAGTGGGCAAGCATCGTGCGGTGAGTTTGCTAAAATAATTTTGCCCTGAAATTGTAGTTAATTTGTAAGAGTTTAAGATTTTTCCCTTAATTCTACAGAAAAAAAAATTCGGTCATATTGAAAAAAATTGTCTGTCTTTGATAATTACTTTGTGACTTTGATGTATATTTGGAGGATTCTGGTTGCTGTTAGTAATTCGGCCCTCAGATCTGGTTGGTTAGGTAGTTTTATTTAGATGAATGTACAGGGTCAACTTTGTTAAGTTCAGGGTTTAGATCTGGTTTGTTTGTAGGGTAAAGTTTACAGACAATAGATTGAAGTAAATACTCGGTGTTTAATACATTGTAGTTTAGGGTTTATATCTTAGTAACGTCATGCCTAGGGTTTCTAGGGTTTATGATTGTCTCAGGGTTTGGAATGTTTATATTCCCCACTTCTTATTTTCACGAATTTCTATCAGTCTAGATCTGCAAATTTTTACAATGGTTCCTTATGTTTCATTCAAACCAGATCTAGTTCATAGGAATGAAATTTATAGCTATTTCAACTTTCCTTTTATGAGATTCATATTTTGTTTAAGAAAGTTGCAGTAGTTTGGAAACACTTATAACCAAAGAATTGGTACTTTCATTCTTATCTCTCTGCATTATTACCATACTTCTGATAATGCATTTGTCTAATTTAATTGTATTAGGCTACTTTAATTGAAGGTTCATTTATTGTAGGGATACTAGTTTTAGTTTCAACGAAATGGATGCAACCGCTGTCAGTTGTCGGTTTAATGTTTGTAGGATAATTGGAGCTTTTTGTGGGAATAAGCTACAACCTGAAATGTGAAGCTCGTTAATAATAGTGTTTTATTTGTGGCATATGGTGTATTGGCTATAAATAGTATCTGTTGAATATATAGTCATATCAGGAAAAGAAAATAATATATTTACTTTTTATGTTATATATAGATGTATTTATTATAACTTAGTTCTGTAATAAATGTATTACAGTCTTACACCTTAAAGCACATTTATATTTCCACTTTTCGAAATATAAATCGTGAAAAATTTAATGAATTAGGTGAGGGTTATGGCTTTCTTACTTGTGACTTCATTGCTTTTTAACATTTCAGAAGTATATTTTAAAGGTGGGTCTAGTTGTCTATAGTTCCACAGTTCCACTGTGCTTGTCTGATAATTCTGTTATCTGTGACCTAACTGTTTTCCTGTCATTCAAGGTGCATTTGGAAAGTCCATTCCAGTTTTCCATGTTTTCCACTGTGCTTTACTGGTAATTTGATAAAAGAATTGTCTCTCAATCTGTTATATTTGCCATGTATTTAGGATTTGGAAAGATACGAGAAACTTATGACTGTAATAGAGAAACTCATTAGTAACAGTTATTGATGCTCTGTTTTTTGAATTGGCTCTGTTTTTCTTACCTGTGACATGACTTCTTTCTTGGATGAGGGTGTAATTCGAATTTAAGTCAGTTGTTCGCAGTTACATTGTACTTTGTTCTTAATTGATTGTTTGGATAAAAATATCCAATAAATTGTTTTATTACCTTGCTCTGGTTTTTGAATTGATCAGTTTTTCTTACCTGTGACATGAGGGTGTAATTCGAAATTAAATCTAGTTATCCGTAGTTTCACTATGCTTTGTGCTTAATTGATTGTTTGGTAAAAGATTAGCTATTTGTTTATTTTTCTCCTTATCAGCTCAATATTAGGTGTAACCGTAAATTTTTCAACGCCACCTTATAATTGTGAGTTTAAACCGGGCTTCAAAAAAATTATCATTCTATTTTTTTGTAACTTTTTAGTGAGGCATTTTTATGCAATTGTCACACAACTTTCCTTTATATATTTAGCAACCGGAAGAATGCAAAATTCTAATGAGTGGAGCAGAGGAAGGGAAAATTGCCCAAGCTACAAGGTTTATAGGATCTATCCTGTATTTTTCGAGTTTATTTTTTTATTATTTTTGTTATTAGAATGGTGCAGGGTGCAACGACCAGATATCAAAAAGATATATGTTTTTTTAAATCGTGTTAATTTAACTTTGTTGTTAATTACAGATCATTAGTAAGTAATATGAATTTTCTCCATTTTGCAAAATGGGATTTTGCTATTTTGAAACATTTTTCAGCTATTTGTTTGTATCTTTTGTATGGATCTTTAAAATTGGATTGAGGGCTTTAGTTGCATCTCCAATGCATCGAGGCCGTTTCAGGTTTGATATGTTTAATGTACAAGGTTTGTTTTTTAACTTTAGATCTAGGAGGCTATTACGTTTCAATTACCTGTATGCACAGGGTTAAACTTGTCAAACATACATAGGGTTTAGATTTGAATAACTTTTGTTTGATGGTTCCACAGATTGATATGTGCTCGCAAGTTCAAACTGGTCAAGGTAGCTTTCTTTATACTAATTTAACCTATCTTTTATAGAGGTTAAGCCCAAATACCTATTTCAAGAACAGTTCTCTTCTACACGCGTTATGGTCTGCATTTATAAGTTATTATGTGAATTGACTTCTGTCCTTGTTTCATAATTTGTGTTACTCTTTGAGATTTGTTTGTAAAGTGCCTTTATTAAAAAACTGTTCATGAAATATTTGGTATGTATAGTTATATCCCTTTCTTTTACTAAATTGATCGTAGACTGCTTGGGATGTGTTTTTATTATTATTTTTGGTTAAATTCAAGTCTTGATAGTAAATTCCGAGTCCAAAGACGGAAAAAACTGATTTAGCGCATTGGTTAATGGTTGCAGTGTAACATAAAGAGAGAATTTGAAGACTTTTATAATAGATTTTATTGATTTGTTTTTTAAAGGCATGTAAGTCTTATTTGACTTTGATCTCATAGTTGTATTATGGCATGTGAAATATTCTGAAATATTCATAAGTGCTTTTCAGATGGAATTTTCTTAAAAATCTCTTTTAAGCTCATTTATAGATAATATTGATTACTCAAAAGAGTTCTTCCTATGTTTAGCCTATTTAAATTTAAATCAAAGTGCGATGATAGGGTTTAATTTTTTGTTTGTTAAGTTTTTGGTTAACATAACATTCATTCATCACAGAAATGGGGCTGGTTCTATTTTTTCAGAGTTATTCCTTTTGAGGATACAACATTTTTGAGGTATCTAAAATAAGTAAAATCTGGTTTTTTTAAGGTTTTGTCTTAATCTTTTGGACCGTTACAACTTTTTAGGTACCTAAAATTATTTGTTTAGTTTTGGTTGTTATTTGTTATTGCTTTGCAGGATCTTTTAGAATGAAATATGACCTTATAGTTTTATAAGGTTTTGAATTTTTAAATTCAATTATTTGTGGGTCTATTACAACTTTTTGGGTATCTAAAATTATTTGTTAAGTTCTGGTTGTTACTTGTTATTGCTTTGCAGGATCTTTTAAAAATGAAATAATGATTTTTATGGTGTTTTTTTGTGGTTTTTATGTGAGAAGTTATAATTATGAATGTGTTTTTTTGTATGGATATTATTGAGTATAAGAGTAATGTTTTTATTGTGAAAATTTATGAATGTGTTTTTATTGTGTGTATATTGTTTTTGTATGGATATTGTCAAGTATAAGAGTAATGTTTTTATTGTGAAAATTTATGAATGTGTTTTTTATTGTGTGTATATTGTTGAGTATAAGAATAATAATTTTTGTGGTGTTTTTCATGTGAGAAATTATAATTATGAATGTGATTTTTGTAATGTGTATATACAGAGTATAAGAACAATGATTTTTTTACTATTGTGTTTGTTGTGGTGTGTTCATATCTTGAATATAAGAGTAATGAAATTTTTGTTGTTTTTATATTTAAATAATGTTTTTTTTTGAAAATTTATGAATGTGTATATTTTAGAGTATAAGAACAATGATTTTTTTATTATAGTGTTTGTTGTGGTGTGTTCATATTTTTGAATATAAGAGTAATGAAGAGTATAAGACTAATGATTTTTTATTGTTGTTTTTATATTTAAATAATGTTTTTTTTGTGAAAATTTATGAATGTGTATATTTTAGAGTATAAGAACAATGATTTTTTTACTATGGTGTTTGTTGTGGTGTGTTCATATTTTTGAATATAAGAGTAACTAAGAGTATAAGACTAATGATTTTTATGGTGTTTTGTTGTGGTGTGTTTATGTGAATATTTATGAATGTGTATTTTGTTATGTGTATATTGTTGATTATAAGATTAATGATTTTTATGGTGTTTGTGGTGTGTTTATGAGAATATTTATGAATGTGTTTTTGTCCATATTGTTGAGTATAAGAATATTGATTTTTTATTGTAAAAAAAAAAATTGAAATTATATAAAATTAATAAATATTAATTAATTATTTTATTAAACAAATAAAAATTTAAAATTAATTTAAATTCTAAAACCTATTAAAATATTAAAAAGTAATAAAAATCAAAAAGTGAAATTAATTTACAATAAATATTAAAAATTAAAACTATGTTTAAAATATGTTTATTCAAAATTTTAAATATTCAATAAAATTAACAAATTTAAAATTACAATAAAAATAAATAAGAAAAAATAATAAAATTAAAATTAATAAAAATTAAAAATAATTGAAAATTTAAGAGGGAGTGGGAGTGGGAGACGGAGTGGGAGGCGAGACGTAGAGAGGGAGCGGGAGAAAAGAGAGGAAGAGGGAGGGTGAGGGAGAGGGAGGAGGATGGAGCGGGGAGGGAGGAGAGGAGGCGGAGGAAGGGCGAGGAGGAAGAGGATTGTGAGAGAGAGCAAGGGGAGATGGAGTGGGAGTGGGAGAGAGAGAGAGAGAGAGGGGGTAGGGCGAGGAGTGAGCGCGGGAGAAGAGGAGGGAGAGAGAGGCAAGGGAGATGGAGTGGGAGGGAGAGAGAGAGAGAGAGAGATGAGAGCGACGGTGGGAGTGCATGGAGGAAGAGGGAGTGTGAGAGGGAGAGAGAGAGAGAGAAAAAGGAGGGAAAGGGAGAGAGGAGAGAGGAGGAAAGGAGAGAGGAGGGAGAGAGATCGAGATGGAGAGGGAGGAGGGAGAGCGAGGTGGGAGTGCAGGAGGAAGGGAGAGTGAGAGGGAGAGAGAGAGGAGAGAGGGAGGGATGGGAGGGGAAAGGGAGAGAGAGAGATCAGAGAGAGGGAGAGAGGAGAGGGAGACGAGGGAGAGGGTAGAGAGAGGAGAGGGAGAGAGAGAGGGAAGGGGAGGAGGGGAGTGGGAGTGGGAGGCGCGAGGAGAGGGAGACGAGAGGTAGAGCGGAGGGAGGAGAGATGGAGAGTGCGGGGAGAGGGAGTGGGAGGGGAGAGGAGAAGATGGAGAGGGGAGTGGGAATGGGAGCGAGGGTCGAGGAGAGGTGAGAGTGTAGGAGAGGAGCGAAGGGAGAGGGGAGATGGAGACGGAGCGAAGGAAAAGGGAGATGGAGAGGTAGAGAGAGAGAGAGGGAGAGGGAGAAAGAGTTGTAGCGAGAGGAAAGGGAGATGTGGAGGGATCGGGGGAGGGAGGGGAGAGGGAGAGAGAGGCGGAGATGGTGTGGGAGAGCGAGAGAGGAGAGGGAGAGAGGAGAAGGAGGAGAGAGAGAGAGGAGATGGGAGGGGAGGGAGAAAGGAGAGGGAGGGAGAGGTAGAGGGAGGAGAGGAGAGGAGAGGAGGGAAGGGAGGAGAGAGGGAGGAGGGAATGGATCGGAGGGATAAGGAAGAGAGGGAAAGGGAGAGGGAGTGGGATCGGAGGGATAAGGAGAGGGATAGAGAGGAAAATGGAGTGG